>JANAVB010016400.1:10051062-10419170 GCA_029216955.1 Iris pallida | reverse complement strand
GCACCAGATATGAGCTGACTCTTAAAGTCCCCCTCCTACTTGGGTGCAGCTATTGCACTTGAACTAAGTCGGGAGGGGCGGGATCTCTTGCTAAAGTCCCCCTCCCACTTGGGTGCAGCTATTGCCTTGAATTAAGTCGGGGGGTCTCTTGCTAAAGTCCCGCTCCCACTGGGTGCAGCTATTGCGCTTGAACTAGGTCAGGGGGAATCTCTTTCTAAAGTCTCCCTCCCACTTGGGTGCAGCTATTGTGCTTGAACTAAGTCAGAGGGAAATCTCTTGCGGGCCAGACCCCATACGGCCCATTGAGAATGTCGAAGCTTCCAATTTGGACTCTTCCTACTACGCACCTTCGGGGCTAAGTTGAAGAAGTCTAGGGCCATATCGCATATTTTATGCGCGGGCCTGTCATAGCTCGTCCTGGCTCGCAGTGCTTTACTAGCCTCAGACCAAGGAGCCAATATGATGGTCCCAAAAGTCTTCCTACAACGATCGAGCGCAGTGCTTTACTAGCCGGTGATCAGGAAGCAAATATAATGACCCCAAAAAAGTCTTTCTACAACGATCGAGCGCAGTGCTTTACTAGCCGATGATCAGGGAGCAAATATGATACCTACGCACCCGGGCGCTCGGGATACCCGGGCCCACAAAATGGATACGAAGGTAGATCAATCTGCTATCAACCTGCGAGTGGTGATTACTCACAAACGCAAGAAGAGAGAAGCAACCTTGGCATGCGATGAGCCCCTTCCAGGACATCACTGTACCCAAGCCATCATCAACTGCCGCTATCATAAGACAGTGGCTCCACTATCAATGTAGTCTGTGTTCCAGCGACTGCGACCTACTGCGCATTTCCAACATCATCTAGGAAACATGATGCCAATTAAAGACATTATAACGGTCTACTCTCAACTAGATGCATTACTCAGATGTCTCAGTCAGCACATCATCTCAGTCAAGCGCATCACAATCTTCTGAAGGAGTCTACCATCACAATCTTCGAACAAGAAGATCAGTCAAGAGGAAGACAGACGAAACTCTCTTAAATTGTGACATTCGGTACAGCACCTCCTCCTACGGCCCCCATACCCATCCAGCCAGAAGATATCCTTCATGCGACTTAATCATGAAACATTTCTCATGAGGCTCGGTCATGAGACGTCCTTCATACGGCTCGGTCAAAAGGCATTCATCATGCGGCTCGGTCATGAGACATTCCTCATTCGGCTCGGTCATGAGACATTCCTCATGCGGTTCGGTCATAAGACGTCCTTCATGCAGCTCGGTCATGAGACATTCCCTCATGCGGCTCGGTCATGAGACGTCCTTCATGCGGTTCAGCCATGATACATTCCTTCATACGGCTCCGTCATGAGACATTCCTTCATACGGCTCGGTCATGAGACATTCCTTCATGCGAATCGATCATGAGACATTCCTTCATGCGGCTCGATCATGAGACATTCTTTCATGCGGCTCCGCCATGAGACATTCTCATACGGCTCGGCCAGGAGACATCCTTCATACGGCTTGCCACAGAAGATTAGTTGATGCACGTGACAAGTTGACCAGGTCTCAACTGCTCAGATTTGCTACAACAATAAATCACAACAAGTCCTAACAAATCCTCAATTATCAGTCATATACCGAGTCTCGAGGCATGATTACGGCCATGTGGCCCGAGGATTTGCTACGTGGTCATCTATACGGCTCAAAATATCCTTCATCCTGAAATACTATAAATAGCAGGGTGCCACACCCCTGCAAGATGGTTGTCAATCCAAGGCTGGCAACCTTCGAAAAGTAATTTCTTCAAGAGCTAAGGACTGCGTCAGATAGTCCAAAGAGTAAGGCAGAGTTGATAGCACTTTCCCGAGCCTCTACCGTCACCCTCCAGAATCAAAACTAAATAATTGTACTTAGATTGTTCCTTAGGATTTACTTCTAAGCTTTTCTTTGTACAAGCGAGTTTGTAATCAATTTCAGTATTCCTGTAATACCTGTCTTTGATTTTTTTACGGCAAATACGATGGCGACTCTGCTGGGGACGTCCTTCTCTTCTGATGAGAAGTTGGTGATGCAATCTGATGCGTCCAAGCTCGGCTCTACACAGCAGATGCTTGTGGTTCGTTTTGACCAACAAGCCTTCGAAGAATTGCTCTCTGAAGTGCCAGCCCGTCACAAAAGCGATCCAACCCAAAGAGGACTCGCAGAACGTCGGCGCACAAAACTGTTGCCCCCGACTAAGTTCTCGAAGAAGCTTCTTCTGCAGACCAAGACGGTGACCAAAGCTCTCCTGCGGCTTTGCTTCCAACCGCAGATGACCCCACTGTCCTTAAATCCAGCAGAGGAAAATACTACGATGCTGAGTTTTGGGGGACACAAGGGAAATACATGCGGACAAAGAAGAAGCCGAGGAAGCATCGTCGACAGCGCTGCTGGACGGAAGATGGCGCCGGGACTGGTCAAAGCTGCATCAGCCACGCGGACATGCAGAGGCGGTCAGCCGCGGCGGCGGCTAGGAAAAGTCGGCCGTGGTACGAGGCCCAAGGAGTGAATCGCCGGCGGGCGGCGACGGGCGGAGGAGAGGCGATCTGGCGCGGCGCTGGTGGGTGTCACACGCACAGCTCGGCCATAACCTCGGCCACGGCCGTGCGTCAGAGAAGAAGGAACGGGTTTCGGTGGCGGGGTTCTGGAGGCTCGTCGAGGAACCCTTGCCAACGCGGACAGGGCGGAGGCGAGGTGGTCGAGAGGCCAGCGGCTGGTGGGTGCAGACAGTGGCGGCGAGGAGGACCCAGGACAGCGCTGGCACCGAGGCACAGCGTCAGTGGAGGTGGCACGGCGCACGCCGAAGAGACCAGTCGGATCCGTGCCGGGGTTCGCTCTGGTGGAGCGCGTCGGCGCGTGAGGCCGACGAAGTCGGGGCGACTCCAGCTCTGGGCGACGGATGTGCGGGGAACTCGACGTCGGGCGGAAGAGATGTTCGCGAGAGGGAGAGGCGCCAGATTTGGGGCCTGTAGGTTCGGCAGGTCCGACCGCGGCGGTCGCGGCGGGGCCAAGGTGGAGGTAGGTTTTGTTTTTCCTGGTATTTTTGGTGGTGATGGTTTTTGCAATTTTTGTGATGGTTGGGATGTTCGTGTCGGCCTGTCGACACGGACACGATATTTGGATTGTAATAATGGAGTAAAATGGGTTTGACACGGACACACGGGTCTGGACACGGTATTGATTGAAGTGTTGAGTTTTCGTGTGGTGTGGCGGTTGTGTGTATGGTTGTCGGGTTAGTCCGAGGGAGAGGCTGGCGGTGGTATGTTGGCCAGGAAGCAGCCAGGATAGGCACGGGGAGGGGGAGGTCAGGATGGTGGCGATGGTTTCTATGGCTATGGCCGGAGATGAAGTTGACGGAGAAGGGGAGTTGATCATGGTGGTGGTGTTGCTGTTGGTGTTGGCGGCAGAGTTTATTTGAAGGAGATAGGGTTTTCTTTTGCAGGTTTTAAAAGGGAAAAGTTTATAATAAACATGGGGTGGATTGGTGTTAATCCAATCTCTATTCGGATGTAACTGCTGGGACTCCGTAATTGGCTACCCAAGAAGATATTCCTATCTAGTTTAGTATCAGAATCTTCGGAGATAAGTTCCCTTTAATTTGAATCAAACTGAATCAATCAATCCAATCAAAATCCTATAAATTATTAGGATTAATTTGGGAGTAATAATATCCCATCTATCAATACTCTAAACAATACTAATTCAAACGACTCAATTTACTTATTAAATTTAAAGAATTACTATTTGCTAGAAATATAGTTTAGATAGTATAAGGTCAAATAAAAATCCAATAATCGATTCTCATAATTTTAAGGGATCATAGTTAACGTAATATATATAAAATCCAAAAATTTTATAAATATGGCCAACTAGAATAAAAGTCAAACTCATCAAGTATTTGAGGATCTATCAAGTACTTCACAATATATATCTAATTATATAACCTATTAAATTAAAATATTTGAAAGGGGTCAAGCCGACTATTTCTCTAGTAGGCTCTAAAGCTCAAGGTTAATGCTAAGCCCAAATAATAAATAAAAGTATATAAAAAAAAGAATTGTTACAATATTCCTAACAAACAGACCTAGGCCCAATTTTCAAGGAAAACCAAAAATATAATAAAGCGCAATACCACATAATTGACAAAATATAACTTAAAATTATTATATCTTTTAATTAAAAAAGTATTATTTAATGCTAAAATTCTAATAACACTATTGGTAATGCAATATTGTTAGTAAAAGGCCAATACTAAGGCCCTAACTTTTTTGAACCCAAAATATCCAATACCGTCGGCCAAGTCCAAAAAAATCCACCAAAAGAAAAAGAGAAATTAATAATTAGAAAAATTTTCGGGAAGAGGAGTTACACCTCCTGGTTGTCCTCCGTTTGGAGAGTATATCTTATAGTGATAGTTGTGATTGCGACCTAGAATAGCGTTCTACCGACGACACTGCGACGTAGGCTGGACGTATCCACTTCTCGTGCCCTTACACTGGGTACGGGTCGTACATCCATCAACTGCTGAAAGAAGGCAAAGAGTAAGCCGCATCCACCGATCCAGAAGGTGGTGGCGGAAGAACATCCTGGATCGCCGGGGTAGGCCTCCGAACTGGTGGAGGAGCACCCCCGAAATCTGCTGACGCTCCTACATGAGCAAAATAGAAGGTGCTCTGGCTCCAGTGTCTACAATCGGACGAGAGGTAGCAGATCTCTCACCAGCGTCTGCTAGACGAGAGCGATGTGATCGTGTCACCATCATCCTGAAGACAGATCAAATAAGAAAATAATACTAAGCAGGAATCGATATAATCAAAGGAGGACATTTTATTTCAACGAAGACAATCATCAGCAAGGATGTATAGATGGTAGGAATTAGATCCGAATTTTTCCTAACTGTGATTGAGTACCTCTCCACTAAAGCCTATTTCTTAATTCCTATCGTAGGCTCGCAGCAGGACAACTAAGTTGTCGTACTACCATGATATCGTACTAATGCGACTCTCGACCTGCATGGGCCACCACTAAAAACGTGTCACGACCCGTACCCAGTGTAAGGGTACAAGTGCGTAACAGCGTCCAGCCTACGCCGCAGAATCGGTGATAAACGCTGTTCTAGGTCACTATCAACAACTCACGTAATTATATAGTGTACTTGTCATAATCTCAACTCTGAACGGAGGACAAGTATAGATATAATAAAATCTCAATCACAGTCTAAGCACGAGAAGATAACACAGAAATTTATAACTAAAGGCTAAGCAACAACAAAATATAAACTACTAAATAATAATATCTCAAATAAACTCAAATACAACTCAATATCTCAAGTTATTATAATTAAGTTCTAAACATGAAAACTAAACCAAGTCTACTAGCTAGTCTCCCGATCACTCCTGAGAGTCGGGGCCAATGGTAGCTAAGCCATCTCATGGTCCATAGTAAGTAGGGCAAGTGTCCTTGGGGCAAGCATCTGTAATATTTTGTCAACATCCAGTCAGGATTGGAACGAGCACAACTCATCTAGAAATTTCAAGTAAATGGCAAAGACTATAAAGCAGTTATAGACAGTTATATTGATGAACATGGAAGTTTTATACATGTAATAATGTAGAGCAGCAGTTAAAGTACAAAAGAGTAATGTAATGAAACAGGAGAAGAAACATGGCAATAAAGACTGTAATAAGACTAGCTGAACTAGAGTAACATGATATAAGTCCAGACAGTACAATGTAAGTCGAGTGTAATCCCAGTGTGAGTCTAATACAAGATGAGTCGAATGTGATTCTAATCAATGTTCTAATAAGGTAGTTCGAATAAGGTGGTGCTAATTGATCCATGATGGTTCAAATAATGATTCTAATCAATGATCCAAGTGTGTTTTAAAATACTGAGATAGACATGAAAACAGCTAAGGGTAAATCCGGCACATCACACACCTGGCCAAGTGTGGGATGGCTATTGTTTGAATATAGTTCACAGAGGGGTGGTTCGAATAATAGAAAGTTCACATGTCTACTCAAGTATTTTCCGCCCAACAATACAAGTAAATCCATAATCCGACATATAAATCGAATACAAGTCCAACCAACACATGAAGATGCTAATAAGTGATTCGAATAGTAGAGGCTAGACGAGTAAAGTATATGTGTCGCATACATGAATTCAGTAATACCAATCGTGTTTGTAACAAGAATCAAATAACTAACTAGAACTGAAATACAGTAATCGACAAGGAAATAAAAGAACTATCAGAGAATGTACTCGAATGATACCCTGAATGAATGATGAATATCAGATGTCTGAACCGGAGTCACAATGTCCTATTAGAGTAATATTGATTAATATGTGTTCAATATAATATAATTGAAGTTTACAATACAATCTACATGATTCTAGGTCAATCTAGGTCAAAGTCAACACTTGGTCAACTCTGGTCAAGCTAGGTTAACTAGTCTAGGTTTAGTCAAACTCTATATTGGTTAAGCCTTAGTTGAAGGTCAAACTTAGTCAACTAGTCCTTTCTAAGTCATAAAACCCAATCCTAGGACCTATAGGTGAATACCTAGATGCATTGATACTCTAGCTAGTGTCTATATATAATATATATATTCACACATACTCTTGAATCACTCACCCAAAGACAAGTGACACTCTCAAGATACAACCCCCTTCTATATGAAGTATAAACCATACCTTATCCAACTACCCTTTATACCAATATATATATTCAAGACAAAACCTATCTATAAACATTTATACATATATATAGCATACACTCACATGTATATATCAAATCCTCAATCTAAGCTGCATAAATCCTTCTATCTATAACACCTATAGATATCCTATGCAAAGTATCCCTCAAGGTAAAATATCAACTCAACTAATACTCTCCTCCTCCTCCTTACACTCACAAATCCTAACCACAACCTCACCTTAACTCTCTACTAATACCAAACCATACTCCTATGCTACTGCTGCTGCTAACACATTCCTAAGTCTACTGCAAACTAAAACCCTGTCAAAACCAAACCATTTATCCCATATGTATAACAACTCACCATCTATATATATACCCACATATAGATATACATATATACAATATACTTACCTACAATTCTCAGAAATCTCAGAAAATGAACCTAAACCCAACATAATACCAAACATAGTATAAATGCAATGTGTGCAGCAAGGTGACCCCAAGGTGTCATGTGTGTGTGTACATGAGTGTTACCATAGTGGCATAAATTTAGAGAATAAAGTGTGTATTAGTGTCTATGTGTAGAGATGTATCAATGTGTCATATGTATATGTATCAATTAGGGGTGTGTGTTAACATGTGTGTCTACAAGTGTCAACCTGTGCTACAAAGTTGTCAAGCTTGTGTCCATGAAGTGTCTAATTATGTGTCAAAACCTATGTCAATTACCTGGTATCAGACATAACAGGAAAATAGGTGAAGTGTTAGGTGTTAGAGCATGGCAAACTTGGATAAAACTGTGTCAGCATGTCACAGGCATTAACTAACATGTATCAGTGTGTCATTATGTCCAACCAAGTGTCTAATTGTGTCACAAACATGGTGTCAGCACTGAAGAACAGTTTGGCAACTCTAGAGGGGGGTGAATAGAGTATATATAGAAAAATGACCAATTAAAAATAACTCTTTCACCAACAATAAATAATCAGAGTAAAGTGCGGAAAATAAATAGAGAGCAAAAAGAGCATACGCAAACACAGCGATTTTAACCTGGTTTCCCTCGTGGAGGACTAGTCCAGGCCTGAGAACTCTAGCTCAGGATTCAAATCCACTATTTGTGAAATAGTAGTTTACAACCGTGCCTTTTCTTCAGAAGAGCACGTCAACTTCTAACAGAGGATCAGTGGCGATTTGCTTGGAATTGTCCAAACGACTTCTTCGACTCTTGCACAAGAATCCTAACTGAGAGATGCTGAGCACTCGAGACTTAGGAGGCTTGTGGCTAGTAGATGGGAAGGATATGGCTTATTTGAGCTTATAAGAGAGAAGAGAAGAGAAGATTGGATGGATTGGAATGAGAGAATTCATCCTATTTATAGTGTTTTTATAGGCAGAATTCGGCCAGAATTCGGGTAGGAAAATTCAAATATTTGGCCGTTGGACAACTAGCAACCAGCTAACCCTAAAATTATATTCCTGATTTCTAGGGGACAGAGTTCGGCCCGAACTCTGTGTGGAGGCAGAGTTCGGCCCGAACTCTGTCTCCAGAGCACAGAGTGGTTCAAAGGGACCATTTGGGAATTTCTGGTTTGGTGGAGCTTTGGGATTTTTGGGTAGGCTATAGTCTAAGTTTCAAGAGCTCAGCATGACTCAGATTACATTAGTCTAGACTCAAAGAAAGTGTAAAATACAAACTTGAATCAACTGAGACCCGAAGCTGAGCTGTCTTCTGTCTTGAGCTTAATGCAGACGTCGTGTGTCGTATGAATTATTACAGATATTATTTAGTCAATATTGTCAATATTTGGTTGACTGTGACTTTGTGTCAACAATCTCCCCCATATTGATAATTGACAAAATAATATATGTATATTCAACATTCATACCTGGACACAGTTGATCATAGCAACATAGCTCCCCCCCCATAATCGAACTAGAAATAAGAGCTCCCCCGTGATCAGTGAACGGCGCTGAGCTAGAAGAGATAGCTCTCCCGTAAAGAATGCATTGAACCTGTATAATATCTCCAAAAAGCACAAACAAGCACAGATATACGAAAGCGAAAGATATGATACTAAATATATCTAGCCAGAATATACATAGTTCTCCCCCTTTTGGAAGTTAGCAATATAGACTGCATATGAATGAAAGATCATATAAACTGCAGTATAGACAATGAAGAGTGATGCAACCACACCAAGCAGAGAAGAAACAGTGTATGACTAAACAAAATGAGTCACTAGCATAAAATGTCATCCACAAAACCAAGTGTCAAACACACAACCAGAGTATGAGTACATAAAACCAAGGACATAAATCCATAATAAACTAAATAACTGAAATCAAAAAGCATCAACTAAGATCATCATCAGTAGCAGCAGCAGATCTAGCCAATCTCCATCACGGAGCACGAGAAGGTCCTGGAGGGTCTGAAGGACCAGGGAATGAGCGACGGGGGTCCAGAAATGCAGCATCCGGATCCATGTAACGCATGACCCATAGATCATCAATGCGATGGCCCGCGCGCTCAGGATCCCGCTCCATAGGAATGTGCAGATGATGAGACATGGAGTACCGTATATCATGCAGGGAGTTGCCGAGGGCACTCATCTGTAGAGTAGTACGATAATCCAGGGATCCAGTGCTCGTCCTCAAGGTCAAAACGATCCCGGAGCATAGTCTGAATAGACTCAAGAGTGGCAGGTGGAAGTGGTACATCCTGACCGAGTGGAGGGGCGTCAGGCTTCTCATCATCAGAATGCTCAGAAGCCTCAGGAGAGGCGACGACTGCCTGAGTACGTCGTGCCTTGGACAGGAAAGCAGGAGCAGGCAAGAACTGACAGTCATGAATAGGAATAATGAACGCACGAAAAACCATAGGAAGATATAAAGGATAAACCAATGCTCTTGGTTTCTTCCTACAATTTATCATCCAGTCCATCATTGTCCTAGGAAGATTGAAGGGGATACGATAATGAAGGTGATACAAAGCAGATATCTCAAAGTAGGTAACTTCATCAGTGGAGCCAGCTTTTGGCAAGATAGTGTTAAAAATGATTCGATGAAGTTCATAGAAATATGGGTTGAGGTGCTTGGCCATAAGTTTGCGAGGACTTATGTTAGGAGCACATAATTCCTCCTTGAAACCTTCAAGAGAAGTATCGCCAACAAATTGAAATTGACGAGCTTCCACAAGTTTATCCCAAGCATCGAGATTAAGAAGATCAAGAAAATCCCCCAACTCAGAATCATTGAAAGCAATGTCAATACCGGCAACCCGGAATAGATGTAGGTTGCATCGAAAGTTAAATTGCAATAAAACATTGGATGGCGCTACGGTAAATGACAAAGTTTGAGGCAACTAACTCATCCAAACATAGATCACGAAACAATGATTCATATTGAGAAAAGATTGTAAATTTATCGGATGTCCCCCGAACACCGGACGAGTCCGAAAGTCGCTAAACAACGCATTAGATGCGTCGAGCGACACAAATAATCGTTCGTCATATGTATTCGGATCATGGGGACAATGCGGGTTGAACAACGGATGAATGGGTTGAAGTTGGTCAATGATTTGTTCAATTGAAGGAGAGAATCCGAAGAGGAAACACTCTCAGTTCGAATCCTTTTTCCACGATTGAACAAGCGAGGAGCCATAAACGAAAAATAAACTTGATAATTTGAAGTATAGAAGATAAGAATGATACCTCAAATGATAAACAAACATGGAAGATGATGAGAAACCCCTTTCCCTTGATTTGAGGAGTAATAGAGCCTTCTAGATCAAAAACTAGGGTTAGGGTTTGAAGGAAAGAGTTTGGAGAGGTGAGGAAGGAGGTAATAGTGAAGGAAAGAGATGAAAACCCGAAATATAAGAGAGGGTTTTCGTTGGTCGGAAGAAATTCTGACCGTATGATCTAAACGGATCCAACGGCAGAGGCTGATCCCGACGCTGGACCAATAGGGACCGAACTCGGCCCGAACTCTGTTAGGGGCAGAGTTCGGCTCGAGTTCTGGATTAGTGGTCCAGAACTGAAAACAGGCTGAAAAGATGAAAAAATGGTTAAGTGTTGAAGAAAAAAAGATAGAGAGGATAAAAGTTTGATGAATTCATTAAAGTACATAGAGAGGTACACAAAAGTCAGAATGAACTTTAGAAAAATCAATTAGGCAATATTAAATCGAAATAAACCATATAATAAACAAGGAATATATTGTAATTCAATATTTCGAATTTGCCATGGGTTAGCTGCAGGGGCCGGATCCCAGCTAGCGGTAGTCCTGAGGACTAGTACACTGTGTCGCTTAGGCTTTTACGCCTTGTTGTCAGAAGGACCCTTTCGGCTTGTACCCATACCAAATTCGTCGTAAAAGAATCAAAATATACTCGATATTTACGCAGGTGAGTCTCAACTTATAACTGCTTCATCCAAAATTCCGAGTTCACGACAAAGGAAATTGAAGCGCTCTTCGGATAATGGCTTAGTAAAGAAATCTGCTAGCTGATGATCAGTGTCAATAAACTCTAAGTTAATCGTGCCATTTTGCTGATGATCACGCAAAAAGTGGTGTCTGATCTCAATGTGTTTAGTGCGTGAGTGGCAGACAGGGTTCTTAGTCAAATTAATGGCACTAGTGTTGTCACAGAATATAGGAATATGTATGAAAGATAACTTATAGTCTTCAAGGGTTTGCTTCATCCACAGAATTTGTGCACAACAACGCCCAGCTGCTATGTATTCAGCTTCTGTTGTGGATAGTGCGACAGAGTTCTGCTCTTGCTAAACCAGGAGACTAAAGCCTTTCCTAATAAATGACATGTGCCGCTCGTACTTTTACGGTCGACCTTGCATCCAGCGAAGTCAGCATCAGAGTAACCAATAAGGTCAAATGATGTGGACTTGGGATACCATAGGCCCACTGTAATCGTACCCTTAAGGTATCAAAAGATACGCTTAACCGCAGTCATGTGTGATTCCTTAGGATTAGCTTGATATCTAGCACATAGGCAAACACTAAACATGATATCGGGACGACTAGCAGTTAAATAAAGTAAGCTGCCTATCATACCTCGATACTTACGTTGATCAACAGGTTTGCCGCTCTCATCTGGTTCGAGTTTGGTTGAAGTAGCCATTGGAGTGCTGATTGGTTTGACGTTGTCAAGATCGAACTTCTTCAGCATGTCCTTGGTATACTTCGATTGACAGATGAAAGTTCCATTAGCCATTTGTTTCACTTGCAGGCCAAGAAAGTAGTTGAGCTCTCCCATCATGCTCATCTCAAATTCCGTCTGCATACACTTGGCAAATTCTTGACAGAGAGTTTCATCAGTAGACCCAAAAATGATATCATCAACATAGATTTGAATCAACAGAATAGTGTCTTTAAAAGATTTTATAAACAGTGTAGTGTCAATTTTCCCTTTTGAAAAACCTTTCTCAAGTAAGAAGCTACTTAGCCTTTCATACCAAGCTCTGGGGGCTTGTTTGAGGCCAGAAAGCGCTTTCTTTAGCTTGAACACGTGGTCGAGAAATTTGTGATTTTCAAAGCCATGAGGTTGTTTCACATAAACTTCCTCCTTAATAAAACCATTCAAGAAAGCACTTTTCACATCCATTTGAAATAATTTAAAGTTTTGAAAATTAGCAAAAGCACAAAGCATCCGAATGGATTCTAGTCTAGCAACAGGAGCATACGTCTCATCGTAGTCGATACCTTCCTCTTGGTTGTATCCTTGAGCTACTAGACGCGCTTTGTTACGTGTGACTGAACCATCTTCATTTACTTTGTTTCTAAAAACCCATTTAGTACCAATTATCGAGTGATTAACCGGTTTAGGAACGAGTTCCCATACTTGGCTTCTCTCGAATTGGTTGAGTTCTTCTTGCATAACAGAAATTCAAAATTCATCATTAAAAGCTTCAGAAATATTTTTAGGCTCTACTTGTGAAATGAAGGCAGTGCTAGCAACGGAGTCCCATAGTGATGATCTAGTAGTTACTCCACGTGAAACTTCTCCTATAACTAAATTTTCTGGATGAGAAGGTTTGAAAGAGAATTTCTTAGGCAAACCCTCCAGAGAATCAGTTTCGGTTGAAGTATTCATTGGAGTAGAAGTTGATGGCTCAATGTCATCATCAAGAGTACTTACTGCACTGTTATCTTCATCAAAAGTCACATTTGTTGACTCTTCCATAATAAGTGAGCGTTTATTAAAAACTCTATATCCCTTACTCTTGGCGGCATAACCAAGAAAGATACCATCGTCAGCTTTGGCATCAAATTTGCCTAAGTTGTCTTTGGTGTTAAGGATAAAACATCTACAACCAAAAACTTTAAAATAAGAAACATTGGGGGTTCTCCCAAACCAAAGCTCATAGGGTATTTTCTTCGTAATGGGACGAATCAGCACCCTATTCAAAATATGGCATGCTGTACTGACAGCTTCTGCCCAAAAGTATTTCGGAAGTAAAAATTTATTCAACATGACTCTGGCCATATCGTCGAGAGTTCTATTCTTCCGCTCCACAACACCATTTTGTTGAGGAGTTCTAGGACAAGAAAATTCATGATCAAAACCATTTGCATTACAAAAATTTTCAAAATCATAATTTACGAATTTGCCTCCATGATCACTTCGGATTCGAGTAATCATGTAGCCTTTTTTGTTTTGAACTTTCTTTACAAAAACTTTGAAAACAGAAATAGCATCGCTCTTATTAGCGAGAAAGAAAACCCAAGTAAATCTCAAAAAATTATCAACAATAACAAATGCATAAAGTTTGCCACCAAGGCTAGCTATTCTACTAGGACCAAATAAATCCATATGAAGTAGTTGCAAGGGTCTAGTAGTACTTACAGAGTTGATGGAATGAAATGAGGATTTAGTTGCCTTGTTTAGTTCACATTCGGAACATACCGTGTCCTTTTTGAATGTGATGTCAGGCAATCCTCTCACTAGCTTCTTGGTAGACAGCCTGGATATAGCATCCATGTTGGCATGACCAAGACGCTGGTGCCAAAGTAGTCGTTCGTCTTTGTGGGCATATAGACATCTACCTGCATTGTTAGTATTTATAGAAAGATAGAAAATATATATGTTGTCCTCTCTTTTCCCTTCAAAAGCAATGTCTCCTGTTGACCTATCATAGATGTAGCAACTGTTTTGTCCAAAGTTAATATCATATCCATGATCAGCAAGATGACTAATGCTGAGCAGGTTATGCTTTAACTCGGTCACTAGACAGACATCCTTTATTACAGGAGAAGGAGGATGACCAATGATACCATTACCTATTATGTGCCCTTTGAGATTGTTACCGAAGGATACATATCCTTCTCTCTTCATCGATAGTGATGCAAAAAGATTTGCGTCTCCCGTCATATGTCGCGAGCATCACTATCGAGAATCCACTTACTTTCAGTTGAGGAGGGAAGGTCCACCTACATCAAGAGTAGATGTGACCTTTGGTACCCGAGTTCTTGAGGGTCCTGAAAAGTTAGTTTTCGGAAACCATGCATATATCTTTTTGTCTACCAGTCTTCTAACTCTGCACTGTGGTGAGATGTGTCCATGTGATCCACAGTAGGTACAGATAGCATTTTTATTTATACTAGGAGCATGAGAGTAATATTTGTAAGCAGCAGGATGTGGATGATCATGATGTGAAGAGTTAGCATGGTTATGATGATTATGCATAGAATGAGTGGCATGGTGATGGTGTCTATGTGGCATAACATGATGATTTTGTCTATATGACATGGCATGATGATATTGTCTATGATGTGTGATATGCTGATATTGTCTATATGGCATGGCATGTGATTGTGAAATGGTATGATGGTTTTGTCTGTGGCATAGCATGATTATTTTGTCTATATGGCATGGCATGATGATTCCTATGTGTGGAGTGATGTGGATTGTGTCTTTGTGCATGATGATTGTGTACTGAGTGAGAATTATTCTTACGTGCACGTGGTTTGTGAAAGTTTGTGTATATAAATGCATGGTTATGTGCTGCATGAGAATAACGTGGTTGACTAGCATGAGTGGTGTTGTGCCCATGTGATTGGGTTTGAGGTTGAAGCACCTGTTTACCCAATTTGGTTTCTAATCTCTTAGAAGCAGCTTGCAATTCATCAACCTTAATATTCAAGCCATATATTTTAGTCATAGAGATTTTGTGTCTACTCTTTTCTTCAGCAAGCAACGTGTTGAGAGTAGTGATTTCTTGAGCTTGTTGCTCAATACGTGCTTCAGCATCATGTAAGCTTATTTTAAGCTTGGATACTTCATTAGTGGCATCAGTGGGTGACGTGTCTCTAACATTATCAAGAAGTAAAGAAATTCTTTGTATCTCATCTTCCAGACTTTTGATTTTGTCCTTGGCATGTTTGTATTTACCAATAACCTTTTTGTGATCATCGAGTAAATCAGTAAAAGCATCGCCAAGTTCATCAAAAGAGAAGTCATCTAGAGTTTCGTTAGATACCTTGTTGGAAGTTGCCATTAGGCACACATTTGTTGTATCTTGAGGAGAGCCTTTTTCTTCCTCGGAGTCACTCGCTTCACTTTCATGCCAAATTCCTGTGTTGCAATATTTCTTTGATGAGTTCTTTTTGTATGGCTTCTCATAGCGGTTGCTCTTCTTCAAGAATGGGCAGTCTTTTCGGACATGTCCAGTCTTCTTACAACCGTAATAGGTTGGCTTTTCTTCATCATCTTCTTGTGAATCCTTCTTCCTTCGATTGAAGCGAAGGAATTTTCTGAAGTTGCGAACCATGAGAGCTTGGTCTTCATCATCCGAGTTATCGTCTTCGGTCTCATCGTGATCAGCCCTTCGTCGATGAGCTTTGAGTGCGATCTCCCTGGTCTTCGGAGCAGGCTCTTCGAAGTCCTTGAGGTCAAGCTCGTGAGTCATGAGCTTACCCATCAAGGTCTCCATTGACATTGATGTGAGATCGTTTCCTTCTATGATGGCCGTCACCTTAGGGTTCCAAATCTTTGGCAACCCTCTGAGTAACTTACGAATCTTCTCGTGGTTTGAGTACTGCTTACCAAGCGAGGATAGATGATTGATGATGTCGAGGAATCTTGTAAACATTTGAGTGATCGTCTCATTTAGCTTCATCTTGAAGGCTTCGTATTCTTGAGTGAGACGGCTTATTTTAGATTCCTTGACTTGTGTGGTTCCCCCATGCGTCACTTCTAGAAGTCTCCATACTTCATGAGCAGTGGTGCATGTGGAGACCCTGTTGAATTCATTCCTGTCTATAGCACAGAATAAAGCATTAATAGCCCTAGCATCTAGACTTGCCTGTTTCTTCTCCTCGACAGAATATTTGTCGTGTGGTTTCTCAATGAGGTCACCATCGACAACTATCCTGACGGGCTTTTTATAACCGTCAGTGACGACAGTCCACAGGTCAAAGTCTAGAGACTTAAGATAGAAGCTCATCCTTGTTTTCTAATATGTATAGTTAGTTCCATCAAATAGGGGAGACCTATGAGTGGACTGACCTTCACCATGATTGGAAATCAAGGATTGTGTGGTTGCCATGGATCAGCTCTTAGGATGTTAGTCCTTATAAAGAGAACAGAGCTCTGATACCAATTGAAGAACAGTTTGGCAACTCTAGAGGGGGGTAAATAGAGTATATATAGAAAAATGACCAATTAAAAATAACTCTTTCACCAACAATAAATAATCAGAGTAAAGTGCGAAAAATAAATAGAGAGCAAAAAGAGCATACGCAAACACAGCGATTTTAACCTGGTTTCCCTCGTGGAGGACTAGTCCAGGCCTGAGAACTCTAGCTCAGGATTCAAATCCACTATTTGTGAAATAGTAGTTTACAACCGTGCCTTTTCTTCAGAAGAGCACGTCAACTTCTAACAGAGGATCGCAGTGGCGATTTGCTTGGAATTGTCCAAGCGACTTCTTCGACTCTTGCACAAGAATCCTAACTGAGAGATGCTGAGCACTCGAGACTTAGGAGGCTTGTGGCTAGTAGATGGGAAGGATATGGCTTATTTGAGCTTATAAGAGAGAAGAGAAGAGAAGATTGGATGGATTGGAATGAGAGAATTCATGCCCTATTTATAGTGTTTTTATAGGCAGAATTCGGCCAGAATTCGGGTAGGAAAATTCAAATATTTGGCCGTTGGACAACTAGCAACCAGCTAACCCTAAAATTAGGGTTCCTGATTTCTAGGGGACAGAGTTCAGCCCGAACTCTGTGTGGAGGCAGAGTTCGGCCCGAACTCTGTCTCCAGAGCACAGAGTGGTTCAAAGGGGACCATTTGGGAATTTCTGGTTTGGTGGAGCGTTGGGATTTTTGGGTAGGCTATAGTCTAAGTTTCAAGAGCTCAGCATGACTCAGATTACATTAGTCTAGACTCAAAGAAAGTGTAAAATACAGACTTGAATCAACTGAGACCCGGAAGCTGAGCTGTCTTCTGTCTTGAGCTTAATGCAGACGTCGTGTGTCATATTGAATTATTACAGATATTATTTAGTCAATATTGTCAATATTTGGTTGACTATGACTTTGTGTCAACAAGCACAGTATCAAAGCTAGGCAGAGGTACAATCTCGTGCAGAGGTATTGACTAGCCTAGGGACTCGTGTGTCCATCCACAAGTGTCGTAGTCATGTCAGTAGCTAGGTGGGATGTCAAGGTACATGTCAGTGTGTCTGTATTGAGTCCTAGTCGTGTTGTGTCCAAGTTCGAGGGCCGTATTCGAACCCACAATCGTGTGCATGCATGTCAATGTAAATTCGATGTGGGTTCAATTCCTCATCGAATACCCAACCATATGTCCTAAAATTTTGTGTGTAGTGTCAGTGAATGCCCCCACGTGTCTACCAAATATGGTGTGACGAAGTGTCGTGTTGTATCAGATCTAAGGCTCGAACAGCAGGACACTGCACGATAGTGTCGTGTTGTGTCCTCGTGTCCAATTTGGATACGAAAACTCAACAAAAATTGACTCAGTCCTACATATTTGAGATCTACACCTAATTAGCTACAAACCCATGTAATTAGTTTTGAAAAATGTGAATATTTATTTCTAAGAGGCATTTTATCAAACACTTTACACTACACTCTGATACGTGTCTGATACGCGTATCAAATGGACACAAATTTCTACCAAACTTGGCCTACAGCTAGGGGGACCCTAAATGAATGCATTTATGGAAAGAAATTAGAAATTTAATAGGTTTAGAGGCCATTACCTATTGAGAGTTGGAGTCTCAAAGAAACCTTCTAGATCTAGATCTCCACCAAGCTCCAATGGTCAAATTGCTCCCAGTCCTTGCTAGCTAGCCAATAGAGACCTCTTCTATAGTAGGGGAGTGATTTGTAATTGATCAGGCAATTTGGAGTTGATTTGGTGAAAGGGGATGAATTTGGGAAAGAACACTAAATTAGGGTTTTACTACTAAAATTTGCTCATTTGGCGACATAAATTTAGCGACGTTCGATTAACGTCGCTAAATTGTGTACATTAGCGACGTTTTAGTGAAGCGTCGCTAATCGTCGCTACTAGCGACGAAATAACGACGTATATTAATTACATGAGCTAGTCGTCGCGAAACGTAGTTATGACGTCGCTAATAGCGACTAATTTAGCGACGGTCGTTTGAACGTCACTAAATTCTAATTATATCCCCCCCAACAATTTATTTCTCCCCATTTTACTCTCTCACCTCTCTCTCCTTCCTCCTCCGGCGCCCTTACTCTCTCCGGCGCTCTCACTCTCCCCGGCGACTCTCCTCCCTCTCCGGTACGTGACTCTCCCCCTCCATCTCTCTCTCTCTTTCTCTCTCTTTCCCGGCTGTTTTGGTTGTTGGTGGTTGGGGGTGCGGGTGGGTCGGGGGGAGGTGCAGGGGGGATACGGGTGGTTGGGGGTGAGTGGGGGTGGTTGGGGGAGTAGGGAAGGAGGGACGAGGGCGGCTGGGGGAGGGAAGCTAGGGTTAGGGTTCGGCTTAGGGTTCATTTCCTCCCATTTTACTCTCTCACTCTCTTTCCTCCACCCTCCGGTGCTCTCACTCTCTCCGACGACTCTCACTCTCTCCGGCGACTCTCCTCCCTCTCTGGTACGTGGTACTCTTCCCCTCCTTTTTTCTCTCTCTCTCTCTCTCTTTGGCTATTTTGGTTGTTGGTGGTTGAGGGGGTGCGTGTGGCTCGGGGGAAGGGGCAGGGGGGATGCGGGTGGTTCGGGGGTGAGTGGGAGGTGGGGTAGGGGGGACGAGGGCGGCTGGGGGAGGGGAGCTAGGGGTAGGGTTCGGGTTAGGGGTAGGTATGTGTGGGCGGCTGGGGGAGGAGAGCAGGAGGGGTAGAGGCGGTTGGGGGAGGGGAGCAGGGGGGGAGGGGAGGGTTAGGGTTCAGGTTAGGGGTGGTGTAGGGTGGGGGGGCTTGGTCAGGGGCACCGATAGTGCCAAAAAATCTGATAATTTAGTAATAATTATTTATTTTCCGATACCGAAAAATGTGATACTCCGATTCGAACGCACCGATAGTGCCGATATTTGTAACAAGTAGTTTTTTTGGTTGATTAATTGGTAACATGGTGATCGGAACATATAGTCCCTACAGCCATTCAACTGGAGAGGCAGAAACTATGGTACGACATGGTGATCAGGACATAGTCCCTGTAGCCATTCGACTGGCGAGGCAGAAACATGTAGCCGTAGATAAAGTTGACTATCCTCCGACCCTCATCCCTCGGCAATGATGATATGACAACCTATCACTATATCTTATATAGTAGTAGATGATGTCTTAGTATTACATTATGTGAGTTCATATTGATTCTGTTATATTCTTCAGATACTAGATACGATAAGAACATATACTACACCATATGTACAGAACATAGATAATTCACACTAATGTATGCTAGAATGAATTTTAGGTTGTGTTCTGAGCCATCCGTTCTCACACTTGGCAAAAAAATCAAATTTTTTGTACTTTATGTGCTTTCGAAAATGTACTCAAATTACATGATGGTTCCTTTAGTTAGCTTGCTTATGTTACAATTATATTATTTGTGAATATCGATCTTACCAGATGGCATCCATGACCCGAGGAGCGGCACGTCGTTTGAAAAAAATAGTGAATACTGAGGTGGCTCCTCCTACTGTTAAGGAGGAAGTGGCACCGGTAGCTAGTGAGACCGGGAGTTCTATTGATCCAGTACCGGTAGCTAGTGAGACCGGGAGTTCTATTCATGCAGCACTTGCAATGGACTACAACTCTCCTGGCGCCGTCGATCCCACTTATTCAAGGTGGTTGCGTGATCGTATCACTGAGCGTTTACGTGAGCTGCATGGTTCTCATTAGCTATTAGTACTTATTTGTATTGGACTATTTGTATTGGATTATTTTTGTATTAGACTATTTGTATTGGACTACATATATGAATTAGTACTGTGTCAATCTCTGGATTGTATTGGACTACGACATGGTGATCAGGACATAGTCCTTGCAGCCGTTCGACTGGCGAGGCAAAAACTTTGTAGTCGTAGATGAAGTTGACTGTCCTCCGACCCTCATCCCTCGACAATGATGATACGACAACCTATCACTATATCTTATATAGTAGTAGATGATATTTTAGTATTACATTATGTGAGTTCATCTTGATTCTGTTACATTCTTCAGATACTAGATACTAGATTCGATAAGAACGTATACTACACCATACGTACAGAACATAGATGATTCACACTAATGTATGCTAGAATAAATTTTGGGTTGTGTTCTGAGCCATCCGTTCTTACACTTAAAACATATATGAATTAGAACTGTGTCTCAATCTTTGTTTTTGTATTTTCGACGAACCCAGGGATTGGATTCTGTATTTTGTATTTTGGATTATGTATTTTGGCTCTAGCTCCAGCTCTATTTGCATTAATCTATGGTACAACATGGTGATCAGGACATAGTCCCTGCAACCATTCGACTGGCGAGACAGAAACTATATAGCCGTAGATAAAGTTGACTGTCCTCCAACCCTCATCCCTCGGCAATGATGATATGACAACCTATCACTATATCTTATATAGTAGTAGATGATGTTTTAGTATTACATTATGTGAGTTCATCTTGATTCTGTTACATTCTTCAGATACTAGATACGATAAGAACATATACTACACCATATGTACAGAACATAATAATCCACACTAATGTATGCTAGAATAAATTTTGGGTTGTGTTCTGAGCCATCCGTTCTCACACTTAAATAGATATGAATTAGTACTATGAGAGCATCGGAGAGAGTGAGAGCGCCGGAGGGGGGAGGAGAGAGAGTGAGAGAGTAAAATAGGGGAAAATGAATTGGTGGAGAAATATAATTAGAATTTAGCGACGTTCATACTAACGTCGCTAAATTAGTCGCTATTAGCGACGTTTCGCGACGATTAGCTCATGTAACTATGTAGCCATAGATGAAGTTAACTGTCCTCCGACCCTCATCCTTCGGCAATGATGATACGACAACCTATCACTATATCTTATATAGTAGTAGATGATATTTTAGTATTACATTATGTGAGTTCATCTTGATTCTGTCACATTCTTCAGATACTAGATACTAGATTCGATAAGAACGTATACTACACCATATGTACAGAACATAGATGATTCACACTAATGTATGCTAGAATGAATTTTGGGTTGTGTTCTTAGCCATCCGTTCTCACACTTAAAATACATATTAATTAGTACTGTGTGTCAATCTTTGTTTTTGTATTTTCGGTGAACCCAGGGATTGGATTCTGTATTTTGTATTTTGGATTCTGTATTTTGGCTCCAACTCCAGCTCCATTTGCATAAATCTACGGTACGACATGGTGATCAGGACATAGTCCATGTAGCCATTCGACTGGCGAGGCAGAAACTATGTAGCCGTAGATAAAGTTGACTGTCCTTCGACCCTCATCCTTCGGTAATGATGATATGACAACCTATCACTATATCTTATATAGTAGTAGATGATGTTTTAGTATTACATTATGTGAGCTCATCTTGATTCTGTTATATCCTTCAGATACTAGATTCGATAAAAACATATACTACACCATATGTACATAATATAGATGATTCACACTAATGTATGCTAGAAAAATTGAATTTTCTGTATTTTATCTACTTTCGAAAATGTACTCAAATGAGATGGCACCCGTTCTCACAGATGGCACCTAAGACCCGAGGATCTCGCTTGAGGGAGGCACAGATGGCTGTAAAAGAGGAGGTGGCTCCAGCTCCAGAGGGCAGTTCCACCAAGAGAAGTTTATCGAAATTATAATCGGAGTAATGAAACGACATTAGAAATGGCGTGTCGTAGTGGTCGGACGAGAAAGGGGTGACGCGCCACCACCCATGGCGTGCTAGGGGGACGCCTACAAATAACAGGGACACTGACGCATAAATACCGCTCGAGTGAGCCAAAGGCATGCAGCCACTTCCCTCCCTCCATTCCCCCTCTCCCTCTCTCATGCTATCAACGTCATAACTTTTCCAGTGCTGCTCCCACTAATGATGATGAATGCAAAAATAAAAGACCCCCCTCTCCTTTCTCACTCTTCACAGTTCTCACAACAGGAAGTATCAGTGCTTTCTAGTTCTCTTCCATCCATCCATTCCTCCGTTCTGATCAAACTTTTTCCTTAAGCCGTGTGCTTTGACAATGTGACATATTGTGAAAAGATATATCCTTATAGTTCTCCTACGGATGTTGAAAAAAACCTATGTACTTCCTCCAGGTCATGCCGCCGGCTGTGCTGCTTCCCCCTCCTCTTCCTGTCCACTTCTTCTTCCCCAACTCTACACTTGATCTGAAAATCATATGTGGCTGAGAGAGTCAAATAAGAAGAAGGAAAGTAGGGAGGAGCAGATGGGTCCAGAGCCATGGTGGAGGAGAGAAGAAGGAAGAGGCTTGATCAGAACGGAGGAATGGATGGATGGAAGAGAACTAAAAAGTACTGATCCTTCCCGTTGTGAGAACTGTGAAGAGTGAGAAAGGAGAGGGGGGTCTTTGATTTTTGCGTTCATCATCATTAGAGGGAGCAGCACTGGAAAAGTTGTGACGTTGATAGCATGAGAGAGGGAGAGGGAGAATGGAGGGAGGGAAGAGGCTGCATGCCTTTGGCTCACTCGAGCGGTATTTGTATCTCCAATGTCGTTTCATTACTCCGATTACAATTTCGACACGGAGGAAGTCCCAATCGTCAAATAAGAGCCGGTGACTGTTAGGAGGAGGTGTTACCAAAGGTCGAGATCAAGGAAGAACCGATGACCATCAGGGAAGAGATTGCTCCCAAGGTTGAAGTTAAGGAGGAGCCACCGTCTTTGATTGTGTATGTTGGAATTGCTTGGGATTATTTGTGTGTTTTGTATATTGGAATTGTGTATATTGGGAATGCCCAGTTTTATGCTATTTTTTTTCAAAAATTTCCCAGCTACCAACGGACTGGCGACGTGTTGAGTATATTGTGCGGGCCGGTGTTGAGTGTTCCACCGAAGGGGTCGGTGAACCCAGGGATTAGATTCTGTATTTTGGATTGTACATTTGTATTCTGGATTCTTTTTTTAATTTGTTTTCAATTTAGCGACGTTTTTAGCGACGTTACTATTCGTCGCTAAATTGTAGCGACGTTAATAAATGTCGCTAAAAGCGTCGCTAAATGCTGACGTGGCAACACGTGGCACCAAATCTGATGTCAGCACGTCATCGCCAAAACGTCGCAACAGTGTCGCTAAACGGTGACCACACGATAACGTCACCTTTTACGTCGCTAATTAGCGTCAACGTTAAAACGTCGCTAACTAGCGACGTTAATAACGTCGCTAAATTACGTCGCCCTAGCGACGTTTTGCAACATTTTCTCGTTTAGTGACACATTTTTTCCGTCGTTTCCAAAACGTCGCCCAAAACGTCGCTGACTTCACTTAGCAACATTTTTACCGAGGTTAGCGACGTTTTCGAACGTCGCTAATCTGACAAATTTTTGTAGTGTTTCAAGGTGTAATGAAAGAGGCAGAGGGTGTTCATATATGTTTATATAGGGGTAGGGATCCCTTGATGGCAGCCAAGAATCATTCCTAGGGTTAGGGTTAAGTTTCATGAGGTTTGAAGGCCTCTAGCTAGTTTAATTCACGCCTTTCTAGTAAAGGCCTATAGCTAAAATATCTATTCTTAACAAATATCCTACTTTAAACTAATATCTAAATATTCCTAACCTTGTCATGATGGAAACTTCTAATCTAATATCTAGGCTCATGGATAATATCTAGATTAGGACAATTCTAGGTTAAGGCTTAATATAATCATTTAGCACTTACCAACTAATCAAAGTCCTAATTAATTCAAAAGTCACCAAATGACCAAAATATCCGTAACCTAAAAATAGGTAATTGGTCAATCTAATCACATGGTTAGGTCCCCATGGTCATGGTTAGTCTCTAGGCTAAGCAGTTCTAGGGTTACACTATCAAAACACCAAAATCACAATGCACCAATTTAAATAGTATTAAATTAATTAAAACTCATCAAAAATCACTAACATGATTTAAATCCTATTATTAAATGGCCAATTTTACAAAAGTTCAAAATTACCCTCATTTTAGAAAAGTGGTGGTTACACAAACTCGTTTGCCAGAATCTCTGAAGTCCTAAAATAGGCTTAAGAAAATTAGGAGAGCAAACTTGTTTGCGAGAAGTCTCCGAAATCCTATAAAATCGAAACAGAAAGCAAATTTATTTGCACATCGAAGTCTCTGTCTCTGATCGTTCTATTCAGAACAGAGAGCAAATTTATTTGCACATTGAAGTCTCTTTCTTTGATTGTTCTTCCATTTAGATCTGTTTCGGGAATAACATGGCATGAGTATGAAGATCCTGGACCACAAATGAAGGATGGAAGGTGACAAAATAATTGTGATCATGAGTAGGATATCTTATCGAAAAACAATTGAAGCATAGACCAGGAACCACGAGAACGGATCAGAGACGGCGAGCCTAAGTAAAAGGTACTGTGGCAGAATAAAGTTCATGCTATTGAGATAGACGAGGCATTGTGGCTGAGAAAATACTAGTACCAGAGGAGGAGGTCGAAGACGAAAACGAAGACGAAGTAGTGAGTAGGAAACTGTCAGAATATAGAAGTACGGGAGAAGAAACCCACACGTGCGTCGTGACCACATTAAGGAACAATACATAGTGCAATGGCCACCTTGATGACCAACATGACCAGCACCTCGAGGATGAACTCCAGAAAGTCGGTCTCTTTATCCATGAGATAGTAGTCATTGTAGAAGATGAGCCATTTAGAGAGAATGATCTAAGTACCAAAGGAAGTAACAGTGCCCTAAGCCAGAGTAGACACCATATAGCAAGATAGAGAGGAGTGTAACACACAATGGTCAAAGTAGTCAAAGAAACCAAATCAATCAAAGAAGATGAGATTAAGATAGCAATGTGGATCGAATGCGAATCAGATACCGCAGAGAAGTTGAGAGCATCGTAGTATCACCACTGAATATGAACATCGTAGAATTGGAATGTTGGGATGCCAGAGAAGACCCCCTAAAAACGAATGTCAGAGTCGAGAGAAGACATAGTTATAAGTTTAATAGACTAGCGGAATTGTATAGCTTAGTGTCTTTTCATAGGACTAGTAGGTTTGGGTAGGTTTACTAGTGGGTTTGGTATAACCATATTTCACGGACTTAGTGTTTTTACCTACACCGTATCATTTCGTGTGGAGCTTGCAACCCTTCCCCAAAAGCTTAGCTGGATCGCTAAGGCGAGAATGAAAAAATGTGGAGCAAAAGAAAGAAATTGAATAGTTGAAAAACTTCACTATGCTAGAGAAGATTACAACTTTTGGGTGGTGAGAACAAATGAGGCTAACCCCCTTTATATAGCCTCAAGGGCAAGGTTTGAAATATCGGTATCGGAATCTGACGGTGGTATCGGCAATATTGGTGGTTTCGGATCAGAATATCGGATTTGTTGAAGAACTCCTCATCATCTAACCTTCCAACTGACACCAAGTTGAAACCGATATCGGAGACATGACGAACACCTTGGAGTAGAAGAATTGCTCCCATATTGGTCTTTAAATGCACATCTCCTATCACTACAAGAAAATGCAAATTCTGCAACACAAGGAATATGTAGCCAAAAGCTAGATTTGTGTCGCCAAAGGGTTTCAGCGACACAACACGTTATGTCGCACATATGTCGCGATAGCCTTGTCTGGGAAAGTATATGGCGACATGAACACGCCATGTCGCGGAAAGTTACCTACTTTTGGCGACATCCCACACAATTTTTAAAAAAATTAGTTTCGACGACATGTGTGATTTATGTCGCAGAATGTTAGTATATTTGGCTACATAACACATGTCGGGAAAAATATTTTTTTGAATGTATAGGATATGACTTTCTGCTACACAATTTGTGTGATGTCGCAAAAGCTACTTTATACTGTTTATGTTTATTTATTGTAAGAAATAATATATATTTTTCTTTTTGCAGATATTTTTCAACATAGATATGCAAAAACCTTATTTCGAAATTAAATTATAAAACTAAAATTCATATTAAAAGAACTTAATAACGAAGAGCAACAAGTTGTACCCATAACATGATATCCAATATAATATCTTAAAACAGTTTTCCCATAAAATAATCCATTAATGCAAATATCTTAACAACTTCAAGTAATTCATTCAACAAGGCATGTAATGTATTCCACAAACGTATTGTATTCACAGCTTAGATAACTATAATGTAGACAAAAGTACATTAATTTACTGTCTTCCCAAAAAATTGTCCGAGTCTATTTCCAAAAAATTTGCCCGAGTCTCTTCCCAAAAAATCGACTTGTTGTCCATGTGATCCTGCAAACAAAAATTAAAGAAAACAAAATTGTAAGTAAAACAAAACAAAATATATAAAAGAATGAAATTTTATCTCTATAACTAATTACTATTAAAATATTTTTCTTGACTCTATATTATAATAACTGAAATAAAACACAAGAACACCAAGCTCTATCAAATTTTGATATTGCACAAAATAAAAGAATGTTTAGAGGAAAAGTCAAACTCTAATAATACAAATATGGGTAAAAAGTATAAGCAATTAGAAGGTCTCCTGGAACATCAAGACAGAAAAATAATAATAATTCAATTAATTTGAAGGTTGTCCTGAAAGAATCATCCTAATAAAAATGACACTTGCATGAACACATACACATGATAAAGTTACGAACATGAAACGGATACGAATACGAATACAAGATACATGAGACAAACATTTTAAAATATGGGTACCCTAGCATAAGAACAATCAAGATAGAGATATACCCAAAAGAAGTCGCTGCCTAGCATCCCTCAGGTGAATCCTCCCCACATTGATCCGACGAAAGTAACCCACATCTCATCAACACCGCTTGAAACTTTTCAAGTTTCTCGTTCTGTGCACTAATTTGTTGTTGTTGCGCCTCAAGTTGCTGTTGTTGAGTTTCATTGAGTTCCTTGAGTGATGTTAACTCCTCTCTTAGGATAATTGCTTCCTCACAATGGGGCTTACGGCCCACACCATATCCTCTCAAGTAACTCAATTTCTTCCCAAGCACTGCTACCGACATTTCTTCTTCTGACATTGGGACTGCATTTGGTTGAGAACACATAGTTTGCAAATTTTCAAGCTCACCCTAACATTTAAAAGGAACATAATTAGTTACATTACAAAGAAAATCTTAATTACTTACTAGTAACTTCTTTTTTAGTTTTAGGCAATAGTCAAACAACAAAATATATGATAGACTTACGTGTTTCTCCATACACTTAGGATCCAACCAGTCATCTTTCTTCTTACTCCAATGAGATTCCTTGAAAAAATCTACAAAGTGAGGCATCTCCACCTAATTTCATGGATATGGATAAGTAAATAAAATATATAATAAAAATTAATCTAGAAATTGTAAAAAAAAAGGTGTCAACCTTCGTGGACATTGTTGCTGCAAAGTGAGGCATCTCCACCTAATTTCATGGACATTGTAAAAAAAATTAATCTGGAACGTGCTACTACGTTTTGTTCTGATCGCTTCTACAACATGAAATCAAAACAAAGGGTGAAAAGATAACCAAGTGGTTTACTTATTAACAATCACAAAATAAAAAGAATTCTGCTAAACCCATTCCTAGAAGCAGGGTGAAAAGATAACCAACATGGAAAGTCTTTCAAATGTCTGAAAGCATTCTGTTTTTACCAATTCCTGTTATCAAGCTAAGAGAAACCCATTCATAATTATCAAGGTAAGCTAAACCCATTCCTGGAAGCATTCTGCTTTGATATACTCATCAAGTTATCAAGGCAAGCTAAACCCATTCCTGTTATCTGCTTTGATACACCCATTCCTGGAAGCATTCTGCATTCTGTATTCTGTCAAATGTCTGAAAGCATTCCTGGAAGCATTCTGCTTTGATACACTCATCAAGTTTTCACCCATTACTTGGCAATAATGGGACACCACAGCCATTGTTGGCAACAACACTTTAATCTATTCAACTCAACTGTAAGCCATTCCTTTCAAAACCACTAAGTAAATACATTAATCCTCTTTTGCTTTCTCACTCATCAAGTACTCAAAAATACACGGATTCTAAGGGTAGTTAAAACAAATTACCATGTAGAAATTGTAAATGTAGTAAGTTTTTTGCACGAACTACTAAAAATGGATAATAAAAAGCTCCATAAGAAATTCCTGTGCTACTAAACTACTAAAATGGTATGTAACTGTAGTTGGAAGACAATAATAGGAATAAAGTAATTGAGCAGCATATACCTTAAAATTTTCATTTGTTGTCCAAACCCGATCAATCATATACTCCCAATCCTCTTGTGAAACGCCTTTATACGGTTTGCTTCTCGGTATCTGGATTTATGTAATTCTTAAAATTTCCTCTTTTACTCTGATTTCTTTATCTGGATTTATGTAATCAAGAAGATCTAAAACACTGAAAAAAATAGTTCTTTCTCTCAAGATATATACGTTTATAGCAGCTTTAAGCAAAGAATTTTTCCTTTACTTTCCAAATGACAAACTAGCCAGTAGTAACATTTTGCAATTTTATATCAAGTTATCATAATTATAAACGCTAAATAGCGTTTGTTTTAGTATAGAAACAAAAAAATAGAGATCTTTTGTAACTTGCAACAATTGTGCTAAACTAGCTGTCCCTATTCTATAAGCACCTTGGGATTCCGAGCGGCCGGGCCACACAAGTTTGTTTGTTTTGGCCATTTGACAATGAAACAGGAGAAAGGGTAAGGAGATTAAAAAGTATCCCATGGTAAGATCTTAAGACTTGTGTTTTTTTTCCTTCACATTTTGTATCTGCTAACCTAGGGTTTAATTACCTTCTCTTCACCAAAGAAAAATTGAAGAAGACGTTTCAAATGTGCAATCTAGATTCAAGTTAATGGATCATAGAATGCTGGCCTAAGTAAATTCTCCAGGAAAAACAGACATTTAATCGACAATGCTACGTGAAACTATAGATAAAATGCTGAGATTATAGAATGACATGTAATTACTGGTTACGAAGACGTTGGTACACTGAGATGGATATATCGTCCAGGCCACTTGCTGGCCTAAGGTCCCTGAGAAATTGATCGCAGATTCAAAATTCTCTCTGCTAGTCGAATGGCCTCCTCTGCAATCTGGCTTTCGTATCGTCCACCGCTGTTAAAAGGAAATACATGACATGTAAGAATCAGTGATATACTTGACTTCTCCCAATAGGATTGTAAGAATTCACCAAATTCTTGGTGTAACTCGATTTTTAGTCTGCAATCTTAAATCTTGAACTTGATTTACAAACAATTGAACAACTCTGGATGAAGAATGAAGAAACAATTTGGACAGGGAAACTAATTATTATTATTGACGATTCTCATCATTTTTATTGCTATGCTTATTAATATCCAAACTGGTGTTTATCAAATGCTGCATATACTCACTCTTGTTTGTAAATATTGTTCGTCAACACTCGTCAATGTCGTAGAGATGCATTAAAAAAGGTACAATATATCCAAATTTTTGTACATAAGCTGCTATAAAAGAAATAGAGGGAATGGTTGAGAGACCTGATTGAGCAAAATAGAAGAAACGATTCATGTAGCAGAACCCAAAATTTTTGGATAGTCTTTTAGAATATACAAATAATAAACCAAAAGTGAAAGTTAGAGTACTAAAGAACAACACTTTTCCTTTATGGAAAGAAAAGAAGGTGAAATACACCCAGTCAAAAATAAAACTTTAAAAAATAGTCATAATGCATTAAAGATATTAAAAGAAAGGTGAAACTCAGGACTACAAGTCACAATGAAAAAAACTGAATACAATTAGAACCTTATACAAGTTTTGCAACTATTCAACATGAGTCAGTTTTGAAACTATTCAGAAAATTTTGTTAGAAGTAAAATGTACGAATAAAATATTGAAGACAAAATATAAAGAAAATAGACATATAAATAGGTGAGCTTTTCTTTAGTTGTTTAAGCTTTTCTTCAGTTGTATCAAAGGCAACAAATCAAAACCCCATACTTTTTATAATACCCACAACCATAAACCAGTGTTCATAAGAGGCAGTGTTCAACAGAGGCAATCTATAACTTCATAAGAGACAACGCTCATGAAAGGAAATTTGTAGAACTTAATTTCAATTTGTAGAATCAAAAATAAGAATCCGTACCTTCGAATTAGTTCAATAGTGAGAAATTCTGTCAACATGCACTTCATTATCTAAAAGCAATATTCCTTACTCTACATACGTTTTTTATCTAAGAGCAACCACATACATGCGTGGGTAGGGAGTGAGTGTTCAGTGTTGTCTGTAGGGTACTGCATTAGGCTTAGGCAGTTTGCAGACTGCAGGAAACTTGAATGCAGGTGTCCTAGAATTAAGAGAATATCAGAGGAGTTATAAGAAGTGGTTTACCTGTGCAGTCAATGAGTGATATGCAATTCAGTTGCAACTGCAAGTATCTACAGAATTGAGGTTGGGTAGGCTGCAGGCAATGCTCATTAGATGTATACCTGCAGCTGGAACCCTGTGAGTATGCAGCTGCTGTAGTGCAGATTTGCAGACCAGATGGCAGTGCAAGATGCAACTGCAGTCTGGAACCCTGTGAGCAGAAGAGGAAACCTGTAGGTGGAACACGATGGCAGTTCAAGAGTGTGTAGCTATATCCTCATTCATAATATGTTAATATAGATCATATGAACAAATTAAAAAAATAATGAGAATTGAATGAGAGTCAATCGTGTATTTTCAGAACAATATTGGTTGCACTATTGCAGTTGTATATTAGTGAAAATATCATTTAAATATTGGTCGCACAATTACAGAATCTTGGTTGCACTATTGCAGTTGTATATATTTAAATATCATTTAAATGGAAGACAATCTCAGACTTGAGTCTAACGTGTATTTTCTAATGTAGACCCATGTATACAAAGTGAAATTGGAACTTGGTGGATTGACCCGTTATGGTTTGAACAGAAACACAGATTTGAAACTTGGTTTTCCTGCAAAATTTTCGTGTAAACAGAAAAACACAAAGTATTGGGGTTCTCTAAGAGTTTGCATAAACACATGTACCTCCATTGGGAATTTGGATCATCTCCTCTACGGAATTCATAGAGAGAACACTGCAGCAATGTCAACCGTTGAGATTGCCATGTACAAGAAAGAACTGTCCTGGAAAACCCTTAAAATATGGTCAAATCCACACCTAAAAGAAATGGTAAATTTATAACCAGGAAGACCTTGGGTGGCAAGGAGTAAAAATTTTGTTAATGTATAAATTACTTTATCATCCATTTCAAAAATGGTTTTCTTGAGATTGTGCTTTTGTGGTTGTACAATTTGGATTAGGAAGTGCATCAATAGTTCTATAATTAGTAATCATGCAGTTTCTACAAAATTGTTTGACATGTTATCAAACAAGCCCGTTTCATTTTATTACCATGCATACATTAATGTTATTGCAACTAATGTGAATGCTTACTCATTTCACTGCCTCAGTTTTTCATGTAAGGTTTGCAAATTCTTTTGTCCTTAAATATAATTGAAAATATTTCCCTATTCTCTCTTAATGATGCATCTGCATCCTTTCTAGGCTTCATACATACCCATGCCTGATAATTGTCAAAACATCTAACATAGAAACATGAATAGTAATTATAAAAAAGACAGGCGAAACAGACAAATATAAAGAACACACGGTCATCTTCAGCTTATACTTCAATCAAATGTAGTAGATGTTACTTTCTTCTCTGTTTATTTGCTTCACATGAAATCTTAATTCTCACTTGCTCTTGTCTCATGAAGTGGATCAAGAAATGTTTGATAACTTAAGTTATATGCCTAGTTCATAAGAGAGGAACATGAAATGGGAGGTAGGCAAGAAAAAGAATGAAGGTTCGAATTTTATAAGATGCATTCTCTTTACCATAAAATAAACATCTCATCTATCCAGATAGATATAGGTTGATTTGGCAGAACTCGACGGTTCCTAGTGTTCTCTTTTCTACTCAACATTGTGGATGCTACTTCCACATACAAAAAAATGTTTCTATCAAGCATGGCTGGACTAATTTGTATAGCTCATAAAACCTCAACATACCATCCACTTACTAAAACAGAGAAAAATATTTTAGAAATTCACAGCAGAGTATATCTAATATAGGTTCCAAAATTACTAAGCTTAAGAGGAGAAAGGAAACAGGTTATAAAAATCTTATTGCTGATGACCTCAGTGCCACATACCTCAGACCAGCATATAAATATAACTATGATATTCCTGACTTCTTATTCTTGTTTAGATACTGCAATATCTACAAATAAAAATGCCAGAATTCATTATGTAGGATTCAGTTCTCCCTGTCCATGACTTAAAGGTTTCTGGTAATAAGCACACGATGCCAGATATCACCAGATTTTGCTCTGGCCTTTCAGGGCAAACTAGGAGAAACTGGGTTAGAAACGAACTTACATGACAACAAGACCGAAACAGTTGGTTAGTGACAACAAGTCCCCAGAGAAGTTGTTGTTTTGCATTTTCCTACAAGAGTTTTCACAAATCCATTTAAAGGAACATGAGTAAGAGACTCACAATGTAATCAGATTTTGGATTAGCCCTTGTTCCCGAGGAATCATGCTTGAGAGTTTATTACTGGACAAATCAATACAATGAACAATTTGTCAAGAAAAGAAGTTAGTCAGTAAAGTTCTAAAATTCAAGCAGAAAAATAAAGTCCTGATCTTCAAAAATATGAAAATTACATCTCCACAACACTTCTTAAATTTCCAAACTCGGCTGCAATGTATCCAAAGATGCAATTTTTGCTCATGTTTCCACAACAACAACAAAGAAGAATATCTAAAGTAATATAAAAGAGAAAAATATTCACAATCAAATTATATATTACAAAAAGACAGATACAAGAGATGTTCTAAATCGCCAGGTGAGGAAGGTATTAGCCTACTGATATTGTTGGATGATACATCACTGCAAAACCAATGTTTGTTTAAATTTGATATGAACACATCTTATTTCACAAACTTATGAAGTAAAACCTAGGTGCTTACTACTTCGATTGTTCAATCAGTATGGGTCCCATACCAGTGTATAAAGACATGCCTAGAACTTAGAAATACATAGATTTTCACTTCATCTATTATATCATAACTGAAATGGAATAAAAAAATAGAAGTGCAGATAGATATACAAACTCATCACATGCAAGCAACTGTTGAATTAATAAGGCTTACAACACCACTATCTGAATGCTTCTCCATGGAGAAATTTTTATAATTTATAAAAATTGAGGCAGATCTTAAAGAAAGTTGATTCCATGAATGTTATCCATAAAACAATTACATAAGAGTAAACATAAAGAAATACTCTATAAAGAAGGCATGTAAAAAAGAAGCATGTTAAGGAGTATATCTTATATTCGTCATTTTTAGAGTTTTATATGTGAAGAAGCAAGGATATGAGTTCCCTAGATAGTCACAGTAAAAATAAAACAAATATAAAGTAGGTCAATTACCTTGATTATTAGAAAAGGAACTAATGCATAATATTTGGTATTTCACAGAGGAATCTTTAAATTGAACGGGTCCTTTTTCAGTTGCATAAGTCATAGATATATACTTTTTTCCAATAGCTAAAAATAAATGACGCCCAGATAATGAGAGAGACCAAACCTCTGAATCTACAGTTTGTGTATCCAACATTTCCACTCTCCATATCCCAAAACATCAATTTTTGTCCATAGTTCCAGTAATTACTTTCCCTGCAATACCAAATAGTTTACTTGCATATGACATTATTGATAACGGGCATAATTAGTTCCATTAGACGGTACAAAGTTTGAGACATAGATAACGTAGCTAAAAATGACTCCGAGGAAGCATAGAGGGCCTAAAGTCCACGATTACCTAGCAGTAATCAAAATTAATACAAAAGTAAACACATTTGCATAACCAACCTTGAACTAAAGTCCTAATCTTGAGGAATCTAGATTAGAAGTTTATAACAAAAAATTGCATGTGCACATCAGCTACAACACTATCATTGTCTCGGAGAGCTGTTAAGTGTTCCATAGCATATGTATATAGGTTCTAAGTAAGTTCATAGTTCAATTAATCAAGATAGTTTAGTCAAATGGACACAACAAATAATAAAAATGGTCCAATCTGAACACTCCATGATTCATAGACATTAACACAGCTATAATAGTCCAAGCTGAATATGTTTGGCACAACAAAATGCATAGTTTGGGGGTGATCCATTCCCCTCCCCTACCATTTGTAAAAGCTCAAATCATTATTCATTTTTGAAATGAACAAACATTAGAGAGGGATTACATGACCAAAAATCGACCTCTCTCCGGCCCTGATGCACGCTCCACCCTTTGCATCGCTTACCAGCCTCCGCGTAGCTTACCTGGGTGTCCCCTACATATACCATATAATAAAACCCAATAATATTCTCAACCCTCACAAAATTAAGCTACTAAAAAATATTAGGGCAAGAAACTCACGGTTAATGGAGGAGGGAACCTCTCGTTCGAACTTTACGACAGAGATGGGGAAGGGATTGACGGCGCACGCAAGAGAGATCGCTGGGAGAGAGAGAGATTGATGGTGCACGCAAGAGAGATCGACGGGAGAGAGAAAGCGCACGAGCGACGTCTGCGACCGAGAGCGGGAGAGAGAGAGAAAGGGGCTGGGGGTTCTTAGGTTTTTTAATTTGAGGGAATATTTAGTTTTGGTTTCTTATTAGATGTGTTTTTCTAATTTTATTAATTAAAAAATATATAAATGCTTTCTCGACATATGTACATGTCGCCAAAGATGCAGTGCCTTTTCTGCGACATGTGCATGTCGCCATATCTAGTGGATTTTTGGCGGCTCCAAAAATTGGCTTCCCTCCATAAAAATTTGTGAATATTCCGCGACATGCTAAAATTGACGTCGCCAATACATATAAAAATTAGCTTTTGGGGACATAAAAGACTATATGTCGCTAAAGTGTGTTGCTAAAACTGTCATTTCTTGTAGTGTATAGCAATAGCCTTTGATACATTCCCATTACCCATATTCAACACTCCACTATCTCATATTGTGTATGTGACAAACAATATCTTGTGAGATACGTGCACCAAAGCCCCTGAGTCCACCAAGCAAGAATTGTCATCATAGGCGAGGTTCATGATAACCTCAACACCTACAATAATGACCTCGCCTCTATGCGCTGAGACAACCGTTCTTGTGTTCTCACCTTGCTTTCCCTTATCAACTTCTTCTCTCTTCCATGAGAAAGAGTTTTGCCTCATGTGGCCCTTCTTGCCATAATATTAATGTTTGGAGATGGAGACCCCGTACCGAATTTTGGGCTTTCTTTTGTTTTTGTTCCTTTAACTACTCGGACCATTATTTTTACTACTACTTTGGCTCTTTGAAACAAGTGCCTCTGAATGGGATGTAAATAACGTGCCTTGAGATTTCCTTCATACATTCAATACCCCGCTCTTGGCAACCTCCAAACTAACCATGCCTTATTAAACAAAAATGATCATGGACACTCGTACGATTTTCTACGAGTTTGGCAACGTACACAACAAACAAAGTCCATGTACCTCGTCGTCGAACTTTACTCCCATAGAGGATAACTGGTCAACCCTGTCCTAGAACTTACTCAAGTGATCCGTAATGGACAATTCATCCTTATACCTAAGGCCCATCATCTGTTGAATCGGGAACAATTTGTTTACCTCGGTCTTCTTTGCATAAAAGGATTACAGCTTCTCCCATAATTTCTTTGCGTGCTCAATATTGACGATGTGATTATAGATATTCTCGTCCAAGAACTGGCTGATATACCTACACACTACACACTACACACTTGTATATGCTCAAAATTTCAGTCATCATCGAATTTTTCATTGGGTTTCTCGAAAACAAATACCGAAAGATGCATCTTCTTGATGAACATCAAATCTTTTATCATACTCCACCAATAGTGGTAATTGGAACCGTTTAGGTTTATCATGCACACTGGCTTCGCATCTATCTTTTATACTATGTTTGACTACCAACCTTGACACCTGGCAACTTTTGCTCTGACACAACTCTGTCAACCACAACTCTGATATCACTCTGCTGGAAACAAAATGCGAAAACCATTCGCCCTAACCGATAGAACCTAATAATGACCGAAGAAAAGTCGCACAAACCAAATAGCCAAAATCACAAAGCAAACACAACGATATTTATGTGAAAAATTCAGACAAAAAAATAATAATAGGACGATCGGAGTCCAACCCGAAAAAGTCTCTACTACTGGAATAAAGAGATACACTGACTCCTTACAAACTTCTCCCCTGATCCACAAGGATCACCATAATACTTCAATAGATGGAAATAGAGTACAACAAGTACAAAAGGGATTAGTGAAACGAGGAAGAAGCAATGAAGAACTCCTCGAGTCAACCCCAGAAATTTCGAGTCTCTCCCTCTCTCTTCCTCTCTTAGAAAGTTGCAAACTTGAGAAAGCTCTCACCTTTGATCTCTTGATTATTGATGATAATCAATTAGGGTAAAGACCTATTTAAAGTACCCCAATTCAAAAAAGATCTGGATCGTTGATCACAATCCAACCATGTAAATAAGACACCAAAATTCGACCTCATCCCCGGTACCGGTATATCGGCGGTATGCCGATTTCGATATACCGACGATATACCAAAATTTTTCCACTTAGAGTCAAAACATATTCTAGAACAAACTATTATCAAACAAGTATATCGACGGTACACTGACAGCGGTATACCGACGATATGCTACAAACTCTGATACTGGTTTTTCAACGAATACATATATCACATGCGCTGAAATTAAGTTGTCTTTTGTCACCGTAGACTTTCCGAACTTATCCAACACAAGGATGACACTCGTCGCACTCCGAGGAGTTCTTCATATAGGTTGGAAACTTCACCCAACACCAACACAGTCGACACTGAATTGTATTTGCAGTATGGGTCGGTGTTTTTAAAATCGGACCAAACCAGCCGGTTAAACCGATCATCCCGTAAACCAGTAGCTTTTTCGAGCTGATTTAATACCGACCCTCTTTTTTCCAAAAACTCGGTCAATCTGGTTGGGTCAAACCCGTCTTACCCAATTGAATTTTGAACCATTTTGACCAAACCTTTTGACTTCTATTTTGGACTTTATATGTAATCAAAATTAATATATTTACTCTTGACTAATTCTGCTATGGTAAACATATAAAACTTCTAAATAGTATATATGTAGTTGTATACTATGTAATCTATACTACTATATAATAAGAAAAGTTCCAACTTCACTGTGAAACTTTATTTCAAATATGATTTTTCATATGTTTACTAATTAAAATTATTCATTAGCTATGTAATTACGGGAGTTGTTGTTTGATCATCCTAGATAGCCATACAGAAAGATATAAAATAATATATATATAATAATATAATAATACTAATATAGTAATAAATTTAGACTAATTAAGGCAACTATTTGTTAGTCTTTCTAAGTAGCACATGTTTTTTAGTTTTTCTGATAATAATATATGGAATACATGCGGTGTACATGCATACATACTTAGTATATTTAATGTAAGATTGTCAGCCTATATAACTAAGTGAACCTGGATTAACCCACCGGTTGAACCAAGTTAACCCAACCCAATTTCCTGACCCCGTCAATCTCTCCGGTCGTTTTTAAAACATTGGTTTGGGTAACTACTTATTCCGTTCCCTCTTTTTTTCACAACAGAACCGTCAATGAGAAATACACCACCTTTTAACAAATATCATAAACTGAACAAATAAATTGATCTATTTCAAGTCAACTAGTGAGACTTGAAGCAAAATAAAAATACAATCCTACCAACTTCGGCAAAGTCGCTAGGTAACAGCAAAAGTAGCTATACAATTAAATGGACATCGAATTGAAAACTAAGCAGTATTGAAATAGGTTCTCGTCTTTACAAGTTCATGAAAACTATCTTCCTGCCTTTGCTCCACTTCACTAAGCTATAGGCAGGAAAATAGGTTCTCTAGCAATCCCACAAGCTCAAGTGCAGTGGCATCCCTGTTAAATTCTTCTGGTTTTCTAGAGAGCGTGAGCAGGAAGGATTTATTATTATTCTGCTACAAGTACTAAATACTAATTACATAAGACGCAACAAATGCAAGTAGATGGTGAATGTTTTCACTGGTGACGATGTTGCTGCTGGTGGAGCTGCTGGGGCTGCTGCTGATGAATGTTGCAATCCTTGTCATCCAAGAACCGAACCACTACACAAGTGATATTATCAGCACTCCCTCTTTGATAAGCCTCCTGTAACAACCTCTTCGCTGCTTGCTCCGGGTCTTCAATTGGTTTTATCATGGCTACAGCTTCCTGAAATGTTTAAAAACGAGATGTGTTAATCTTAACGAATAATAAAGACGTTCTGGTTTCAAAATTGCATTCAACAGCAGGACCTCAGAAGTGAAATGGACATCCAACAGCAGGACACATATCAACCTGCGCCTGGACCCGTACTACTTTCACACCCTAGGCCCGCTCGTAAACTGCCCTCGCGTCACATGCTCGCAACCCAAGGGAGAAATAGAGGCCCAAACCGTCTGTTTTCACGTTGATGCGAGAGTATCGCAACATGTGAATTAAAGAAAACAAATTCTTGCTACATGAAAGATCCAACTTTAATCATCATCTAGGATTTTAATTAAAAATTAGGAGCACCGATGGTTAAGTACTTGAAACTGATAAAGGTCTAAGAGATGAGAGTGAGCTACTCATGGTCGGGCAGGTCCACTTAGTGGAAATACCAGTACGAAAACAGATCAACAAGTAGCTTATCAACAGTAAGAGTGAGCATGTTTCGGAATACCAGTACCTAAAGGAAGAGACAGATAAACAAGTAGCTTACAAATTACTTTAGCAATAAGAGTGAGCATGTTTCTTGTCCATTGACCTCTGACTAAAAGGAGAATTCGGAAAATTTTGTTCTGGGGATGTTAACAGAATGCATCTTTGACTAATCAATCCCTCATTAGTAAGAAAGACACGGGGCTTGGGGCTTCATGGGCTTGAGTGGACTAAATCATGCTAAATTTCTGAAGCCATTGCTCAGAAATAGTCACATCACACTGGTTGGGTTAAACTCTGGGTTAGTACATGGATCAGACAGCACAGTAGGATGCTCTCTCTAGAAAGTGTCGAGTCATTCAGGACAATCCATTTACACTCTGAGGCTATGCAAGATTCCTTCCTCACAAAGTAGCCTGTTGGTCATCAAGGAAACAGGATAGATAGGGGCAGCAAAAACTTTTTCAGAGAAAAAGCTATTACAAGAACAGACTCGGAAATCTTTTGAAGAAATGGCCATACAAAAGTGTTAGCCCACCTTCTATGGGATTGTACTCCCCTAGCCAAGCCAACCATAGGCACATAGAACATTGTAATAAAACCTAGAGAAGTTACCAATATGGTTACCAAGCATGAATATGAAATGCTAAATGGCTACCAATAAGCAGTCGCCAAAGAGTTTGGGAAACATGAAACGGGACAAAGATACAAGATGTATTGAAAGAATGACAACTATATTTTTACAGTAATGATATAGAAGTAATGGAAAGTAAAAGATGAACATGTGATGAAGATATAAAAGGAACGATGATGGCACTTTTGAAAAACTTGAGAAGTACAGACAAATACTAGTTAGCTATGATATGGAATGTAACTTATAGAAGCAACATCAAATTTATTATGTACTTAACCATATATTACATTCCAATTGAACACTACAGTTCCATTTCCAGTTTTGTTGATGTATTTTCAACAAGACTCGTACTCGTGATTTTTTAACCAATCTAAAATAGATATGCTATAGGAATGTCTAAGCTGTACAGAAGGAAATACCATGTCCAGAATGTCTTTGCAAGGTGTCAATTTTTTACCTTAAACCACGTCAAAAACATGCTCATAGTTCAAATGTTGCTTTTCAAGCATGCTGGGAAAATAAACATTTGATAAAAATGTTGAAGAGTATCTTTTTACAAGTCTCAAGAACGGTGTCCAGGCAGGGTGTAACAATTTATCTCAACTAGTATGGTAACACGTGTCAGATGTTTCAAGTAAAAAAAAACACTCAATTGCAAGGTTCGTTGAGATGGAATGCAGATAAATCTGCATTATTGGTCAAGCAGCTTTAGCTGCTAATTTAACCAAAGGGCCCATCGTAGTAGTATGATACACAAATAAAAGACAGCACAAAACTGCTATATGAGATAGGAAACATCACAGACCTCATTTGTAACAACATCCCAGAGACCGTCACTTGCAAGAATGAGAAATTCAAGAGAGCCATCAACAACCTCCTCCTGATGTTCAGCATGTACAGATATTAGAGAAAATTAACTCTTCAAAAAATGCACTTCAATTAAATAATCAATTAGAGGACTGGATTTCATTAAGAAAATATTGTGCAAAAGCAGTGACAGCTAAACATCATCTCCTTAGTATATTGTAACAAAAATTGACTCTCTTATTCAGTAATAACTGCCTTAGCTTTTGTTGGTACTTTGACTGTGGCATAAAGTGAATTTTGAGGAATTAAATAAGGTGATTAAATGGCCCAACTCTCACAATGGATAGTTTTGATAAGTGGGCTTAACAATAAGAAACTTAATTCATTTCGGAAAAAGTGATAGTACAATATATAAGAGAGGGTAAATGCCCCCCCTTTCTAGAAGTTCCCTGGTATGGGACTAAAACTTAGGTTAATAGCATGAAAGAAAATACATGAACAATAACAATGTTCCAAGGCTATCTCCTAGACTCTCCCGCAAGCCCCTAAGCATGAGCGTATATGTCAAACCAAGCACGTCCAACTTGGAAGAAAAGTGAATATATCGGCTGAGACAGACCTAATGAACATTTCGACCAATTGAGATAAAGAGGGACTCACGGAGCTTGATCTTGTCCCATTGAAATGGCAATCGACCTCAATATGCTTGGAATGTTCATGGAAGATCGGATTCTCAACAATGTGAATTGCAATTCTATTGTTACACATATTGTGACGAGGGAGAGGAAAACGACACCCAAGATCAAAGACGAGGTCTTTGAGCCAAGTAAGTTTGGAAACTGCATGTGCCATCGAACTATTTGTTGCATCAGTTGAAGAATGGCTCACAACCATCTAGTTTTCACTTTGCAAGGTGACGGGATTGTCTCCAAAGAAGTGTAAAATCTGCTCCTTGAACGGCTATCATCAACAGACTCAACATAGTTGGCATCAGCATATGTTGTAAGAGAGAGAGGAACATGACCGGTAGACAAGTCCTTGACCACGGAACTTTTTATATACCAAACAAGACACTTAATGGATGAAGATGAGAGATCCTTAGTGCCTACATACAAGGTTCTAAACGGCGGTAGGCGGGTGCGCGGCGGAGAGAGTCCGCCTACCACCTAGTCGGCCTAGGCACCGCCTAGGCGGTCTATACATTTTGAATTTTTTTACTATTTTACCACTGTTTTTTGCATAGTATGCATATTTTAAGGGTGTTCCATGCATAACTAAGTTGTAGAACGAAGATTAATAAAGTTTTAGTTTTGTAAAAGGAACCATAGGTCCATAATGCTTAAAAAATATTTTTGGCTAAAATATTTTGTTAAGTATTGCTCCGCCTAGGCGCCCGCCTACGCCGCCTCACCTCCGCCTATGCCGCCAACCTCCGTTGGCCGTCTACTCTACCGCCTACCGAAAAGCGATGCGGAGAGGGACCGCCTACGGCCTAGGTGGCCTGTCTACATATATTTACTGATAGAGCCAACATAAAAGGAGATATCAAGGGGCAAGTGATTGTAAGGTAGATGAGCTTTTCCAGTGGCGATGATACGTATCTAGATTTAGTCATTTTAGTCAAAAGGGTCAAAGACGGAACCAAGATTGGAGATGTTCATATTGGCTTCTTGGGGTATGAGTCGGTCTACAACCCAAGAATCCAGAGTCCTTAATTAAGACTATTTTTGTTGTGTCGTAAGTAGAGAATCACCTGAAGACTAAGATATAACACAAGGGACCAAGGTTTATGGTAGGAAAATGAGGATGTGCCTTGACCTTGGCAATACCAACATGATCATCTTCAAATAAATAATATCGTCCACATATAGCAGATGGATCACCATACCTCTAAGTACAACACTACTTTAGTAAAACTAATCTTTTAAACCACATATCTAAATTTGTCAAATCAAGCTCGAGGAGACTGCTTGAGGCCATAAATAGACTTTCAAATATAACATACGAGAGACTCTTCCACACTCTCGTAACCAGGAGGTTGTTGGACAGAGACAATCTTAGTCAGGTCATCATTAAGGCATTCTTGATATACAACTAGTACAACGGCCATCTACGACGAACGACAATATATCTTGTAGTTTTTTTATCAGAGAAAGAATGGTAGACATATCCTTTCTGAATCCAATAATATCCAACAAAAAATATTTAGCCATCGCTGTGATAACTTAGCCCGGACAGAGATGATTATCATAACATGTGCAACCAAAGACTTTATAAACCACCGAGAACAGCATTTTAGAGAAGGACGACCGGTGGTTGAGTATGATGGAAAAAAGCACGTGATTAAGTAAGCAAAGTGAATTTCCAGTAAATATGAACACATTCATCTTAATGAGTAAGAAGCAGACTGTCTCAAGTAAATCTGGACTCTTGCGTTCAGCCACACCATTATGTTGAGGATACAAGTAATGACATCTTGTGAATAGTCCAATGATTGGGACAAAGATCCTAGAAAATTCAACTGAGATAATATGGAGCATTGACGGTGGATAAAGTTTTGATAGTAATAGAAAAAATTGTGTACAGATTTCATTGTTGAACGTCAGGAAAGGCGAAAAATAATTTACAACGGTGTCGAAATAAGGATAGCCAGGACACCCTGAAGTGATCATCAATAAACAAAGCAAAATAAATAAATTCATATAACTTTGCAATCTGTATTTGCCCCAAATATCATAATGCATCAGGGAGAAAGAATCATTGTGTTCATTAATAGGAGAAAAATAGGATTGATGATGCTTGCACATAACACATTCTTCACATGTAAAATCAGAGAGACAATTTCAGAAGCATCATTTTAAAGAGTGGAGAGAGGATGGCCAAGGCGACGGGCCAATCTGTAGTCGATATTAAAGCGAGGATGGAGGGTTGAGTATCATGTCTAGCAAAAGCCCATTAACCTCACAGCCTTTAACAAGTGTGGCATGAGTATGAAGATCCTGGACCACAAATGAAGAAGGATGGATGGTGACAGAACAATTGTGATCATGAGTAGGATATCTTATCGAAAAACAATTGAAGCAGAGACCAGGAACCACAAGAACGGATCAGAGACGGCAAGCCTAAGTAAAAAGGTATTGTGGCAGAATAGAGTTCTTGCTATCGAGATGGACGAGGCATTGTGGCTGAGAAAATACTAGTACCAGAGAAGGAGGTTGAAGACGAAGACGAAGTAGTGAGCCAACAACAGGAGCAGGAAACTGTCAAATATAGAAGTACAGGAGAAGAAACCCACTCGTGCGTCGTGACCACATTAAGGAACAATACATAGTGCCATGGCCACCGTGATGACCAGCACGACCAGCACCTCGAGGATGAACTCCAGAAAGTCGGTCTCTCGATCAACCGGAAGGAGACGAAAGATATCATTATCCATGAGACAGTAGTCATTATAGAAGATGAGCCATTTAGAGAGTGTGATCTAAGTAGCAAAGGAAGTAACAGTGCCCGAAGCCGGAGTAGACACCATGAAGCAGAATAGAGAAGAGTGCAACACAATAGTCGAAGTAATCGAAGAAACCAGATCAGTCAAAGTAGATGAGATTAAGATAGCAATGTGGATCAAATGCGGATCAAATAGTGCAGAGAAGTTGAGAGCAACGTAGTATCACCACTGAATATGAACGTCGTAGAGTAGGAATGTTGGGATGCCAGAGAAGAACCCATGAAAATGACAGTCAGAGTCGAGAAGAAGACATGGCTATAAGTTTAATAGACTAGCGGAATTGTATAGCTTAGTGTGTTTTCATAGGACTAGTAGGTTTGGGTAGGTTTCTATAGGCTAGTGGGTCTATATAGGACTAGTGGGTTCGGTATATCCATATGTCACGGACTTAGTGTTTTACCTACACCTCATTCCGTGTGGAGCTTGCAAGCCTTCCCCAAAAGCTTAGCTGGATCGCTAAGGCGAGAATGAAAAAATGTGGAACAAAAGAAAGAGATTGAATGAATAGTTGAAAAACTTCACTATGCTAGAGAAGATTACAACTTTTGAGTGGTGAGGACAAATGAGGCTAACCCCCTTTATATAGCCTCAAGGGCTTTACATAAATGGTTAAGATTATGTTATGTATCCACCATCTAATGGTTGGACCACCTAGAACTTAAATATTTACAATAAAATATTTACTACCAAGAATATTTGGCCATCTAGAAATTGTAGGAATCCTCATGAAACTTCGGGATGCAAAAATAAGCTTTGAGATGCAAAAATATTCCAAGAATCTTCCAAAAAACATTCAAGAGGAATATCCAAGGAATCTTTACAAAGGCTTTAGCAATGCTAGAGTTTTCTGGAGGCTTCCCTCAAGTAACCCCCTTGCTAGATAGGTTGTGCAACGTTATCTTAGTGGAATGAAAACTCTTGTGCGTGACATTCTCCCCCCCTTTCTTCCCCTTGTTTCGTCGACGCCTCCGAACGGCTTCCACTTTCTTGTTAGTTGATGTAGTCATGGTCGCTACATGAAGAATCTTCTTTTCTTTCTTGTGCGGCCCTATCCAGACTAGTACATCTTCTCCTCAAGATCGAAAATACAATGGTTCACCGCATCGCTTTTCACTGTAGCATGTACCATCCTTGGCACGAAAAGAGACTTGAGCAAGCTATCAGGTCGTTGATCTACCTTGTCACGTAGGTACATATTATCCTCCATACCTCCGCACATGCAAGTCCTATTGCAAATCTATCGACCTAAGCATTCACCCCCTTTTGTATTGCCACGATCCATTAGTGACTTCTTACACGAGCAACTCAACTTTCATCTGCGGGATCCCTGATTGTGTCCTCGACACAACCAAGACTATCCCTTTCGCACGCATGTTCCCGTCGCCTCTACCTCCTTGCAGCCTACGACATGCTTCTTCTTACCCATGCCCAGCTCGATAGCACGATCCACCTCCCTCCGCAGAATCGTCTCCTCAGGAAACTACTTCGCAACAACACCCTCGATCTCTCGCTTGGAAGAACTTCCTCCTCGAAGTCCTCCATCTCGAGCACGACCAAGTAGGCCCTCTCCTACCTTTCTTGAGTTGAATGACTTAGATAGATTCCCCCCTTAATGCTTATCCGTGCAATACTCACCATGCACAACGAGCCATCCTCCATAAAAGCTAACTACTCCCAAGTGTTGTATGTTAACCGTCTTCGCTGCGATTAAAAAATCCATGTTAAATATCATCTTCAAGTCTTTCAACGACGTAGCAGTGAAATTGGTAACACCCGACTAATATCTCACCTCAATACAAACTCCTTTGGCTACCCCGTGCATAGGGCTCATCTTTGAAATAACCGTCCTCATCTTGCTTGAATCATTTTCTAATGCTATACCCAAGCGACGGACCTCCACGTCCGAGATGAGGTTATGAGTTGTGCCTATATCGACCAACGTCAACGTAGATGAGTTCTCTGCTCGAAGTCTCCGACACAGCTGACTTGGCCTTAACAGCGTGAGTAAGCATAACGCTCCTATATGCGCTCCCACTTCGTACTCGTCCTCCACCTCCTTGCTTCGGACGACATTGACATGTTTCCTCTATATTCTAGCAATCCCGACACAAGGTTTTAAACCGCGGATAGAGTCCGCCTACCACCTAGAAAGTTGATACATTTTGGACATATTTTACTATTTTGCCACTTTCTTTTTGCATAATATGCATATTTTAAGGGTGTTCCATACATAACTAAGTTGTAGAATGAAGATTTATAAATTTTTAGCTTTGTAAAAGCGAATCATAGGCCCATAATACATGCAAAACCTTTTGGCCAAAACATCTTGTTAGTTATTGCTCTGCCTAGGCACCCGTCTACGTCGCCTCACCTCCGTCCATGCCTCCAAATCTCCATTGACCGCCTACTCCACCGTCTGCCACAAAGGCGGTGCGGATGGAGACCGCCTACCGCCTAGGCGGCGCCTCAACCGTCATTTAGAACACTGCCCGAACATAATGATTTTCTCCACATATGAAGAACAAAATTGTTCGCTCGGGTTGGACTTTCTCACGCTTCTTTCCCTTGGACGGACCCTCCTTAGGAGAACTATCCTTCTCTCCTCTATCATTCTCCTTGGTGGTCTTTGACTAAGTCTTGACTTTGTTGTCATTCCACTTCTACTCGAATAGCCTCTTGGTTGTTGCCACGACAACGTTCAAATTGTGCTCCCTCTGTTGTTGTAATTATTGAGCCACCCATGGTTGAAGTCTATTGAGGAAGAAGTCTATCAAGGAAGGAGAACAAGCGATCTTCCTTACCATGCTAGATATCTCGAGCATCAAACATGTGAACTCCGTAATGTACTCTTTGATCGTCCCAATGTACATGAGTTATCGTAAGCTTCGCCTTGTCATGAACTCCATGTTCTCCAGTAGAACTGAGGCTTGTTCTCCTTCATGAGATCCTTCCAAGTTTCGGTTGAGGAGACATTTCTCTATCTCGGTACATGAATGCAGCCACCACAACATGACATCTTCTGTGACGTAGAGCAAAGTATTGTTCACCCTCTCGGACTCGTCATCGATATACAACACCTTGAAGTATCGCTCAACGTTCACAATAAATTCTCTACCTCTTTGGTATCCCGCACGATGCTGAAGGATTTCGGCTTAGAGATCTTCTTTTTGGTGCCTCCCTACTCGAAGGTTCACTATTCGCGACGATCATCTCTACAGCTCCTTGTAGCCTCGGACCTTCTCACACAAGTCCTCAATGTCCACACAATATGCTTTGAGTTCCTCATCAAGTGTAGATCGGATCTTTTATATTTGGTCCCAGAATATTGCCTTGGACGAAGCAGCGTCACTCTCCAGCCCATCGTAGAACTCTAGCCTCGTGTGCTTTGCTCTACGGAGCCCTTACATATCCCTATGTCTCTCGAACTTGTCTCCAAGATCTCAAGATGTTTCACGAGATCGACAAAGGCACGCTCCGTTGTAGGGTCGTTGACCCTCTTGTTGGTACGATTGTTCCCCTCCTTAGGTGACAAAGGCCTCTCCTAGACGTTTTCGAATATCGACTTGTCCCCAATCAACCTTGGCTTTAATAGTACTTGTTATGGACTTAGTAGTTTTGCCTACACTTCGTATCGTGCGGCAAACGAACTTCCTTCTCGAAGATCCATGCAAACCTTCCCCAAGAATGAAAAAAAGTGAAGCAAAAGCGAAAAGATTGGATAGTCAAAAAACTTCATTATGCTAGAAAAAAATTACAACTTTTGGGTGCTAAGGTACAAATGATCCCCACTCACCCCTCCTGTATATAGCCCCAAGAGCTCTACATGAATGGTTAAGATTATGCCATGTGTCCATCTAATGGTTGGAGCCATCTAGAACCTAGATATGTACAAATAAAATATTTACAACCAAGAAAATATCCGGCCATCTAGAAATGGTAGGAATCCTCATAAGGCATCTATATGCAAAATATTCCAATAATCTTCCAAAGAATATCCAAGAGGAATATCCAAGGACTATTCGCAGAAGATTCCATGCAATTCTACAGTATTCCAGATGCGCCCCTTAAATAAACATCTGGCTTGATAGGCTATGCAACGTTGCCTACGTTGGAGCGAACAATCTTGTGTGACAAATTAGTGTAACACACAATAGTCGAAGTAATCGAAGAAACCAGAACAATCAGATCAATCACAGTAGATGAGATTAAGATAGCAATATAGATCGAATGCGGATCAAATACTGCATAGAAGTTGAGAACATCGTAGTATTATCACCATTGATTATGAAGGTCGTAGAGTAGGAATGTTGAGATGCCAGATAAGAAGCCATGAAATGAATATTAGAGTCAAGAAGAAGACATGGTTATAAGATTAATAGACTACTGGAATTTTATAGGGCTAGGTTAGTAGGTTTTTGAAGGGCTAGTAGGTTTTTATAGGGTAGTAGATTTGGGTAGGTTTCTATAGGGCTGGTGAGTCTATACACGAATAGTGGGTTTGGTAGAACCATAGCTGGCTAGTAGGTTCATGTGTAGATTACTAGTGTAGATTACTAGTGTTTAAGTGAAACAAGTCTAAAGGGTTGCGTAGGATCTGGACCATTGCTTCAGGATCACACAGTCTGAAACAAAAGGGGGAATATGGTTGGGTTGGGATATTAGGTTAGTGCTCTCTGCGGTTGACAAAGAAGGCGTGCAAGCAAGGGCAATTGGTGATGGCGTTGAAGTTACAACAGGTAAAAACTACAGGATTGGAGAAGCGGGTGGATTTGGCTTGAGAAGAAGAGGGATGTAGATCTAGAAGAAGATATGCGTTGTGTCTGAGAAGAGGCGAAGAGGTGGCATGAGACATAGCAGTACAACAAACAAAGAGGATGCAGCATGTGTATTGGGATAGGGTTAGGGTTGTCTGAACTGTAGCTGGCTGCACGGCACAAGGAGATTAAGGTTAGGATTGTCTCAGGCTATAGATGGGTGGGGCGGTAGCCGGCGGTTGTGAGGTGGAGGTGCGAAGAAGGGAGGCGGACAGGGATAGGGTTATGTCGAGGACTTAGCTATTGGGATTAGGGTTTCTGGTTTAAAACAGCTATGGTTTCGGGATCTAGGATTTTGTTAGAGTTTGAGGAAAGATGACGATGGAGGCTAAGGTTTCTCCAGAGGCTAGGGTTTTGGTGGACGGGAGCTAACTTATCTCTGATACCATGTTGAGAAGTAGGCTCAACAATAATAGACTTGATTCATTACAGGAACAGTGATAGGATGTATAAGAGAAGGTATTGCCCCCCTTGAGTTTTCAGATGTGGAATTAAAACTTAAGGCATATCATGAAACAAAATACATGTGATAAACTACTTTAGGCTAATATCATGCAACAAAATTACATGAGATAAACAAAGGCTTTCTCCTACAGATAGCACGAGGAAACATATATGACAGTAATCCACATAAACTTGTAAGGAACATGGACATTTGTACATGAATTTGTGAAACCTTTATATGATTTCATGGCAGACAACAGAACCAGGGCTATGTTGTGAATAATTTATCAATGCCCATACCTGAATTTCTGGATCCGCAACAACATACTGTTTCAATAACCTATCACCGAATGCACGAGAAACTGCAAGAACACCACCAACACGCCATGTTCCTGCCCAGGTTGCATATTTATCAGAGAGAAAGAAAATCAAAATACAGGAAAATCTTGGATAGGAAGAAACTATTAGTTACCAGCCCACATCACGAAGCCTCCGGCTTCCTCGATTCTTTGTCTCTCATCTGTTTGGTCAGGCTTGTGATCTCTTGAAACGGCAATAGCTGCATGACATTAGATAACAGTATTAGATTTCTGAGTAGAAAATTCAAGTAAACAAACTCATAAATTGGCCTTGAAGCCCTAATGGTGAAATATAGTGTGTTTTTTGAAGCCATTAGCAAGGAAGGTGTTTGATTTTCTCTTGGGATCAATTTGTATTTACCCTACTACTCAACCTATCTAGTCAAGCTTGACAGCCTAGCCAACAAAGTCGTAAATATTGTTAGCTCATACTTTGGAACAGGGGCAGACCCACTTAGCTTGAAGGTATTCCTCCAACACCCCACCCCCTAACACACCCACCCAAAGGAAGAAATAAAATTCTGAGTACCGCCCCTGCTTTGATTATTAAGTGAACCTTGTATATGGTATGATGATTTCAGAAAGGGTTAGAATATACACACACCCTTCATAACAAGGAACTCGGGAATGGATAAGCTTGAAATGTTCAGCCTCATGTAGAAAAGAAAAGGATTTCAGTGACTACCTTCCTCAGGAATTCCATTCCTGATACTTCATCACAAGAATCCTAAACTATACAAAACTAAATCACTCATTCTGATCGCTTGGTCTTATCAAATAGGCAAATATCATGGCTAAGATCTATATTTTAGGAATACCGAGACATTGGGACAATATAACATGATACAGATACACCATGGTAATTAAGAAAAACTAGGATATGACAAGGTGATTTCAAAAACCACGGATATACGACATGATACAGGTGCAACATAGCAATTCAAAGGAACAATTACCATGTTTATGTGGTTGTAGATATAGATGCAAGAGAAAAGTATGGATGGGGGATGTCGCCGATTTTGGAGTGAAATAACTTTTAGAGGAAACACCACCCGCCCTTCCCCAATGGGAGTTGATTATTTATTTATTAATGGAGAAGTACCGAGTACAATGAGAAAAAAAAAAAAAAAAAAACCCGACCCTAATAATCAATCTACATAATGCCCTAGTTTTCTCCGGCCGACGTAAACTGGATTTCTGTCTGTCTCAATTCTGTTGGTTATGGAATCCAACACTCACATCCCCTCTCAAGTTGTACATGGGAAGCATGTCTTCCCATGTACAACTTGGACATACAAAAAACTGTATTTCTCAACACTTTGTATTATGTGTATTCCTCAGCATAGTAATAATAAATCAATAGTGATGCCTAAAATGAACTGAATTAGCCTTGATATTTCATGTCACAGCATATCCACGTGACGTGAATGCCTGCATGTCATCTAATGTTAAAGAAGTACCATGTACGTTAATTTCCACAATGATAGACTCGGACTATACAAATTGCCTCGTATGCCAAATTAATCAGTCATAAATATTGGAAACATATATAATAAATCCCATATGAAGCTCTATTTACTGACAACTGCAAATAATAGGCTATATAATGATAATGTATCAATTAATGCATCAATCTTTCAAATATTTTGCACCAACTTTTTCTAGTGAAATATAGTGTGCATTCAAAAGCTATCATGCATCTCCATTAAGAAGATCAATACTCCATGCCACAAAAGGCTAAAATTTCACCAGATCATGCCATGTATCTTGGGACATTTTCTCAAGATCAATACTCCATGGTCAACATGCACTCATTAAAGTGGTATGGTTCTCTGCAAAACAGTAGATGCGGAGAACAATATCCATGTAAATAACCATCAGAACCCATATCATACTTACTATCATTGCTAAGTGATATTTGATGCCATGAGCTAAAAATTGGATATATTTTCATCTAACTCTAATTAAGTATCCTAGAAGAAGGGTTTTACACTTAATCAAACTAAACTTTAGAGTAATGACCTTAGATAGCTATTTGTATAGGTAAATACAAATATTCTCCCAATTTTACTTCTAGTATTGAATTCTACCTTTCAACTGTACAAGTAACGAAAACGGAACTCCAATACCTTTTCAAAATGATAAAAGAAAAATGCAAGACAAGGAATAGTAAATTGATCTTCATCCTGATGAAAGAATCGTCAACGTTACTGTTTTCGGAAAGTGGATTTTTAACCTTAGGAATACTAAACTTTTACAAGTGAAGTACTTTTCTCGAACTGTGGAACCAACAGAATATGCAACTACATATATATTTGTGAGGGAGCCGACAGCGGGGAACAATATCACAACTATTCTGCATACTAAGAACTTGCTAAGGAGGGCATTAGCGGGACCAGGTGGCATTATATATATATTTTTTTGTTTGGAACCAGGTAAATTGTTTCTGGAATCGCTCCCACTGGGATTCGAACTCCTGACCACTCGGGCCGCATGCATCTCTCTTAACCACTAGGCTAGAGGTCATTTGCTAAAATTTTGTTGTAGTTAAAGATTTGAACCAAGAACCTCCTAAATATAAGTTTAGTTTATATATATATATATATATATATATATATATATATATATATATATAGCCAAACACCTATAGCTCAAGTGGCTAAGGTGCGAGGCATCCTCCCTGGTGGTTGTTGGTTCCAGCCATGGGAGAAGCAATTAATTCCCAGTGGGGAATTAATTGGCGCAAGCGGTGAGGGTGTGGGCCAAGCACGAGTGCAGGCTTTTGAGCCGAGTGCAGGGGCCTTCGGGTCGAGTATGGGGTAGTGGTTGTGTTAGGTCATCTCGCCACGGGAGAAGCAATTAATTCCTCATTGGGAATTAATTGCCGCAAGCGGTGCGGGTGTGGGCCAAGCGCGAGTGCGGGCTTTTGGACCAAGTGCAGGGGCCTTCGGGTCGGGTATGGGGTAGTGGTTGTGTTAGGTCATCTCGCCACGGTTGAGCCTGTAAGCGGCTTTAAAAATTACCCTATATATGTGTGTGTGTGTGTGTAAATGTTGAATAAAAGCAAAAAGGAAAAGAAAACAGAAACTGTGTAACTACATATATCTTAGAATGGGGATAACAACAGCTGTATTAAAGGGGAGCAATATGACACCCTTTTTCATACTAAGCACTTGCTAGGGAGGGAATTAGGGGGCAGGTGGCATTAAACAATTTTATATCTTATATTCAGAAAAATAATTTGTAATTGAGTACAAGAATATATATATATATATATATATATATATATATATATTTATTTATTTATTTATTTTTGGAAAAAAGGTAAATTTTATTCCAAACTCAACAAATAATCATACAATCAGAGTGGGTCTCCCACTCATCAGAAAGAAAGACATAAATTTTATTCCAACCTCAACACATAATCATATATATATATATATATATATATATATATATATATATATATATATATATATATTCTCGTACCCGATATATATACACACACACACACAGAGAAAGAAAGGCATAAATAACCATGCTAAACCTAGTAACTGTAAGTTAAAACATTAATAACTATAAATCAAACAATAAAATGGTTAATTAATAAACAAAATCAACTGCCATCATCATAATCATCCTCATCCTCCAAGCCTTAACGGGTCGGCTATGGCGCATATGAAAGCTCCTCCATAAAGCATTTGACAAAAAATTTATAGTCGGTTGTCTACCTGACGTTACTCCTGTATTTTGGTGCCAAGTTCCTAACCAAGGTAGCTATGAGCATGAGAGGGACATCCATAAAATCTAGGTGGCCAGTTGACGAATAGGTAGACCTACCTTTTGGATATTCAGTTTAAGCTCATGCAACCAAGGAGCGCCATCCATGTCCCCTAAGACTATAAAGAAACTAGACGAAGAGGTAAAATGATACAAATTTTCTATAGGGAATTGCATTTATCTCTATGACACCAACAAACAAGAAAAGGTGTGCAAGGATAGAAATGAACCGATCATTGTTTACCATCAGCCCACTAACTCTAGCAAAGAGGAAGTTAAAGGATGAAGTAATGATTATTAATTAGTGCAAAGCATACAAAGGCCTAAATGGAGCTTATGAGGGCTATGGTGAGGCCTAGGCATGCTAAGGCAGGGCCTATGCAGTCACCTAGTATCTGAAAAGGGTCAGACTGCTCATGAGTAGTGTAGAAAATAATGGTTGGATAAATCTTTATTGATGGACTACTTCACTACTTATAGGGAGTCTAGCTCCTCTACATACTACATATTCCGATGTGGGACTAAAAGTCCCTTATTGATTCTCAACACTCCCCCTCAAGATGGGCGATAGATATTGATCATCCCCATCTTGTTACATAGCTTCGACAGACTTAATGAACTAAGACCCTTAGTCAGACAGTCTGCAACTTGTTCTTCTGAGCGGACATGGTCAATCTTCAGTATCCCTTGTTCCAGCTTCTCCTTGACGAAGAATCGATCAATCTCGATGTGCTTCGTTCTGTCGTGCTGAACTGGATTGTTAGCTATACTTATTGCAGCTTGACTATCGCTCAGAAGACGTAATGGTGCTCCCTTGTCTAGCTTCAACTCTGTCAGCAACGCTTTCACCCACAGCAACTCTGACACTCCCAGAGCCATTGCTCTGTATTCTGCTTCAGCTGTCGACCGTGCTACCACAGACTGTTTCTTGCTTCTCCATGAGACCAGATTTTTTCCTACAAAAATACAGTATCCCGTGGTAGACCTTCTGTCGTCTATGCAGCTCGCCCAGTCTGCATCACAGTATCCCTCAACTTCTATGCGTCCATTCTTCTTGAACCATAGCCCCTTTCCCGACGTTCCTTTCAGATATCTCAAGATCTGAAATACTGCTTCCATATGACCCTTTCTTGGATCATGCATGTAGCGACTCACTACAATCACCGCAAATGAGATATCAGGGCGAGTGTGTCCCAGATAAATCAATCTCCCTACAAGTTTTTGATATCTTTCACGATCAACGGGCTCTCCTGCTTCTGCTCCCAACTTGCACTTCTGGTCAATTGGAGTGACTGCTGCTTTGCATCCCAGCATCCCTGTCTCCTTCAGCAGATCTGGTGTATATTTTCTCTGTGAGAGAACAATTCCTTGTTCGCCTTCACACACCTCGATACCTAGAAAGTACCTCATCGCTCCTAAATCCTTCACTTCAAACTCCTTCGCGAGTTTTGACTTCAGCTTAGTGATCTCGACTTCATCATCACCTGTGATCACTATATCATCCACATATACAACAAGTATAGTGATGTGGCCTCTTTCATGCTGGAGGAAGACCGTATGATCTGCATTTGTTTGACGGTATCCCATGCCTGTAACAGCCTTTCTGAATCTGTCAAACCAGGCTCGAGGAGATTGCTTTAGCCCGTATGGCGACTTCTTCAGTTTACACACCTTTCCTTGTGACGTCCCTCCGTTTGATTCCGTCGCGTAGCACCCTGGCGGGAGCTCCATGTATACTTCTTCTTGCAGGTCCCCACGAAGAAAGGCATTCTTCACATCCAGCTGGTACAGCTTCCACCCATAGTTCGCTGCAATGGAGACCAGAGTTCTCACGGTGCTCATTTTTGCTACTGGGACAAACGTCTCATCATAGTCTATTCCATATGACTGTGTGAATCCTTTTGCAACCAACCTCGCCTTGTACCGCTCTACTTTTCCTTCTGGCGTCTCTTTCACTGTGTACACCCATTTGCATCCCACAGCTTCTTCCCTTTGGGTAATGGAACCAGCTCCCATGTCTTATTTTTCTCCAGTGCCCCAAGTTCTTCCATCATTGCAGCTTTCCACCTTGGATCTTTCTTTGCTTCCTGCCAACACTTGGGCAACGAAGTAGAGTCTAACGATGCAATGAAGGCTCGATAATTCGAAGAAATGTTAGAATAAGACAAGAAGTTGGCAATGTCATGTTCGTAATCATCAAAACGAGCAGGAGCCTTACCCGCATTGATGCGAGAAGATCTCCTTAAGGGAGCAATAGGTGGTGGAGAGATCATACCATCCGAGTCGGAGAGATCCGCATCAGAATCCGAGTGATTCAGTGCGGGGGCAACATCTTCAAGAGTTGGAGCAGGAGTAGACGAGGGACTTGGTACAGTAGGCACAGGGCACGGCATAGGCACAGTACTGGACTTCTGTTGTCTCCTTCTGTAGACTTGGAGCTCCTTTTCCCTTGTCTGCTGCTCCCCCTGCGTAACATATGTATCGTCTTCTTCATTCTCTGTATCTGAGTCACTGTGCTCTCCCCCTTTCGTCCAGTTTTCTACAACCGGACACGGAACCGATCCGACGACCACATTTGGGCTTATTATCTCCCCCTCACATCGAACACCATCTGTGTTAGGTGTGTCACCAAATGCTGAACCTTCATCCGAACCATAGTATGGTTCGAGTTCTCTGAATGTAACGTCCATGCTGACAAACATCTTCCGCTCGACTGGACTCCAACAGGCATATTCCTTCTGAGTCGCCGTGTAACCGACAAAGACACATTTAACTGCCCTAGGATCCAGTTTGCCAACGCCTGGCCTATTATCTTGGACAAAGCACACACACCCAAAAACTTTCGGTGGAACAGTGTATGTAGTTGCCCCAGTAAACATCTCCAACGGTGTCTTCCAGTCCAATACTTGAGATGGCATTCTGTTGATGAGATAAGAGGCCGTCAATATAGCCTGCCCCCATAAGTATTTCGGGACATTCATAGCCAGCATCATCGTCCGTGCGACTTCCAGCAGGTGTATGTTCTTTCGTTCAGCCACACCATTTTGTGCCGGAGTATAAGCACATGAAGTTTGATGTAGTATTCCATGAGTGAAAAAATACTCAGCAACCCGTTTATTAGTATACTCCATCCCATTGTCAGACCGGAAACACTTAATTTTAGCGCCATATTGTGTTTCCACCCGTCGATGAAAGTCCCGAAAGGCCTCAAGGACGTCACTTTTATTCTTCATAAGGTAGACCCATGTCACGCGGGTATAACAGTCAATAAAGGTGACGAACCATCGAAAATCGTTAATTCCGGTTGTAGGACAAGGGCCCCATACGTCCGAATGTATCATGTCAAAAGCAGCTGAACTCCTATTCCCCGAGCTCACATATGAGCATCTGGTATGTTTTCCCAACTCATAAGCATCACAAAATAACTTCTCTTTATCAGCCCTTTGATATAAGGACGGATACATTCGACTAATAACTTGAAAAGAGGAATGACCGACACGCCGGTGGTGGAGGAGCAAGTCGGCTTCAACACTGCGACATGAAGCTTCTGGTGGTGCGTCTGCTACCAAGGATACCAATGCGTTGTCCAGTCCAGTCATGTCTAAATACCACAGTCCCTTATGCCATGTGCCAGTCCCAAGTCGTCGTCCTGTCCCATTCTCCTGAAAAGTCACCGTAGGAATGTCAAAGGAAACAGTACAGTTAAGATCAAGTATAATGGCACTAATGGATAGAAGATTGACAGAAAAAGATGGAGCATGTAAGACATTGGTTAGAGTGATGGAAGGGGTGCATGCGACAGTGCCTTTACCCACTACAGGGCTGGATGTACCATCAGCGGTCTGAATACTCTCCGGCAATGGTAGGTGAGTATAGTCCTGAAACGCACCACGGGATCCCGTGACATGGCGAGATGCCCCAGAGTCCATTATCCATCCTGGCTGATGGACAGATGCAAGATCACGTGCAGAATCACCGGTGCTGGTTTGGGCAAAGTAAGTAATGTGATCTCCCGAGGTCGAAGACGCCCCAGGACTGTCGGCCGAACCCAGCTTTGTGCCTCGCAACTTCTCAAGGAACTCCCACTCAAGCGGGGTTATTTCAGCCAGTTGATTCTCCCCCTTCCTCCACCAGATTCGCTTTGTGTCCTCCTCGTCTACCAGCATATCCTCCTCTACTATCACGTCGGCCTCCACGACCCCGTCCTTGATCAGTAGACTGATTGCGCAAGGGTTTTGGACAAAATCGGATGTAATGTCCGGAGTCACCACAATTGTGGCAAACACCACCAACAGATGGAGGTTGATTGAAGGCAGCAAGGGCAGACTTTTCAACCTCGGCTCGCTCCCCCTGGTAGGAGCCCTTGTTGGGCATCAACTTCAGTCGAGCTTCTTCCTGTGTCATGACGGCTATAGCTTCTTCCAAGGTCGGAAGCGTGGGTTGGGATAGAAGGATATTCCGTCTCTGCTCAAATACAGGGTGTAGTCCCTTAAGGAATTTCATCATACGCTGCCGCAAAATATAAGCCAGGAACGTCTGGAAGTACTTCGCGAAAGCCGGTTCGATTTGTGCATCTTCCATCCCAAGAGGATCATAATGATCCAGATCAGACCAGTACTTCTTCAACAGGGCTGCGTACTCAGAGATGGTACGTTCGTCTTGGACCACCCTATCGAGTTCATCTTGCAGTTGAAAGACTCGCATAGGGTTGCCTGAGCCGGAGTACATATCTTTTAGAGTTCGCCATATATCAGCAGCAGCCTCCAGTGCCTCGACATTGCCCGACACCTGGTCGGTTAATGAGGCAGTCAACCACCCAGCCACTACGTTGTTGACAATCTCCCAAACAGCAAACTCCTTTGCGGAGTGATCGGCTGGCGCCTTGGCTTGGCCAGTGACATAGCCAACCAAGCCACGTCCCTTCAGCGTCCGCATCGCCTGCCGCGACCACTTCAAGTAGTTGGACATTCCTTCCAACTTTGTTTCCAGCTTCTCCAATTTCCCCATTTTGTAAGGTGACGGATCCACATCAGTATGGATCACACGTGGGGTTGCCTCGGTTAATCTTTTCGATAAGATATCATCAACCAAGGCCTTCATCTCTTCAGCCGTCAGTTTGTCACTGATCGAATCCATGGCGTCTTCAACTGTGAACTCTATTCGTCGTCTTTGTCGGCGTCGTCAACGTCGGAGGCGGCAACTTCCCCCACTTCGACGTCTTCGTCATCTTCGTCGTCTTCTTCGACGCCACAGACTTTACGAATGCGCTACTAACTTGGCCAGCACCGGCGCGCGCATGTAAAGTGAACACGTCAGGACACCAGAGAAGACATGATCAGTCTCTGTAGAGATGCCGATGTGAAGAAGGAATAACAAATAAAGTATTTGTTAGTTCCAAACGGCGTAAGCGAGGATCAGAGTTGGTGCAAATATAGCATTTGGCAGCCGTCTGTCCTCGAAATACGCCATTTTTTTTTGTTTTTTGTTTTTTTTGTTTTTTTTTTGTTTTTTTTTTGATGGCTAGGGTTAGGGTTAGGGTTTGGATGGGGCTGCTAGGGCTAGGGTTAGGGTTCCATGTCAAGAGAGGCTAGGGTTAGGGTTTCCATGTCAAGAGAGGGAGAGGGAGGAGGGGGGGGGGGCGGGGTGCTGCTGGGAGGGTGCTGGAGGGGGGCGGGAGGGTGCTGGAGGGGGGGCGGGGGGGTCGGGCTGCTGCGGGGGGGTCGGGGGGGGGGGGGGGGGGGTCGGCTAGGGTGGTGGAGCGGCTAGGGGGGTCGGCTAGGGTGGTGGAGCGGCGAGGGGCTGCTGGAGCTCGGGAAGGGGTCAGCTAGGGTGGTGGAGCGGCTAGGGGGGATCGGCTAGGGTGGTGGAGCGGCTAAGGGGGGGGGGTCGGCTAGGGTGGTGGAGCAGCGAGGGGCTGCTGGAGCTCGGGAAAGGGTCGGCTAGGGTGGTGGAGCGGCTAGGGGGGTCGGCTAGGTCGGGGGGGGGGGGGGGGGGGGGGGCGGCTAGAGAGAGAGAGAATTTTGTTTTGTTTTTTTGTGGAGAGAGAGAGAGAGTTATGGCTCTGATACCATGTAGAAAATAATGGTTGGATAAATCTTTATTGATGGACTACTTCACTACTTATAGGGAGTCTAGCTCCTCTACATACTACATATTCCGATGTGGGACTAAAAGCCCCTTATTGATTCTCAACAAGTAGAATAGATTAGTAGGATAGATAACCCAGGTCTTAGGTAGCATGGATTTATATCCAAAGGTGCTAGGCGCCCTAGACAGCCATCCTTTAGAAACTTGCAAGCATTTGGGAACATCTAAAACATTTCCTTGTTCAATTTCGAGTATAGTTTTCTTTCATTCCCAGGTCCCAACATAGGAAATGTGGTAAAATTGCTTACCTAGGCTCCTCTACATGCAATTTAAGGCAACAGATGAGGCTAATCTATGTTATAGAGCTCGATTGAAATTCAGGCATGTATAAATAAAAGAGCATTGAAAGAAATAAGGGGGCCTGTGACTTAACTGATAGGCAGGTGCGCGGCGGAGAGACTCCGCCTATTGCCTAGGCCGCCTAGGCGGTTGATACATGTTGTACATTTTTTACTATTTTACCGCTGCCTTTTTTCATAATATGTATATTTTAAGGGTGTTCCATGCATAACTAAGTTGTAGAACGAAGATTTATGATATTTTAGTTTTGTAAAAGCGAACCATAGGCCCATAATACTTGTTAAACCTTTTGCCAAAAACATCTTGTTAGGTATTGCTCCGCCTAGGCGCCTGCCTATGCCTCCTCACCTCCATCTATGATGCCAAACCTCCGTTGGCCGCCTACTCCACCGCGTACCGAGAAGCGGTGCGGAGAGAGACCACCTAGACGCTGCATAGGCAGCCGCCTCAACCGTCATTTAGAACGCTGACTGATATGAACTCTTTTAAATTAAATGTTGGTACTATTGGAAACAAAAAGAGTGTTATCTTAGTCAAGTTTCATAACACGGGGAAGTATTAATATCTAAACTTAACACAAACCTGGATCTAATTAGCTTATATATAGTAGTCACTTCTAACTATTATTCTTTTCTTTCCAACATATGACGCATAGTCACTTACACAGTTAGTAGTAAGTATCCAAGATACTTGATACAAACATGAATATAATTAACTTGTCAGGCCAGAATCTCTCAATCCCGTCAAGGTTGAAGATAATCTTAACTTCTACAAGAAGATTCATAATATCATAAATGTTAATATTGATCTGAATCACATACGCTACTATTAATACAAATATGTAAATTAGATAATTTCGGAAAGTGATTCCAAATCTGACCTAATACCACAAATGTACATATTGGTCCGAATCGCATTCGACTCTATTCACAATGTCTTATATAATTTCAGAAAGTATGAGCTAAATCCAAATTTGTCCAGATTTTACTGTTACATGAATTTGAGAGCTTTAATGGATTAAATGGGTTGACTGTGAGTCGAATTACTGGAAACCTAAATAAGATACAGTATGGACTAAACCCAAAGCCAATTTTTTTCACGCACGGACAGATCTTAGTAAAAATCGGACAAATACGATGGACGAGATGGGTCTCTACATGAACATGTTTCCTTTGGGGAATAAAATCTTCATGTTACTACAGATATAGTATGGATTATTGCAGAAGCCAAGTTTTCTCGCACAGACAAATTTAAGCAAATATCTGACTTTGGGTTCACCATACCCGTTTACATCCCTAATTACAGTGAGGGTGGGCAATGTATGAGTTTCTATAAAAAGAACATGTTCCATGTAGTGTATTGAGAAAGCAAATATCAGGCAAATACCATTTACAACCCTAATTATAATGGACACGTGCAACGGATGGATCTCTACATGAAACATATCTCTTGTGGTGTATGAAGTATACAAGTTTTTTATAGATATATATGGATTAATGCAGAAGGCAAGGTTTCTTGCACGGAGAAAAAATAAAGCAAATATTCGGCATTTGGGTTGAACCATACCTGTTTACATCCCTAATTACGGTGGAGCCAGGGCTATGTATGAGTTTCTATATGAAAATATGTTTCAAGTACTGTATTAAGTAAGCCAAAGTCCATTGGTACAATTAAGTAGGGAGAAAAAATAAAGCAATTATTCGGCATTTGGGTTGAACCATACCTGTTTATATCCCTAATTACGGTGGAGCCAGGGCTATGTATGAGTTTCTATATGAAAACATGTTTCAAGTGCTGTATTAAGTAAGCCAAAGTATGGCCATAGGTACAATAAAGTACGTTTGCAGTTTTGGGCCCTTCTTATGAGTATTTGAATCGGTGGTTTTTTGATAGTTCGGCGGTTTTAGATCGGAGTTTTGGAAAGTAAATGATAAAAAGTTATTTAGAGCTAGAAAAATAGTCGATACATTTAGGCATATCTTTTGCATTACTTGTTATACTATTGTTCATTTAACTTTCTTTGAGAAAAAATACCCCCACAATATATAGTTTTAAATGAAATAATATTAGGAGGTATGAACCCTGTGAATTCATAGTATACAATTTCAACAAACACTAATAGTTATATTGTGTCGATGAATTTTATCAACAACCTATAGCATGTTGATCTTCGGAATGATCGAATCATTATATCTAAATTGCTTTTTCAATCCTTCTCTCTTTTTCTACGAAAAATCTTACTAAAATGACTGGAAAAGAGACAAATTTGGTAACCGCCGGTAACAGTATCAGTGTGTATCGGATTTGGCATGTCAAGGCCGATACATATCAGCTGATATTGCCAACCTTGCAATTAAGACATTAGGAGGTATGAACCCTGTGAATTCATAGTATACAACTTCAACAAACACTAATAGTTATATTATGTTGATGAATTTTATCAAAAACCTATAGCATGTTGATCTTCGGAATGATCGAATCATTATACCTATATTGCTTTTTCAATCCTTCTCTTTTTAAAAAAAAAAAAATCTTACTAAAAATGACCGGAAAAGAGACAAATTTGGTAACCGCCGGTAACAGTATCAGTGTGTATCGGATTTGGCATGCCAAGGCCGATACATATCAGCTGATATTGCCAACCTTGCAATAAACACATTAACACGACTCGATTGAATTAACCCGCCCAACAACCATCCAAACGATGGGGACCTACAGACTTTCAACAAAGTCGGAATAGCATCGTTCAACACTATTCCTCCCCTGCTTGGAACAAAATTGAGTTCTATTCCTCCCCTGCTTGGAACAAATTGAGTTCTTAGTGCTGACATAATTATTTAGTTCCCTATCGGCCAATGTCGAATCCAAGAGACACAGGACGTCCATCGTTCCAATTGACATTTCAAATATTGATGGACACTATCCACCACATCAGCATCATCCAATCCTTCTCCCATCACAATGGCATCGGCTATGGAGCATAAGAAAGCTCCATATAACATTTGACAGTTTTATGACCGCATGTCGACCTAACGTCAATCCTCAATGTTGGGGACAAATTTCTAGCCAAGATCACTATGACTATGAGAGGGTCATGTCATAAAACTTAGGTGGCCAGTTGGCAGGTAGGTAGACCTATCTTTTGGATTGCAGTTTTAACTCATGCAACCAAGGAGCACCTCCAAGTTTCCCTAGACTATAAAAAGTTTAGACGAAGAGGTAAAGATGATACAAGGACTGAAGGAATGATGATTCGAAACGTACCATATCATCAAAAATAATTTTTCCCATTTAAATAGATATTATACCATTTCTCACTTTTACCTATTTAGGGTGGAGAAGAGTATGCATGCGCTATGACAGCATGCTCTCTGACAATCCAATAACCATATAGGTCCTTAAACAAATAAGGAAAGAGGTGATTAATTCATTAACTACAGATACAAACCACTAAACTTAAAATAAGGAAAGACCTGATAAACATCATAAGTTATATTACCATGAAGAAAATAACCTTATTTATTGTAGCAATTAACTCCGAAGAATTGACGACGTAACAAAAGCCTTAATTCATGATTAGGAATTTGGAGGCAATAGTAGGCCATTAGTCAAAGACAACTGAATCCACATGTAGTACTTAATACCACTATACCGAGTATATGTTCCATTGTCAACCTTAACATTGCAAATGGTCACAAATTTCCTCCTATATTAGTCTTGCAAAATTAAATTGCATCAGCACTTATCCAGGATGCACGCAAACAACCTATGCTTATGCTGCATATCTGTACCACTGCTAAAAGAACTCCAATCAGGCATGAAAAGAAGATGGGACAATTTACCAGAAAATGCACATGTTTCAGAAGTACAATACAAAGCATCTACTTGCCTGAGTCTCCCACAACCTTTATTAAAATTCATATCATTTTGAAAACAAAATGATCTAGATTGAGCAAATATAGGTTTTACAGCATGCAGTCGTACAGCTTAGGAATATTCTGCATATTCCTATGCTGCTAAAAGAGCTCCAATAGGCTATTAGTTCAAAGACAACTGAATCCACATGTAACACTCAATACCGCTATACCGAGTATATGTTCCATTGTCGACCTTAACATTGCAAATGGTCACAATTTTCCTCCTATGTTAATCTTGCAAAATCAAATTGCATCAGATATCCAGGATGCATGCAAACAACCTATGCTTATGCTGCATATCTGTACCACTGCTAAAAGAACTCCAATTAGGCATGAAAAGAAGATGGACATTTTACCAGATAATGTACATGTTTCAGAAGTAGAATAAAAGGCATCTACTTGCCTGAGTATTAAAAACTAGCAAGCCCACAACCTTTATTAAAATTCATATCATTTTGTTTTCAAAATGATCTAGATTGAGCAAATATAGGTTTACAGCATGCAGTCTTACAGCTTAGGCATATTCTGCATATTCCTATGCTGCTAAAGGAGCTCCAATAGGGTATGACATGAAGATGGATGTTTTATCAGAAACTGTATATATTTAATAGCAGAAAGAAGGCTAATTTGCACTTAAATACCATTAACTTTCACGTTTTTGCATAGTTGGTACGATAAACTATTTTTATTAGCAACTTGCTACCATAAACTTTATTTTTCTCGCTTAAATACCATGAACTATCACATTTTTGCATAGTCAAGCTAAGGTAAGTCCAAAAGAACATATTGCCCTGAATAAAAATCATATTAAAATTGATTACTCATTTCAAGATTTAATTAATTAAAATTTTAAGTTAATTATACTAATTTTAATCCTAATCTAAACTTAATTCTAAAAAAATACTCCAACCTTAACAAATACTTGTAACCTCAAAAATTTCACATGGAAAAATAGCTCGACTCTAAATTTACTTACAATCCCTAAAATTTTGTAAAAAATAATAATAAAGGAAACAAAGAAAAAAATGCATAACCCTAACCTCCAACTCTCCTCCCTTCTCTACCGCCAGCCACCATAGTCCTTGTCGCTGTCGTTCACTCTCGCCGTAGCCACTCCGCGACGGCCGCCATTCTGGCCACCTGCGCAGCAGCTGCAAGCCGCAATAAGAGGGATTGGCTATGCTTTTGTAGTACTCCCATCTTAGTCTGGGGATGTAGTATGGGGTTTCATATTACAAGTGAGCGTACTTTGAAGTACCCCATATCTCCATGGGTGGTTTAGGCTGAAACAGACGATAATAAATTTCATGTAGCCGATGGATGGTTGTCTTGTACTCATCGTAAATTCCATATTTGGATCCTCTCCCTTCATAGTTGGTACACATCGCTCCTTGGTCGATGTTGCAGCTGCGCACAGGTGGCCACAACGATGGTAGCGGAGGGGCGACGGTGGAGGGGCGATGACAACGAGAGCCATGGTGGCCAGTGGCGGGAAGGGGAGGCAGATTGAGATTTAGGTTTTTTTTTTCCCTTTTTTTTCTTCTGTGTTTTTGTTTTTGCTTCCTTTTAGGGATTATAAGTAATTTTTTATTTCTTTAGGGACAAAATGTCCTACTTCTATTATATTTAATGGTATGTTGACGAGGGGGTATCTGCAACTAACTACAAAGTTCAGAGTAGCAAATTTTTTTTTTAAATATAGTTTCTGGTAGCAATTGCAAAAGAAACCTGAAAGTTCATGGTATTTAAATACAAATTAGCTTAGAAAGAAAAATGCACCTCACTTATCTAAGAGGAATCATATTTAATGTATACATAAATAGGAAGTAGAAAAAATTTCTATCAGGGGCTCACCATTCCCTCCCCTACATATAACAGCCCTAGAGTCTCCAACATTGGCAACTAGCAAACGGTCACCAACAAGAATAGCAGTTGAAGCAGTTGAGCCGGCATCTCGGTTCTGACTGTTCTCAGATTTCAGAAACTCCGAGTCTGTATGGTTGTATGCATCAGCTGCAGGATCAAGAAGAAAGTACCACAGATGTTAATATACCATTTACATGACGTCAAGATATTTCCATGTGAAGAAATTAAATTGACATGCAGAAAGATTTGTAAAGTAAGAATACCTATAGCAGATTTGGTATCACTTATAAACTTTGGGTGACTGATCAAATTGCTGAAGAGGTTTTGTTTGACGTATTCTGCTGCTCGAGCACCACCATGACCTATCATAAACATTACAAACATAAACATGTAACTAACAAATTATTTGTAAACCGATTAAACAAACTTTGCACTAGAATGTCACGAAATAAATAAATAAATCACTGAGTTGTAGGAATATATGAAAAGTGAGCAAAATCCGCAACCAAATACCAACATACTAAAATTTGCACATCAAATATTAACATCAAAAATTGAACAATATAAAATCTTACCATCAAAAACACCAAACAGGCCGACAATTTCTCCATCAACACCATCAATTCTGGTCTCGTAGAAGTCCTCCATAGAAGACCTTTTCCCCGGAGAGCTTGCATATCCATAGCTGAACTTCCCGTTCTGACTGTATAAGAAGAGGCCAAGAACAATGTTATCGCAAAAAGAATCCTATATCTTGTTAGTGCCGGGGCACAATTTTTCGATGGAAAACTGAAATTTCGTAACAGTTGTACAAACAATCGTTATTACGTAACACTTCACAAAAGGTACGTAAGAGAAATTTCAACTAGTGCTACACTTCACAGAAGGTGCACAGAACATAACACTTCACAGAAGGTACGTAAGAGAAATTCCACTAGTACTACACTTCACAGAAGGTGCACAGAACGTAACACTTCACAGAAGGTACGTAAGAGAAATTCTACTAGTGCTACACTTCACAGAAGGTGCGCTAATAGAATTCTGATAATATCAACGCAAACACTTCACCGAAGGTGCGCTAATAGAATCCTGATAAAACCAACAAAGAAGGTGACAGGCGAAAGATGGAAAAACTCCTGCTGGGGTGAATGATCACCGTTGCTCAAAGCTTTATTCGTCCCACACGAATAGCTTCCAGGAACCAGCAAGTTCGTCGGAGAACTTGGAACACTCTTGCTCTTCTGACTCCTCGGATGAACACGAACTCCCGTGCAAAACTCAACGCTGGTACAAAATCTCTCTTCTCTCTCACAGCTTCTAAGCACTTGTAAACTTTCTGTCTACTACTTGTGTCTTAGTCCTAACCTGTGAGAGAGAAGGAGGAGGCCTTATATAAGCCCCAGGACGTGGTAGTAACCATCCCGAACATGGAGCAACCGCTCAGAACATGTAAAGACACGTTCTGCTGCAAGTTGTGCCACTCACGTAACCAGCGTAATTTGCACTTTACGCACAAAGCCCCTTTACGCACCCTACGCACACTACGCACTCTACGCACACTGCGTACGATGCGCACACTGCGCACTCTACGCACGCTGCGCACACTGCGCGCACTGGGCTGCATACTGGGCTGCGTAACTGGGCCAGCGTAACTGGGCTCGCGTAACGGGCCGCGCAATGTGGTCGCGCAAGTGGCTCGCGCAACGAGCGCAATTTAAGAGCACTATGCGCCTAGCGACGATGCTGACGTGCTAAGTGTAAAGTGTGCCAACAAAACGCCACATTACGCCTCATGAGCCCTTGAGCCCGAGTCCGAGTCCGAGTCCGAGTCCGAGCCCGAGCCCGAGCCCGAGTCCGAGTCCGAGTCCGAGTCCGAGTCCGAGTCCGAGTCCGAGTCCGAGTCCGAGTCCGAGTCCGAGTCCGAGTCGCTAAGCCCCTACGGGGCTTAGCTCCTATGGAAATAAATTTTCCAAGAGCAAAAAGCATGAATGCTTTAATTGTTGATTTTAGCCTTTTTTCCATTAGAAAAATAATCCCACATGGCAAACCCATGTGCACCTCCACACCACATGTGCATCTCCAATAATAGCAAAGCTAATATATAGAGATACAAACTCTTTGGCCTATCCGATGTGGGACTAAACTTTCTAAAGGAAAGGCCAAAACTCCAACAATCCCCCACATATCTCTATATATGGGTATAAGTGTTCCCCACAGTAACTGTCCATCATGCATTAGGAGAGATGTCGCTGACGACTTGAATCTTCCCGCATAGGTCAAAAATCAGACTATAATACAAGAATGGACTAAGCCTTGAATTCTGCATCATAGCTGAAATTCTTTCCACTCACATAATGTAGTTACATGTGCTTCTGGCTACACATTAAAGGCCCTGTGCCAGCCTGGTTTCAGTGTACAATTTTGGGCGTCTACAAGTTTACCCTCAAGAGACGGCCTGATATCTCTTTGTCCATACACTATAGGTGAGTTCATTATAAAGAGACATGGCATGAAACGCTTTGCGCTTCCCTTGCGGTGCTACGCCGCTATGACATGGCTTAAAGCCGAGGCCTTACCCCGTACCGGGAACCTCATCGTAGTGTCATACTACTGTAGCATGAGGCAACCGCCTCTTTGTAGTGCCAAACTACCCAGCATGAAGCCTTAGGCTCCCTTGCGGTGTTACGCCGCAACGACATGGCTTGCAAGGCCAAGGCTTTATCCCTAACCGGGTACCTCATCGTGGTGTCGTGCCACTGTAACATGAGGAACTCCTCCTCTTTGTAGTGCTGACTACATCCCCTCTTTATTTTTAACATACAGCATTAGGCTAACTGCCTATTTGCGGTGCTACGCCGCTGTGACTTGGCCAGCAAAGCCGAGGCTTTATCCTATTCCTGGGCAGCACCCCACGTATAGGAACCTCATTGTGGAGTCACCCCACTGTAGCATGGAGTTTCACTCCTTGTAGTGCTGCTCTACCGTGCTTCCTGTAAAGTACACCAGGCATTCACTCTGCCTGAGAACTCATTAAGGCAATTAAGCCATGTTTCCCACAGGAACCGTTTTCCGCAGAAACAACAGTAGACAACAGTGGTTGTAGGTCCGTAACCTCTCCATGCCCATTAGAACATGTACCCACCGTTCCTGATATTCTTCCAGTTAATGGTCCTCCCTTGAACCAAAAGCTAGATGCCTAGTAGATAAATCTTTGAACTAATAGCATAAAACTTTATGGTAGAAATACAATAACTAATATCAGAATGCCTTCAAGTCCATTTTACATGCTGAGTCATCGACCAGCTGGCGCTTGAGGTCCTGGGTGAACGGATTCGCCAGATTTTCCTGACTCCGAACATCAATTACTGCAATTACACCTCTTAATAAGATCGTGTACTGCCCTGTGCTTTAACCGCACAGTCCTCTTCTTTCCGTTGAAAAGGTCATTTGATGCCACCGCCGCAGTCGCCTGGTTGTCGCAGTATATCGGTATTGCCGGTATTTGCGCCCCAACCACTGGAAGATCATACATGAGCTCCCGAAGCCATTCTGCTCCTCGACTGCGGTATCAAGTGCAAAGAACTCAGATTCCATAGATGACCGCGAGAGCATAGTCTGCTTCTTCGATTTCCAGGATATAGCAGCTCCCCCCATTGTGAAAATATATCCACCTGTGGACCTCTCGCTCTCCAAATCTGAGCACCAGCTGGCATCACTGAAGCCTTCCACTACCTGCGAATCTCCGCTGTAGTACAGTGCATATGTCTGAGTCTTCTAGAGATATCTCATAACCCGTTTCACAGCCTTCCAGTGTTCAACACCAGGATTGCTCGTGAAACGACTCAGCATTTCCACGACGAAAGCTATGTCAGGCCTTGTGGCATTAGTAGCATACAACAAACTCCCGATTACGCTTGCATACTCCAGCTGCCTGACGCTTTCCCCTGAATTAGGCTTCAACTTCACATCACACCTGTACGGCGTATCGATCCCTGGAAGATCCCGATACCCATAACGAGTGATCATTTTCTCAATATAATGAGACTGTGACAGCGCTAGTCCAGTGTCTGTCCGGATGATCTTAATCCCTAAGATCATATCAGCTTCCCCCAAGTCCTTCATACTGAACTTGCTCGAGATGAACCTCTTTGTCTCCGTGACACGGCTCATATCCGTACCTAGGATAAGCATGTCGTCCACGTACAGACAAACGATCACACCTCTTCCATCAGCGAACTTCGTGTAAACACACTTGTCCGTCTCGCTGACCATGTAGCCATTTGACCTTATAACCTTGTCAAATTTCTCATACCACATCTTGGGAGCCTGTTTAAGACCGTACAAAGATTTCACCAACTTTCAGACTGTCTTCAAGACCCTTGACGACAAATCCCTCTGGTTGTTGCATGTATATCTCTTCGGTCAGCTCGCCATTTAGGAAAGCCGTTTTCACATCCATCTGATGTATCACCATCTTATGTATTGCTGCAAGAACAATCAACATCCTGATGGTGGTCATCCGGGCAACTGGAGCATACGTGTCAAAGTAGTCAATCCCCTGCTTCTGAGAAAACCCCTTGGCTACCAACCTAGCCTTGAACTTGTCAATAGTTCCGTCTGCTTTCATCTTCTTCTTGAAGATCCATTTGCATCCCATGGGTTTCGCTCCTTCAGGAAGATCAACCAACACCCAAGTGTTATTTGAGGTGATGGAATCAATTTCATTGTCAATCGCCTCCTTCCAGAAAACCGCGTCTCTGGTCTTCATCGCCTCATCATAGGTAAGCGGATCTGCTTCCACATGATAGGTGACAAAGTCACTTCCGAAGTCCTTCGGCCTCCTCACACGCTTAGCTGGCGGCTCAGCTTGTTCTGGTTCAATCGTTGTTTCAACAACATCTTCTTGGACCACATCTTCATTGAAGACTTCAGTTTGCTGCGCACCCTCATTGTTCTCCGGTACATCCGCAAGAACAATATTCTTGTGTCTAGCAAATTTGTCTTCAAAATATTCTGCGTCACGAGATTCAATGATATAATTTGACTCAATATCAAGAAATCTCCGAGCATCACTCTTTTCGGCATACCCCAAGAAGATCGTCTTTGTAGTCCTTGTCCCAAGCTTCTGAATCTTCAGATCTGGAAGCTTGACATCTGCCAGACACCCCCACACTCGAATGACATTCAAGTTAGGTCTGACCTTGAACCAGAGTTCATGAGGAGTAACGTCTGAAGTTACATGAGGCACTCTATTTAGAATAAAAGTGGCCGTCAATGCAGCTTCACCCCAGTAGCACTTAGGAAGGCCAGCAGTCAACAACATTGAGTTAATCATTTCTGTTAACGTTCTGTTCTTCCTCTCTGCTACTCCGTTTGATTAAGGAGAGTACGGAGCCGTAGTCTCATTGACAATTCCATGTTCTTTGCAGAACGACGCGAATTCATGAGACCTGTACTCCCCACCTCGATCACTTCTTATTCTTTTGAGTTGTTGTCCAGTCTACCGCTCAGCTTCGGCTCTGAACTCCTTGAACTTCTCGAATGCTTCATCTTTAGCCTTCAGCAAGTAGACGAACGCATACTTTGAGAAGTCATCGATGAAGGTTATGAAATACTTCATCCCGGCCTTTGTAGAGAACTGTTTGAAGTCACAGATATCTGAGTGTACTAACTCCAGAAGATCTGTACTTCGATTAACCCGAGAAAAGGGTTTCCTTGTGATCTTAGTTTGAGCACAAACTTCACATTTCTCTACCTTACCCCCACATTTGGAGATAAGTCCTAGACTAGACATTCTGTTTATTCGTTTACAATGAACATGTCCTAGCCTATTATGCCACAACTCAAGAGTATAAGCAGGAGTGACTTCATTAATTACATTAATTACTTTGGACTGATTTACAAGCTGAATCTTGAACATTCCTTCGGTATAAAAAGCTTTTCCGAAATATGTTCCCTTGATAGACATCACCATCTGGCCAGCATTGATGTCCATCCTGAGGCCTGCATTGCAGAGTAGGCTTCCTGAGATCAAGTTCTTGGCGATAGCAGGTACGTGCTTCACGCCTTGAAGCGTCAGAGACTTGCCAGAAGTCAGCTTCAATACCACCGTCCCAATCCCGAGTACTTCAGCTTGTGCCTGGTTTGCCATCATAACCACTTCAGAAGTAGGTGTGTAGGTGGTGAACCACTCCTTACTGAAACAGACATGGCAGGAGGCTCCAGTGTCTACCCACCAGTCAGAGTCAGTCCTTACCCGCATCAACCTGCGCAATCATAGCAACAATGTCAGTGATCATAGATACCTTACTAGGCTCTCCTTGCTCTGATTGCTTGGTCTTTGCTTTGCACTCATTCTTAAAGTGGCCCTTCTTGCCACACTTGAAGCAAGGCATTTGAGACTTTGGCTTCTTTTTCTTGATAGAAGTTCTCTTGACTTTTAGATTGTCAGGATCCTTCTTCTTGCAGTGGAAAGCCGCCTGCTTTCCCCTTGGTTCCTTGGTATGAACCAGATTGGCGTTAGCCAATTGCTCGGACCCAACATCTGGAACAGTAGGTTCTTCCTCCAGAAACACGTGATCTACGTCTTTGAGTTGAAGGGTGAGATAAACCTTCCTCTTCCAGACTTGGTAATGTTCTCCATCAAACTTTTCTAACTTACAAAAGTCAGAATTGAAGAGTGAAACATTAACGTTTTCCATCGTAGCGATAAAGCTTTGAGATTGTTAGTGCCGGGGCACAATTTTTCGATGGAAAACTGAAATTTCGTAACAATTGTACAAACAATCGTTATTACGTAACACTTCACAAAAGGTACGTAAGAGAAATTTCAACTAGTGCTACACTTCACAGAAGGTACACAGAACATAACACTTCACAGAAGGTACGTAAGAGAAATTTCACTAGTGCTACACTTCACAGAAGGTGCACAGAACGTAACACTTCACAGAAGGTACGTAAGAGAAATTCTACTAGTGCTACACTTCACAGAAGGTGCGCTAATAGAATTCTGATAATATCAACGCAAACACTTCACCGAAGGTGCGCTAATAGAATCCTGATCAAACCAACAAAGAAGTGACAGGCGAAAGATGGAAAAACTCCTGCTGGAATGAATGATCACCGTTGCTCAAAGCTTTATTCGCCCCACACGAATAGCTTCCAGGAAACAGCAAGTTCGTCGGAGAACTTGGAACACTCTTGCTCTTCTGACTCCTCGGATGAACACGAACTCCCGTGCAAAACTCAGCGCTGGTACAAAACCTCTCTTCTCTCTCACAGCTTCTAAGCACTTGTAAACTTTCTGTCTACTACTTGTGTCTTAGTCCTAACATGTGAGAGAGAAGGAGGAGGCCTTATATAAGCCCCAGCAACAACTGCCCGGTTAGCACAATGTTAGGGACGTGGTAGTAACCACCCCGAACATGGAGCAACCGCTCAGAACATGTAAAGACACGTTCTGCTGCAAGTTGTGCGACTCACGTAACCAGCGTAATTTACACTTTACGCACACAGCCCCTTTACGCACCCTACGCACACTACGCACACTGCGTACGCTGCGCACACTGAGCACTCTACGCACGCTGGACTGCATAAGCGTAACTGGGCTCGCGTAAGCGTAACTGGGCTCGCGTGACGTGCTAAGTGCAAAGTGCGCCAACAAAACGCCACATTACGCCACATTACGCCTCATGAGCCCGAGCCCACATTACGCCACATTACGCCACATTACGCCTCATGAGCCCGAGCCCGAGTCCGAGTCCAAATCCGAGTCGCTAAGCCCCTACGGGGCTTAGCTCCTATGGAAATAAATTTCCCAAGAGCAAAAAGCATGAATGCTTTAATTGTTGATTTTAGCCTTTTTTCCATTAGAAAAATAACCCCACATGGCAAACCCATGTGCACCTCCACACCACATGTGCATCTCCAATAATAGCGAAGCTAATATATAGAGATACAAACTCTTTGGCCTATCCGATGTGGGACTAAACTTTCTAAAGGAAAAGCCAAAACTCCAACATATCTAATGAGAAAAACATATCAAAGCCTCTTGTGGACAGGGCCGGAACAGGTGTAAGCCAGACAAGACTTCGGGCTTGGGTAAACCATCCCACCCCCCCCCCCCCCCCCCCCCCCCCCCCCCCTCCCCCCTGCTTGGGACGACCCTCATGCTCAGCATGACCCCACAAGAGGTCGGGATCGCAGGTGACCCTCCGGGATCGGCCCTAGATAAGGCTCGAGGAGCAACCAAAACTAGCTCGGGATAGGGCAACCCTACCCCGTGGGACGGCCCTCCTTGTGGATTAAATAGCAACTGATTTTAACAATTAACTCATTTGTATCAAAGTTTTTCTCTATTGTCATTTGATCGATATTCTTATTGAACTAAGTACTACAGATCACTTGGATGAACCCGGCGTACTCGCGGGATCTGGAAACGCGGTTCAGCGGCAATACCTTCATTATGATGAAGATCTCAAGACATCAATAGCTAAAGTTAATAATTAGGCTATCCAAATATGTTCTACAAACCAATATCTAAAGCAATAATAATTAGCTCAAAGAAAGCAAAAAAAGAAAAAAAAAAAAAAAAAAAAAAGAAACAGAAGGTGTGGATGAAAGAGATGCACCTAAGTCCTCCACCGCTGACGGGAGAGTCGTCCGCCTGGCTTCCGCTCGGAAGAATTGAGTTCAAATAACCCATTGTCTGTACTAAACAAATTTAAACAGCCAAAGAAGAAAGAAAACCCAAATCAAATCATCAAACAAAAATATTGTCCAAATTCCAACTGCAAAAATAAAATAAGATGTTTCTGAAATTTTAAAAAAAAAACAAGGATTCGGAAAAGAACGGACCTTAGTTTCTTCACAGACAGATCGAGGAGGGATTATTTATGACAGCACCGAGATTTTGGTTAGGTGTGTGGTTGAAGAGAGAGAGAGAGAGAGAGAGGAGAGAGAGAGAAAATTATTGTTGTTGTTGTTTTTTCCTTTTTCTAGAAATGTAAAGGAGATTCTATTGACTCACTGTACACGTACACGCATAGAACGGTGGGACCCAGATGTTTCTTTAGTGGGTTTGCATATACGTGGTAATAAATTGGGTCTTGATGAGTAAAACTTTGATACCGAAGGGGGTATCAAAGTTTTGATACCCCCTATGTATGACAAGTGGGACCCCCTCAATATTTATGTATATATATGTTTACACATTTTACGAAGAGGGAGGGGTCCCACTTGTCATACATAGGGGGTATCAAAACTTTGATACCCCCTCCGGTATCAAAGTTTTCTGAGGAGAAGATCTCCATCCAATTTAAATTTATTTTTGTGTTACGTACCAAAAATAGAGATGAGCTATGGGCAGAGGAAAAAGAATATTATGCTTACACACCACCACACCGCTTTCGTTGTGCGTATTAAATGTATGACGTGCATATATTTCATTATGGGTGTAGTATTGTGTAATAACCGTAGGATTGGGATGTCTAAATCAGACGGCTGGATGAGAGCGCTCACAACTGTTTCAGACATTATCCAAGTCCCCCGTGTCTTTGGCGTGTATTTTTTTTTTTTTTTTTTTACAACTTTTTCTATAGTCAAGCAAACAAGTATCTTGAGTAGGGCTGCAAATGAGCCAAGCCGTTCGCGAGCTGCTCGAAGCTCGGCTCGATAAAAGCTCGTTTGAGCTCGGTTCGTTTAGTAAACAAGCTGAGCTCAAGCTTCATTTTCGAGCTCGTTTAATAAACGAGCCAAGCTCAAGCTTAGAAGTACTCGGCTCGTTTGAGCTCGCGAGCCGGCTCGTTTATGAGCTTGCGAGCTTGCTCGTTTAGAAGCTCGTTTGTTCTTTGTTGAATTCTATATATATATATATTTTTTGTTGAATTATATATATATATATATATATATATATATATATATATATATATATATATATATATATATATTTGTGTGCATTATATATTTATGTCCTTAATAATTGATAATAAGAAACTGTTTTAATTAAAATTTTATAAATAAATTGTTAATATTATAGTTACTTGAATTCAAACCTAACTAAATTGAAATCGAGCTCGTTAATCTTGAAATCAAGCTTAATGAGCTTGAAATAAAGTTGAGCAATATTGAAATCAAGCTTAACGAGCTTGATTTTGAGCTTATCAAGCTTGTTTATCAAGGTTGAATCAAGCTTGTTTATCAAGCTTGAATCAAGCTTGCTTATCAAGCCAAGCTCAAGCTCAAACCAAGCCAAGCTCAAGCTTAATAAAAACAAGCTCAAGCCAAGCTCAAGCTCTAAAATAAAAAAATTATCAAGCTCGAGCTCGAGCTTGAGCTCGATTAATTCTAGTCAAGCCAAGCTCAAGCTTACAAAAGCTCGGGTCGGCTTGGCTCGTTTGCAGCCCTAATCTTGAGGGACACTATAAAAGCAAAATTGTTTCTTCGTAGACTTTTTAGTACCAAAAAATAAATGTTATTTATCTGTGATTGGTCTTAAAATCGAGAACAGATCTGTTGTCCTATCTATTTTGTTCCAATTTTGTCTCTCTTCCTATTATATGTGGGTCATCTAATTAAAATATTAAATGTACCATATCATATATAAACCGATTTCAATATGAATTGATTTCATCATACTGGGAGATGTTATGCATATACTTAACAAAGGAGAGGTTATTCATATTCTTCTGTGCTACAGTGAATTGATTTTGTCCCGGAACAATTAAATACACAAGCTCCGACACGCTTATGATCGAGGATGTACACTTTCAATTAACTTATTTTAGAGAGCAGCAGGGTAGAAATTTTCTCTCCCGCGAGTCCAAAATCTGATGGCATTGGCCTTGTAAATTTATTAGGACCTAGATACATTACTCGAAGATTCTTTAACTTTAAAAGTGATGTGGGAATGTCTCCACTCAGATCTATTAACTTATTTTTACCGAGGTCAATTCGTCGAAGCGTCGAACATCAGACAAGGTCAGCTGAGATCTGGCCAATCAACAAGTTGCCCTTAATTGTTATGTCTTCTATTCAAGAGAGCATTGCTAGTGTGGGAAGAGAGCTTGAAAGGTTGTTAAGGGACTATACTTGTATTTTAGCATGAATTTGTTTTCCCTTCACAAGTTAAGCTTTTATAACAAAGTCTATACAAAATCTTTTCCTTTTTTTAGATTTACCTTCACATTCGAGAGCTCGTGTCAAATAATGCCAATACTTTGCCCACATTGTAAGCTTATTAGTGCTAATTCTATCACTAATTACCTAAAATTAGAGCTCCTTGCTAATGTTTTATGTTTGTTTAAGATATGAAAATATATCCTTGTTTATTTGAACTATATTTATAAATTGTGCTAATTTAAGCACCCCCTAATTCTATTTCCTGCACCCACTTTTTGCAGCTGCTACTTTGTTGTCTATCACTAAGCCACTTTTCTCTATCCTTAGCTCCATATACATTAGTTATGAGACCAAGTTTTCTTGAATGTTAGGTAAGTATGATGTTCTACTTCATTCTATAGTAGCATTTATGTGAATTGTTGTAAAATTTCTTCCAAGCAAAGCAATTCGGCTATGTTGAACATGAGACTCCAATAATGGATTGATTTGGCATTGTATGGTTAAGAACTAGGAAATTATTTGCTGGCTTTATGACAAAATTTTCATATATGCAATAACCGAGATTCATAGGCATGATAGTGGAGAAGCTACGACAAATTGGAGAAGCTCTCGAGAAGCCTCAAAGTGCCCACATGTTTTTTCGAGATGTGATCATATAAACCAATTATGAGCAAGTCGGATGGGAGATACAATGAGTAAACATGTGATCAACGAATTGACTAAAGACTTCCTAAAGGTTAATTGCATAATATCAGTCGTGCACGACACGTACTGACTGACGGATATCCTAGACCGTCCACATGTAAAAAAAACTTGTATTTTAAAATACATTGTACACGTGACCTTGATTGTTGTTGTTATTCCGTCTAGTTCTTTCCACTTTATAGCACGATGCATATCGTTAAGTACCATCTTATATATGTTTCACTTGACTTGTTATGACACTTACATAGACAATTTCTCTTTTCATATGAATGTATATCATACTGTGTAGGATTACAGTTGTTGTGTTTTGCTCTAATCATGATTGGATATGTTGACAATTTTAGGTGACATGCTATTCTACACTATGGCCTTTGTTGTAGATATAGCTTCTTCTGGAGAGCGGTGCTAGATTATAAATAGATTATATATTTCTTTGTATTAAAATACTTAGCGGATTTGTTCTCGGATTATAAATTTTGGATTTTGTGAATTATTTAGTTTTTGTGAATGAGCAAAAGATAACATTTTTGTGATCAATTGTTAAATTTATGTAATAAAAATTGTTATTAAGGTATAGACAATATACTTCCTCCGATATATATATATATATATATATATATATATATATATATATATATATATATATATATATATGTGTGTGTGTGTGTGTGTGTGTGTGTGTGTGTGTGTGTGTGTGCAAATGACCTCTAGCCTAGTGGTTAAGAGAGATGCATGCGGCCCGAGTGGTCAGGAGATCGATTCCCGGTGGGAGCATTCGTCACAATTACCTACTTTCAATATATATATATATATATATATATATATATATATATATATATATATATATATATATATATATAGAGAGAGAGAGAGAGGGAGAGAGAGAGAGAGAGGGAGAGAGAGAGAGAGATTCCTATATATTAACCTTTGTTAGCCCAATGATCTAAATATATTTTTATTGTATTTAATCATTTAAGTTTAACATTATGATATCACTAATATTTATGCTATCACTATAGTATTTATACTTAAACTTAACATAGTCCTAATGTGGATTATATTTATCATACTTGCTATAATATATATTGTTTTGTTTATCTAACATGTATTTGTGAAAAAATAATAAGTAAGATAAACATGAACATATGCAATAAAAAAATCATGATGGGCCAAAGACGACGGTGTCCCATGAGATTTCTTTGGACTACTAGCCTACCGTAGCTGCTGACACAGTAGATTATACAAGAAAATGTAAAGTGTGTCAAATTCATGCTGGTTTCATCCATAAACCATCAAAATTTATACATCAGACAATTGCATCCAAGCTTTTCCAATCTTGGTGTATGGACATCATTGTCCCTATTAGTCCAGTAAAAAGGCATAAGTTTATTCTTATAGTAACTAGTTACTTCTCCAAATAGGTTGATGTTATATCACTCACTGAAGTGAATACTTATAATATCGTCAGCTTCATCAAATACCATGTTATATACTGTTTTGGCACCTCAGCAGATTATCCATGACTACAGTCCTCAGATTGCAAGTCAGGCATTTATTAATTCTACTATAAGTTTATAATTCAGGATATCACTTCAATAGCAAATAATCCAACATCGAATAGTTAGTAGAAGCTTTAAAAAAACATCAAGCCATTGAAGAAGTTTGTCTCTTAAAACAAACAAGACAAGATCAAAAAGTTCGATGAGTGTTAATGGGCTTATCATACCACAGTTCAGACTCAGACAGGCAATACACCTTATTCTATGGTATATGGAAGTGAAGTTTTTACATTAAAAATCCAAACTCTCTCTTCGTGTAGCTTTAGCTAAGAAGATAACCACAAAAGAGAATGGTCGACTGCGCTCACAAGAATTGGAAGAACTTGATTAAAAACACATACATGCTCAATAGCATATTGAACTATATCATGCTCGTATTTCCAAGGCCTTCAATAAAAAGGTTAAGAAACGGTTATTCCAAATCGGTGATATGGTCTTAGCAGTGTGAAGACCCATGACCATGACGCACAAAAGCAAAGACAAATTCCAAGTTAAATGGAGGGTCCCTTCATGGTCGAATAAGTATATTCTAACAGTGCATACCACCTTACAAAAGAAAATGGAGATTTACTTATGATGTTTATCAATGGTAAACTTCTCAAGAAGTAGTATGTCTGACTAATCTTAGTCACTGCGAAGATGAAGAATCAACCAACAACGTAGGTGTTTACTTGTGAGAATCATCTTCAATCCTTGAAGTTCAACATGTCCAGCTACTCACCTCCGAATGAACAAGTTTTCAGATCCAAAGCACCAATTGGAGTCTATTATGTCTATATCACCTCCAATAGTGTAAACCCCCATATTTTCTATGATTTTTAACCATTAAAAATATATATAAACCTCTATTGTCTTTTGTTAGAAACAATTGGTAATAAATCATATGATTTCCTATATAGCAACTTGTGGGTAAATGGTATCCTAAAGAGTATTATGTACAAAATTAATTGTTCTAAAAATTAGCTATCCCTTAGGAGCCCGTCTCCTATTAAATATATGTGTGTAAATATATACACTTACATATGTATCTATTAAGTTAAACATTTTAGAATAATTCTGATAATTTTTATATACATAAGAATTATGTATTAGTGAATACATATATATACAACTCAATAAAAAACATGGTTATTATTAATTATAAACTTTTAGGATTTTTTTGGTAATTGTGGCATATGGATATATGTTACTATATGAGAATATATATATATATATATATATATATATATATATATATATATATATATATATATATATATATATATATATATATATATATATATATATATACAAGTATATAAGGGTATATATATAAAAATTTATCAAACCATCAGTTTCCCGACCCTGTCATAGCCAGTGCATGGCGAGATTTAATACGGGCAATTCAAATCAAAATCTAATCCAATCCTTCCTATATCCCAAAATACGAACAATCCCCTAAAGATTGGACTAAATTCTTAGATCAAATTTGGATAAATCCATTAGAAACCTACTCGAGCTCGAATTTTTTTAAACTCGTGTATATATATGAGTCTCACGAACTTGCGAGGATCATCTCGAAGAAAACCCCAAAATTCTTCTGATCCCTGACATGCGCGAGCCTTTTTGACATTCCAGCGACCATCCTCATAGTATGCAACCCACCGTCGACCGCCCCACGTGGCCAGCTTTCCGCCGGAACTCCCCGCGAATAGAGGATACTCTGTTCAGGATCAACACCCAGGTACTCCTATTCGACTCACAATTTCTTCCCGCACCTTTCGTCGTTTTACGATCCCTAACTTGCTACGGATAGCCAGTGTGACCCTCTTAAATTCCCTTCAGATAGATTTATCATATTAGTATTGTACAGATCATGAGAACCCCTAAAAAATTAGGAATAATCACACCCGACTGAACCCGAAGAGCAGCCCAGGTAGTCATGTTCGAAGACTCGTCCTTGTCAACCTATTGACAGTTTTGAAGTTCCACTTGAACAGAGTTTTAGAAGACATATAGACCTTCAAATCACTTTTTGTAGTTTAAATTCTAAATTACAGTATGCCATTAAATTCGAGTTCAAAGTTTAAGAAAAACCACGTTTAAAACTGTGAGAATTTTATAAAAACTTCCCGATACAGCGTGCATCCCGATAAATCGGGCGACATGGTTGCAACACATAAGCATCGAAAGGCGCGTATGGATGTTGTCGACGTATGAGAACTGACGAAACTCGATTTTGTTGTACGTGCACGACGAAATCAATGCGTATCCGTCAAGATATCCCGTATCGGCTACTTTACAAACTGGGCCATAAATTCGTGTACAGTCGTCGGTTCGAGATAATACTTGTGCCAACAAGACCGTATCGATTTTTGGTCCTGTATGCCAAGTTTGGTTCGATTCTTAGAAGGTCGACCGGAATGCCTTGTTGGTGGACTCATGACCCGATCTAATGGACGAATTTGTGCACGGTCTACCAGAATTCAACTTTGGACATATAGTTGGTTTGCCTCATCAAATAGGACCCGTAGACATGCAGTTTGGCTACTTTCGAGACCATAGGTACTGCATGCTTTTTGGTGTAAAATGTGTCTAACGGTGGACATCGTTTTGACCCCGAAATTATGATTTTGCCCCTGTGTCTAGAATTGGACTTTTGGGCAGACGTTTCATGGCATATCTTTTACACCAAGAACGTTCTTGATGTTTGTTTCAGCATCCGGAGCCATTTGCGGATTGTGACTTTCATTTGCTGACGATTGTGACTGTTGGACTTATCATTCTCGCAACACAAGGCAAGATACCTTGCGATTGTACTCTATGATTTATTATCTTTATTTTCTATCATTATTTTAGTTTATTTTGATATACTGCTTGTTTATATCACATGTGCGTCTAAGACATACTTGGGTGCAAGCAACTCCATTAGTCGTTTATTTATTTTATTTTATTTTCCTGCATTAGCTTAGCTCTAGTGACTACCCACTGATAATGAGGTATTGATATATCTTATATAGCCTTGACACATGTTTTACCACGTATTGTGAGTCACATGTAGGACACGTACTCACGTAGTCGGCTGGCAACCGATACGTATGAGACGTGCGACGGTTAGGAGTAACTGCTAATAGAATTACATGCTAGTGGACTTGGCAGTTGCTAGAGGTTCATATGAGTCATGGATGTGATCCTACTAGGCGTTGGGTAGGTAGGACAGCTCCTTAACGTATGGGCCACGTATGCACTTTTCTATTATTGTCGGAAGCTCCGTTGGAGATACGGTCCTGATGCTCCTGATTCCTGATACCGGATTCATGCTGGCCTTTGACATTCAATGGATGTTATGCTTTGAGATCCTTGGTATCCCTTGAGGGACCATACTGATCCCACTGTAGCCAGAGTGTCCATATGTCAAAGGTTTGTTCTTAACTGCATTATTACTGTAGAACGGTTATGCAACCTATTGCATGCACCTTTCCTTTTATTCATTTTATATAACAGATTATATGGCATGTTCTTTATGTATCTTATTACGTCCCTCTGAGGACCTGGTGATCTCTCCAAGTGTGTGTGCTTTCATGTCTTTTCGCAAGTGCTCTAGCCAAGATCGTGGTTTTCCTTTCTATCGAGGAGGCTTGCTCTTGGATCGTCCATTACTATTTTTATCTATCCTTTCCTTGTATTGTTCTTCTCATTTAAAGTGTTGATAGTGGATCTGTCTCCGCCCAACTTTTGTACAAATGATAAATTCAGAGTTGATGTTATTATTCATTTATTTCCTTATTGTGGATGAGAGTAGTTGTCATGGTTTACTGCATTTTACAGCTTATGTATACATACGAGGATTCCATATACTGGAGTATACTTCGTATGTATGCAGCTGGCATGTCTTCGTACTTATTCTACGTATTTTGGGACTGGAGCGTTACATATTTTTGTGGTGGCTCATGCAGGTCCAATTTGCTATCTCGGTTATGTTACTATACCAAACGGACCTGCATATAGGATTAGAATTTAGGTATCTCATCCACATGCTTGATCTCCTCCTTTGATTCCAAATTTGAACTCTCGTTCGACTACATTGATTTCTTTCTACTTGATTTCTTTCCACTTTAAACCTTATCTGTTCCCATCGTACTTGATAGAGAGGTTAGGAATATGACTCATACTAGATATACGTGTTATATTGTTCAATCACCCTATTAGTTGACTTTTATAAGTTGGGTAGTATGCCTCACGGCCTATCACCCCGTGTTCTTATGACCCATTAATGAAGTATAACTGGGTGACACTGAATATATGCTAGTGTAGGAAGATATGTTTACCTAGAATATAGATTTTAGTAGCCCATGCTCCATTGGTCAACCAAGGCCTGATACAAGAGACAGTATGATGACTGTATAAGCAGGAATACCGGACAAGGCTTAGATTCTTATAAAATTTGAACTATTAATTATAACTGCTTTCATCATTATCTTCCATACTTATACTTTGTACTACCATGATTGATGTCAGTATTTATAGTCTAGTTTTGCAAGCTCATTATTTATCGAGCTTGTTTAGGACATATGTATACTGGAGACGTCCACTAACATATTGTCTAATTAAAATCAGTATATTATGGTCTGATCAACCTTGGTGCACTTGGTTCACTCTTCATATGATTATCCCACGTGGATTGAGATATAGATGTCTTTAGGATCTCATCCGCACTACCTTGACAACTCTCTCTGAATTACTTAATCGCCCTTGGAAACTGTATACCCCTAAATTTCTACTATATATTTTTTTTAATTAAATTTGGTACTGATTTAAATTTTTGTATTGTACGTCGCGTAGTCGTATTGTAAGTCGCGCACAAAATTTATTTTTCTTGCTCGTCGAGTGCGAATATGTGCGAGCGTACATATTTTAGAAAAATATTTTTTCTATTTTATTATACGCTTTCAAAATATTTATTATTCTTGCTATAAAAAGCTTTTTTGTTTTTAGCAGTTATTAATCACAAATAATATTTAATTGTATACTAGGAAAAGCATAATCATGTATGCATTATTCGTGCATACGTATATTTGCGTAATTATTTATTAGTCTATTTTAAATAAAAATATAATTTTCGAGATTTATTAATATTAATATTTTATTATTCAAAAAGATATTTAAAAATATTTATTATTTTCGAAATTATTATTATTGGTATTTTGAAAAATATATTTGGAAGTTATTGTGGCCATTTAAATCTTGAATTGATTTTTTGATTTATTTAAATAGGTAAATATTTGAAGTTTGATTTATCCCATTTGATTTTGAGCTAAAATTTAATTTGATTTAAATTAGATTTGTATTTGGAATTGGATTTGATTGATTTTAAATTAATACATGAATTATCAACTTTGGGTTTTAAATAAATCCTAATCCTATCCTAATGGGAATTCCCACGTCCTATAAATAGGCAGGTACTCATCCATGTATTTCTATTCTCCAAATTCTCCACAAAATCAACCGTGCGTGCATCGTGTCCTTGTCCATCTTTTTCTTCCACTATTTTTTTCATTACATATACATTTTCCTCGTGTCGGACACACCGCCGACACGCAACAGTAAATCCTAGCCCCTAAACCTAATTTTTCCCGACCCTTGTCGCCAATGCCTACGGTCGACTTCCCGGATTCCTGACCACCACTACGCCAGCACCCTCACCTCCTCCCAGACTTCTCCACCACCCCTACCAGCACCATCGTCACCACCACATCGTCTTCGATAACTACCTCGACTATCCCCCACGACCGACCACAGCCATCGCCACAGCCTAGAGGAACCACCACACGACAGCCTACCCCAGCCACCCCTGGCTCCACCAGCACCATCGCGACCACATCATCAACCAGCCCACACCATCACGCCAACTCCGACCACCCGCCACCCGCACAGACCCATCTCGCCCACACCCAGCACAACCCGACACCCAATTCACCGCCACCGCCAAAAATCCCAGAACACCACAACACTAGAAACAAAAAATAGTAGAAAAATAATAGATCGCCACCACCACTCTTACCGCGACCCAAGCGAGCGCCGCCTCGCCGACGAACGGCCGCATCCGCCCCACTGCTACCGCTAGGACCACGCCGCCGTAGTCTCGGCCCAACCGCCCCGACGAGCCTCCTGCTTCTCCCCCAGCGTGAGGGCAGTGCTCCGGCCACCTCGTCGAGAGCGGGCCACCAGATCTCGCACCGTCCGCGTGATCGCCACCAAGCGTCGACCCTCAACCCTACGACTTTGTGCCGCCGCCCTCTGCGCGCGACCGCCGCCGACAAACCCTTCCTCCGGCGCGCCCATCGCCGTGGCCGAAACCCCGACCCCCTTCTCTGTCGAGCCGCGCCCTCTCCGGCAAGGCACAGCTCCCATCGCCGCCCCTTCTCCCAATCTCTCCGCCGCTCCCTACTCCGCCCATCTCCACCACTTCACGGCGCCGCCCGAGCCATCTCCTCCCTTCGTGCCGGCCGCACCCCCAGCAAACCCCTTCCTCCGCCGGGGCAACTGCCGCCGGTCGACTTCCCCATCCTCCTCGCTCTCTCGCACTCCCTCTCTCTCTCTCCCTCCTCTCTCTTTTTCTTAAGTGAGGAACAGCAGCAGTCTGCTGCGTTTGGGTTAGAAAATTTTTTTAATTGTTTATTTTTTTATTTTATTTTTCTTCTTTTATTTTTATTATTATTAGTTATTATTACTGTTATTATTATTATGATTTTATTATCATTATCATTATTATTATTATTATTATTATTATTATCATTATTATTATTATTATTCTGTTACTTATTATTAACATTATAATTATAGTATTATTTGTAAATATTTTATTTCCTATTATTATCGAATATATTATTAGTGTTAAGTATAATTTTCCTTATGAATTATATAAATATTTTTAAATATTGTTTTAACCCAAAAATATGATTCTATGTTCCTATTGCCATGTGCATAGTTTTTGCCCCAAATCTCTTTTCTAGATCTGACATTCTCTAAGAATATTTATCTAAGGTATTTCTAAATATCGTTTTGTAAAAATAAATTTTACGAACTTAATGTCTTTAGCCAAAAATAATTTTTACGATTTTCTTGACTCTTAAAGTATTTTTCATATTCTTTTCTCAACTTATAAAAGAAAACCATTTTTTTTGTATTATAATTACATTTCTAAAAATCATATAGTTATTATTCAATTTCCTTTATTTTTTTCCATCCGTGACTCAACCCCTTTTTCCTACTCTTTCGCCGAATTTTGTACATCTTCCCATCGACCCTAACTAAATCTGACCATCCTGGACACGATGGAACAGCCCATGCCGTCGTCAGAGGACCTTTGAGTCGTTATAACACCGAAGTCGCAGTTCGTGCCACTGTGATCATTGCAGTACACCAAGCGTCCTACCAGGCAAGACACCTTGCCATTTGTTGTTTATTTATTTTAGCTCATATTTCATGCATTATTTATTTTCTTTATGCAAAATAAAATGTGATACATGGCATAACCTGTTAGAACTTACTGTTCATTTATATTTCATGCTATGTATTATTTTTCTCATATTAAACCTAGATTTAAGGGACCACCTTTGTGTGTTGCATTCATGGCCTTGACACGTTATACCACGAAGTTGTGTGTCGCATGTAGAACACGGAAGTACGTGATTGGCTGGCCACCAGTACGTATAAGCCGTACGATAGGAATAACCGCTAATAGAGAGTGTATGCTAGTTTGACTTAGCGGTTATAGAGGTTATTATTGTGGATACAACATAGTAGGCATTGGGTGGGGAGGACAATTCCTTAGCGTATGGGCTTCGATGCACTTTTCTTTGTGACTCGGACTCTCCGCTGGAGATATGGGGTTGATGACCCACGATTACTGACGGCCACTGACGATTCTGCGGAACGTCATGCTCTTACTGATGGGGCCTCTGGTGCCCAAGGGGGGACTTTGTCGATCCTATTCAGCCAGGCCCATGCGTAGGAAGGATTGTTCTTAACAACATTTTACTTAGATTAGTTAGGCACCTTTATCCGTTAGGTACGAGTACTTTTGGTTTGGGTACTTGTATCTGACCGTGGCTTGGAACAATAACTTGTCATAGACTAGTTCGTCACATCTTGTCCTTGTTTGGTTGTAGGTGTGACTTACTACTTCGATGAGAAGGTATTGAACCTTGTTGGGGTCCGGATACCATATTGGATTCATGGCATGGAAAGATACGTCACCGTGAATTAGTTTACCATCTCATGTCCTTGTTTGGTTGGGGGGATGGTACGCTCGTTCAATAGGTGCGTATTGGACCATGTTATAAATTCGGTTGACTTATTTATTTGAGCAATATTTATTCAGTTTATATGGCATGATATTATGTGTCTTGTTACGTCCCTCTGAGGACCTGGTTATCTCCCCAGGTGTGTGCTATTGTCTTTCGCAGGTGTTCTAGCTCTAGCCGTGATCTTCGCTATTTCTTCGAGGATGATTGCATTTGGATCGTCTTCGCTTCGCTCGCCAAAAATCATTTCTTTTCTCATGTATTTTTCCTTTACTTGTGGATAGTGGATTTGTCTCCGCCCAACATATTGTATCAAGACAATTCATTATCTTTATATGATATCTTTTATTCATTTATCTTGTGTGGATGAGATTAGTTATGGTTCTACTGTATTTTATAGCTTATGTATTCATACGAGGTTTCCATATATTGGAGTGTACTTCGTATGAGTACAACTGGCATGTCTACGTTCCTAATCCTACGTATTTTGGGACTGGGGCGTTACAGAAACCCGTATTTGCATTTGATTCCCTTGAACTCCTTATTGTTTTTTCGTCGTTACTTACTGCGGAAAACAAATGCTCGTATTTGAGGGAAGATAGATACATAATGTTTCTTTTAGTCCGCCATACTACCTATGGCCATGAAAAGTTATATGTACACCAGTGTAGCAACCACCGGCCAAGCTATATGACTACAACCTTGCCTTGAGTTACTTGTCCTTCTCTCGACCCTAAAACTAATGTCGTGACATTCCAGTCATTTGAATTTGACAATGATTAGGATCTTACCCTTGGTCAAAAACACCAACCTAGGAGACTACTTGTTCTCAAGGAACAAATTATTGGGAGTCTTTCATTATTTTTCTTGATTCTTGCTTTAACTAGCAACCCTTATGCCTTAACCCAACCCTTACTCGACCAAGTCCACACTTTAAACATGAGAGGAACAGACAGAAACAAAGACAAGCATTTACCATACTATGATAGATACCCATCCCGAGATTAGGGATCCAGCAGGTGTTACTCTAGGTATACAATTTTATTATTAAAGAAGTGACTTAGCATTAGAACAACACATTCACCAGCTTAGCCAATATCTGTAGCTTAACACTCCATCATATTGATTTACTAGTTATCAACAAGCAATGCATGAGCATCACGTTCAAAACCATTAGAAACCTTATGACTATAGTATGACATGCTTAACACAAATAAAAAATTATGACTTAGTCGTTAGAGGTCTTTCATATGACGTGTCGTAAAGTTCGTTACCCCATCAATAACTCTCGTATACTATGGACAAGTGGATCAATCTATTTTATCGACTCGTGTGTCATTGTACGCAATCATTTTCCATATAAACAAAATTGGGGTACAATCTTCAAACTTGATTCATATCTATCGTATCACATTATCTATTACACTGTGTACCATTCTTTTATAATCAAAAGTGAAGGTATGACCTCACGACTTGAATTTTTCTAACCTCATTAACCCCAAAAACCATGTCTTAGTATATGGAGTGAATAAATTATAGGCCTTCTAAATTTTTGGATTCACTAGGATTATCGATTGATTAGAATAGATTAATTTCCACTGGGGTCATAAATTAGTGCCTCGTTGACACCCACTTTCTATTTTAGATTATTTGGTGTCCCTGACCGTGACATTGATATTCGGAGCACGAGACCAGCTGTTACCTTCCAACAAATTTTACATGCAAAATATAGACGACTCTACCTTCATGTAGACATATCATGTTGAAGCATTTGGGTTCCTAGAATTTATCTTCTATTTTGGAGATTTTTTTTTATTTTATTTTTAGTTAGAATCAATTACTAACTAGGATATTAATTTGGGATCGTAAGATTTTTGCCTAAGCCTATAGGTTAGATATAAGAAAATTAGGTCGTATATGGTCTCTGGGGCCCCTAGATAGTCCATAGTATATTATTTCACCATTTTAGAATTTACAAGATTTTATGAAGATTTTTAGATAATTTTATATATGATTTTATTATTTTCCTAAGCTTCTATGATTTACTGTGAGAGCACTCGAGAGTAGTTATGAGGCCAAAGAAATTATTTGGGCTCTAGAACCCTTAAAATACTTTCTAGATTTTTCTAGGAATTTTTAGGAATTTTTTGGGATTTATTTGGAATTTTTAGGATTTTTTCTGATTTTTATTTAATTTTCTGTAATTAAAATTTTCTATGTATATACCCAGTCAGCCGCTGACACAGGGGTGCTAGGCCCACATGTCAGCCACCCGTAGCGTGCGGGGCCGGCCGCGTGGCAGCAATGGGGAGCTGAGTCAGCGTTTCCATAATTAGAAGCCGAGCCGGCTCAGCTGGCCGCCCAAGCCAAGCCGCGTGGGCTGTAGACCGTTTGATTTGGGCGGGGCGCGTACGATGGCGATACGTGTCCCCCTCCCAGCCGACTTAGCAGACACCGACTCTCTCTCTCTCTCTCTCTCTCTCTATATATATATATATATATATATATATATATATATATATATATATATATATATATATATATATATATATATATATATATATGTATAGTTAGTTATTATTTTCCAAAAACCCTATTTTATATTCAGCAGCTTTTTGTGGGAGAGTTCGGGAGAGTTCTTCGACTTTGCGGAGGGTTTGCCGTTGATCTAGACGTCCTTTTTATGTGCCGTTTTTTTTGTTAGAAGCGTATTGAGGTTAGGTTTCTGAAAATATAATTTATTTTCTGGTATTTTCATCTCGAATTTTTGAATAATTATTTGAGTGTCGGTTGTCCAAAAATTAACACGTCGTACGGTTTTTGAGATTTCGAGCGATCTCGAACTCCGTTTCGTGATCCGTTTGAAGTTTTGGAAAGCTGACACCGAGCTCTAGAACATATAATTTTTCCAGAAATTCAAAGTTTCATCTAGTATTTTATTTTGTTCATAGAAGTCAGATTTGGTCAACGGTTCATCGATTTAGTCATGGTTAGCCATAATGGCGATAACTTTTGACCAAATCGTGATTTTGCGGCACGATCGATTCTAGTGCACTCATGGTGCTGAAATCTACCATATTACATACTTAAACTTTTGAATTCATAATATTTGACTAGTTAGTCAACAGTATGTCTCGGTTTGCGTGCCACGAGTCCTAAATTTGGAACCGTAACTTTCCTTGGCCAAATATTTATGTATAAATTGTTATTTCAGAATTAAATAGGTTAAAATAGGATTTTAGATGATTTATTCCAGAATTAGAATAGTATTAATTAGTTTAACCCATTAGCCACTTTCTAGGATTTTTAGAGTGGGAATCGTTGATCTAACTTGTGATTGTTTTTGTGTCGGGGTAGATCGGACTACGATGTCTTGAGTTGTGACTTTATCATCTATCGGAGCAGGCAAGTATCATTATGACCTATTTTCCTTTATTTTATACTGCATGTATCTTTGTGTCGTCTTTTCACTATTACTCCCTTATGGTTCATGATTGTCATTGTTCATGATTACTATTGTGCACGAGAGTTAGAATCGGTTGGATGTACATACATGTTCATGCCTCACTCATTGTTTCCTATTGTTTACAGTTTATCGTATTGCTAATGTTTATCGTAGTGGACATGTATTGTGAGTGAGTCGGGCGGAGGAATACAACAAGTAAGCATGTGGTCAACGAATTGAATACAGACCCCCTATACATTGATTGCATAATATCAGTCATGCACCACACGTATGACTGACGGATATCCCAAGCCGTCTACATGCTGAAAGTTGGTATTCTAAAACACAGTACACGTGACTTAATCATTGTTGCTCTATTGTCTATTGTTCTTGTCACGACTCGTACCCTAGAGTAAGGGCAGGAGACGTGGGTACGTCCAGCCTACGCCGCAGTGTCGGCGGTAGAACGCTGTCCTAGGTCAAACATCTAACAATATAAAGATACATGTACAGTATATACTCTCCGAATGGAGGTGACATAGCAGATACAGTCTCAATCACAACTAACGTAGAGCGAGATAAAAGATAGGTAAAACATGAAATCCAAAAGAGATACAGCAGATAGAAGTCTAAGTGTCTAAGATACACAAACCCAGAAAACATCTCAAAGCTCAATACAATAATCCATAGAATAAATACAACTCAATACAACTGAAATAACTAACTATACAACCTCTACTGTGTCTCCTCTAGGCTAGCAGGCAACCTCCAGGCTATCTGTAAAATTTATCAACAGGTCCAGTCAGGACAGGAAAGAGCACATCTCATCTAAAAAACCCAAGTAAATGACAGAGAACTATAAAGCAGTTATAGACAGTTGTATTGATGAAAATGGCAGTTTATATTCAGGTGATGGTAAGAAAGACAGATAAAGTGCAAGGAAAGTAAATAACTAAACAAAAAAAGAATCATAGCAATGAAGACTGTAAAGAATAGAACTAGCTGAACCAGGATAACATGATATAAGTCCAGACAGTAAATGTAAATAAGTGTAAGACCAACGTAAATTCCGACAACATGAATCTGATACCAGGTGATTCCAGTACAAGATGAGCCCGGTATGAGATGATTCCAGTCAGCGATCAAAGATTCCAGGGTGAGTCTAGACTATACTCTAACAATGTATTTTAAAATACCGAGATCGACATGTAAATGGCTATAGGTAATCTGGCACATCACACACTCGACCGGGTGTGAGATGGCTATCATTCCAGTAGATTCCAGCATGTGAGGTGATTCCAGAATTGGGGTATGTCTACATGTCTTACTCAAGTATTTTCCCTCCCAGCAAGTGCAAGTGAATCCAGAATATGACACGAGAATCGAGATGAGTCCAGCCAAACGTGATGATACCAGCAAGTGATTCCAGGATGATTCCAGTAGGTGATTTCAGTAATAGAAGCCAAATATGATGATACCAGTATTAGAGGCCATACAATATGGTATGTTTGTCGCATACATGAATCTAGAAATATCTATACGTATTGTAACAGAGAATCACATACAACTAACTAGAACTGAAGTACAGTAATTGACAAATAAATGAGAGAACTATCAGAGAATGTACTCGCCTGATGTCTGAATGTCCAAAGTAAATATACTGTCCGATGAGAGGTGTCTGGCTCCTAATCAGAACATCACAAGTCACAACAAGTCCAAAATGACAATATAAAGTTATACTATGCATTCTACATGATTCTAGGTCAATCTAGACCAAAGTCAATTCTTGGTCAACTTGGTCAACCCTAAAAGTCAAACCTAGGTCAACTATGGTCAAACTAGGTCTAAAAAGTCTAAATTAGATCAAACAAGTTATTCTAGGTCTAAACAAACTAAGTATATGCAAATCAAGTATCCAAGATAGCTACTAACTCATAGCCTAAGTCACTTGCTAAACCAAGCACAAAACTAAACCATAAGCTAACAAGGCACACAAACTTAGTCATATAATGTATATATATTATTCACATTCACATATTCATATACATAGATATATATAGAAAAGCTATATATATATATATATTATATATATATATATATATATAAAATATATATATATATATATATATATATATATATATATATATATATATATATATATATATATATATATATATATAGAGAGAGAGAGAGAGAGGTAAAAGAGTAAGTGAGTATGTGTGTGTTTGGCATGTGTGTGAAAGGATATGTGTTAATGTTCTAAAATTTAGTGATAGGTAGGTGTATATGACATGGGATACATGATGTCAAAGCGTGTATGAAAGCATGTATGTAAAAGGTTATAGGTTAACTCAGTTTATAGAAATACATACATACATACATACTTACCTTGTATACATGCATACATACATATCATGTATATTACATTTACATGATACATACATGTATACTTGTATTATATTATACTTACATTCATGCATATTAGATACTTGTATTTATATTAACATATTGCAAACATTCATTTCATTCATGCATCTATGCATTACCTACATATTTTATACATATGCATATATTGTATATTCATATCATTTCATACATTAACATAGAGACATACAAACATACTCACATCATATATTTCATACCTTACATTACCTACATATCATGTTATATATTATCATTCATTCCTTTCATATATTACATTCTATATTACCTATATACATGTATTTCCTCCATTCATTCATGCTTGCATCATATACTCTACATTACCATACATGTTATCATTATATATTGCATTACAATATTTATACATTATGCATTCATATCTATCATTACATATATATCTTGCATTCATATCTAGCATTCATTATATACTTTCATGCATACATTGTATATCATTCTTTCATTCATGCATTGCTTATATGCATTATATTAATAGCATTCTACATGCTTGCATTCAACCATATATATAAATTAATGTAAAGAGAATATATATCATATATATATCATTTATTCATCTAACATATCATGCATTACATACTCTATATTCATTTAATATCCATACTACATAGGCTCATAGGTTACACAAAATGCATATATCGTATAGTCACTCTTCTACTTAAAATCAATACTGTACCAATTGGGCATTCACTAAATTCTAGAATTAAAGTATGTTTTAGCTATTCGTGTTAGCTTTCCGAAACTTTAAACGGATCGCATTTTCGTGTCCGGAAACTCCCGAAATCGCGAAAATATCGAAACACGTTCGTCTTTCGTACAGCTGACACTCAAATAATTCTACAGAAAGTTACAGAAAGAATTTGGCTTATTAAAATATATATTTGGAAATCTAACTTCGATATGGTTCTTTTAAAAAAAACGGGAGATAAATCGGAGTTCTAAGCTAAAAGTTATGACATTTCTAAGTTGCTTTGGTTAATAAAAACGTGGATAAAAATTATGACGGATTTGACAAAAGAACACATATAGGCCAAGATACTTGGATACAAACATAGGTATCCAAATAAAACTCATTCTAACCATCCTATCTAAGATCAATCCACTCTCTAACCATCTAACCACACAACAAATAAATATATATATATATATATATATATATATATATATATATATATATATATATATATATATGCACACAAGTGTCCAAAATAGGGGTTTTTTTTCCACTAGGACACAATCACAACACAAAGGACACTCCAATGACCTCCAAATGGACACGAAATGGACACGAAATGGATATACAACCATGGGGGTCATTCCTATGGGTTCAAAATAGACCTATATACATGAGAAAATGAAAAGGAGAAGGGATTTATACCTTCTGGTAGATCGAATCGAAGAAAAGCCTTCCCGGAGCGACACCGACACGTAGAGATTCCAAAAGGACACGAACGAGCTCCGAATCCTCCCAAACTTGGGTAGCTTCCTCCTTGGCTAGAATGGAGAAGGAAAGAAGAAGATTTGGTGGCGAAATGGAAGGATTTGGTGGAGAAATTGCTAGGGATTGCTCTCTAGAAATTTGGGGAAGAATAAGGGAGAGAGTGTGGATGAGAATAATGAAATGAACTTGAGCCTATCCTCTCCCAAAGTGGCTGGCCATATGGGGCTATTTGTCCTATTATGGTAAGGTCCAAAATGTCCCCACTAACCTATTCTATTAGTATTAGGAAAGGGCTAATTGGTTGGGGCTAAATTAGTCATTCTAAAGTCTCTAATCACACTAACCTTATCCATAATAATTAGTCTAACCTCTAACTAAAATATTTCTATCATGTGGGCCATGGCTAACTAATGTGTGGGTCCACTAAAGTCAATACTATCCCCGGGTCCCCGTTTTAAGTCGGATTGAGCTGAAATTCGAACCCGACTCAAATAATCCCAAAATAATATCATAAATAATAAAATAAATTTCAAAAATATTTCAAAAATACAAAATGACAAAATACTCCTGTTCCTGAAAATTGGGGGTGACAAATTCCTCGAAATTAAAACCAAATAATAGTAAAATATCAAAATCACAAGTCATAATTTTAAATAGTTTAAAAATGATTAAAAATCACCAAAAATCATAATATGAAATAATAATCAATAAATAATAATTATAATTGCAAAATTTTAAAATTACCCTCATCTGGAAAACTGGATGTTATAGTTCTTCTTTCGTCAAGTCTACCTTCTTATTATCATCATATCTTAGTGGTAGGTCAAAGTCTACCTTCATATTGTTATCATGTCTTAAAGGTCCTTTCTTATCATACAATGTCATGCCTATATTTATCTTCAGTTAAATTCCTTTTATCGTTCCTTCATGCTTGTATAATATATTGTGTAATGTAGTGTTATGGTGATCTTGCTCCAATCCTGACTGGATAACTATTTTTCAGCTTTAGACGAAGAGATTTGCTCCGAGGTCTACGGTGAGTATGTTGGCGACCCTGACATCACTGGCGTACCCGATTCTAGCACTGATGCGAATTAGCATATTTCCTTTCTTATGGATTCGTATTACTTAGTAGTTATAGTTATGGAGTTTAGTTGTCTATTTTATTTTCTGCTATCCGGGTTTGTTCCCAAGACTTTCTACGTTGTAGTGGATTATTTTATATTTATAATATTGAGACTATTGGATATTTTGGTGATTATTACTGGCTTAGTTGTGGATAATATATATGCGTGTTGTGCTTATTGTAGACCATTGTTATCATAGACAGCGTACTACCGCCAATGCTGTGGCGTAGGCTGGACTTGGCCACGAACTCGTATCCCAAAATTGGGAGCGGGTCGTGACAAGTTTTATGGTGGCCCATGCAGGTCCAATTTCGCAAAAGACTGTGAACTCGTAGTAGTACTTAAGTTAGTCGTATTACTGCGAGCCTGCGAATAGAGTTGAAGTTAGGAGGTTATATCATCCACAGTAGGATTTTCGACCTTATGAGTCTATTTTATCTTAGGATCTTATTGTCTCTTAAATTGCATCTTACTTGATTTCGTCCGTAATTTCTTCGATATGTTTGTATCTACCGCTCTAACCATATCCTTTCTTTCCTTTTAGTTCGTAATGGTTGAGACAAGGCGCAGTACGATCCGTAAGGGAAAAAGGGTAGCTAACCCTTATGCTACTCCCGAGCTCGAAGGATCGACAATAGAGAGTACAGAATTCGTAGAGCCCTCTAACCATCACCCAGATAGAGTTGGTGCTGAGGATCTTCCACCACCACCACCAACAACCCCAACCCAAGGAGTAACTGTAGATGGAGCTCATATCCTTATGATACTCTAGGACATAATGAAGACTCAGCAGAGACATGTAAATGTTCTGGAGAGGAGCGTATAAATACGACAAGATCATATAGGTACTATCGATGGGTTTTGCAAGATGAACCTACCTCCATTTACTGGCTCATAGAAACCTATAGAAGTCACCAACTGACAAGTGGAGATAGAGACACTACTAGAGGCATCGGAGCTGCCACCGAGAAATGGATAAAAGCAGTGAAGTTGCAGCTCAAGTACAATGCACATCATTGATGGGCGGCACAAGAAAGTCGGTTGGGCAAGAATGTGTTATGGAAAGAGTTTACAGACCTCTTCAATACCATGTTCTTCCCCACCACTGTTCGAAAGGAGCTGCGGGGTCAGTTCATACGACTAGAGCAAGAGAGCATGACAGTGGATGAATATGATACAGAATTTAGTCGCTTGAGTCGTTTTGCTCCTACTCTTGTATCTACAGAAGAAGAGAAGGTGGAGAAGTTCTATTCTGGGCTGAATTATAAGTTGTAGAGTTTGACAACATCAGTAGACCCAATATCCTATACAGTTATCTTGAATGCAGCTAGGCGTCAAGAATCTATCCTAAGGCAGAAATTAGCTTCCCAAAAGAGAGGTAGAGATGGTAGTCCTCAAGAACCATCAAAACGTCCTAATAATTTTTAGAAGACCCTTCAAATCCAGCATCAACATCATCCTCCAACTAGGGTGGTATCGTCCCAGCCACAACAGCAGCATATCCCACCCAAGCCTAAGTATAATTATTATGGAAGAGAAGGACACAAGTGGGACCATTGTAGGAAGAGGTTAGGACTTTGTCTCCTTTGTGGATCACCAGACCACCAAGTGCGAGAATGCCCCGCAGCACCAGCTCATAAGCCAGTTTCGTTACAGCAGTCTGGAGGAGCACAACGTCAAGGACAAGCATTTGTGGCTGTAACTCAACCCCAAGACATAGGTAACTTAAACATGTTTCCTTGAAAACCTTCTTTAGTTTTAATTGTTATGCATGCTTAGTTAGTTTGTAGTATGCTTATTATTGATCAATTCCCTTATGTTCCCAGCCATTATCTCTTCGTGACTTAGCTTAAGAAATTATTGCTTGTAAGAGTTAGGTATTATACTATGCTATTTGTGATGTTTGATTTTTAAGGACAAAAATCTTTTAAGGGGGATAGTTTGTAGCATTTGGGTTCCTAAAATTTATCTTCTATTTTGGAGATTTTTTTATTTTATTTTTAGTTAGAATCAATTACTTACTAGGATATTAATTTGGGATCGTAAGCTTTTTGCCGAAGCCTATAGGTTAGATATAAGGAAATTAGGTCGTATATGGTCTCTGGGGACCCTAGATAGTCTCTAGTATATTATTTCACCATTTTAAAATTTACAGGATTTTATGAAGATTTTTAGATAATTTTATATATAATTTTATTATTTTTCTAAGCTTCTATGATTTACTATGAGAGCACCCGAGAGTAGTTATGAGGCCAAAGAATTTATTTAGGCTCTAGAACCCTTAAAATATTTTCTAGATTTTTTTAGGAATTTTTAGGAATTTTCTGGGATTTATTTGAAATTTTTAGGAATTTTTCTGATTTTTATTTAATTTTCTGTAATTAAAAAACTATTTTTATGTATATACCCAGTCAGCCGCTGACGCAGGGGTGCCAGGCCCACATGTCAGCCACCCGCAGCGTGCGGGGCCGGCCGTGTGGCAGCAAGGGGGAGCTGAGTCAGCGTTTCCATAATTGGAAGCCGAGCCGACTCAGCTGGCCGTCCAAGCCAAGCCGCGTGGGCTGTAGACCGTTAGATCTGGGCAGGGCACATACGATGGTGACACGTGTCCCCCGCCCAGCCGACTTAGCAGCCACCGACTCTCTCTCTCTCTATATATATAGTTATTATTTTTCGAAAACCCTATTTTATATTCAGCAGCTTTTTGTGGGAGAGTTCGGGAGAGTTCTTCGACTTTGCGGAGGGTTTGCCGTTGATCTAGACGTCCTTTTTGTGCGCCATTTTTTTGTTAGAAGTGTATTGAGGTTAGGTTTCTGAAGATATAATTTATTTTCTGGTATTTTGATCTCGAATTTCTGAATAATTATTTGAGTGTCGGTTGTCCAAAAATCAACACGTCGTACGGTTTTTGAGATTTCGAGCGATCCCGAACTCTGTTTCATGATCTGTTTGAAGTTTTGGAAAGCTGACACCAAGCTCTACAACATATAATTTTTCCAGAAATTTAGAGTTTCATGTAGTATTTTATTTTGTTCATAGAAGTCAGATTTGGTCAACGGTTCATCGATTTAGTCATGGTTAGCCATAATGGCGATAACTTTTGACCAAAGCGTAATTTTGCGGTAGGGTCAATTCTAGTGCACTCATGGCGCTAAAATCTACCATGTTTCACACTCAAACTTTTGAATTCATAATGTTTGACTAGTTAGTCAACAGTATGTCTCGGTTTGCGTGCTACGAGTCCCAAATTTGGAACCGTGACTTTCCTTGGCCAAATATTTATGTGTAAATTGTTATTTCAGAATTAAATAGGTTAAAATAGAATTTTAGATGATTTATTCCAAAATTAGAATAGTATTAATTAGTTTAACCCATTAGCCACTTTCTAGGATTTTTAGAGTGGGAATCGTTGATCTAACTTGTGATTGTTTTTGTGTCGGGATAGATCGGACTACGACGTCTTGACTTGTGACTTTATCATCTATCGGAGCAGGCAAGTATCACTATGACCTATGTTTCCTTTATTTTATACTGCATGTATCTTCGTGTCGTCTTTTCACTATTACTCCCTTATGGTTCATGATTGTCATTGTTCATGATTACTATTGTGCACGAGAGTTAGAATCGGTTGGATATACATACATGTTCATGTCTCACTCATCGTTTCCTATTATTTACAGTTTATCGTATTGCTAATATTTATCATAGTGGACATGTATTGTGAGTGAGTCGGACGGAGGAATACAATAAGTAAGTATGTGGTCAACGAATTGAATACAGACCCTATACATTGATTGCATAATATCAGTCGTGCACCACACATATGACTGACGGATATCCCAAGCCGTCTACATGTTGAAAGTTGGTATTCTAAAACACATAGTACATGTGACTTAATTATTGTTGCTCTATTGTCTATTATTCTTCTTTCGTCAAGTCTACCTTATTATTATCATCATATCTTAGTGGTAGGTCAAAGTCTACCTTCATATTGTTATCATGTTTTAAAGGTCCTTTCTTATCATACAATGTCATGCCTATATTTATCTTCAGTTAAATTCCTTTTATCGTTCCTTCATGCCTGTATAATATATTGTGTAATGTAGTGTTGTGGTGATCTTGCTCCAATCCTGACTGGATAACTATTTTCCAGCTTTAGACGAAGAGATTTGCCCCGAGGTCTACGGTGAGTATGTTAGCGACCCTGACATCACTGGCGTACCCGGTTCCAGCACTGATGCGAATTAGCATATTTTCTTTCTTATGGATTCGCATTAGTTAGTAGTTATAGTTATGGAGTTTAGTTGTCTATTTTATTTTCTGCTATCCGGGTTTGTTCCCTAGAATTTCTGCATTGTAGTGGATTATTTCATATTTATAATATTGAGACTATTGGATATTTTGGTGATTATTGCTGGCTTAGTTGTGGATGATATATATGCGTGTTGTGCTTATTGTGGACCATTGTTATCATAGACAGCGTACTACCGTCGATGCTGCGGCATAGGCTGGACTTGGCCATGAACTCGTATCCCAAAATTGGGAGCGAGTCGTGACACATGTCCCACTCAAACACATCTACTTGTACTCTATTTTTATGATACGACTTTCAGGTAAAAAGAGCTAACTATAACACTTACCATAATACCAATGTACTTTCCGGTTGCAATTAGAGATCCAACCTCGACTCAAATCTTTCAACCCCATATATGGTTGTGATCTACTCGTGCACATGCCACTAGTGTGCTACCCAATTGAGGTCCCATGTGCTACTTCAACTCAAAAGTCATAAAAGGTGCATTTTTGGGCTTAATGAACCTAGTTAACCAACCCGACTGACAATTTGCCCAACTACTTGAGTTAGAACCTATTATAAGTTACCCTAACCTAATAGAGATAGCCAAGATTGATTTTGTGGATCTTATCCAGCCAATATAGATTAAACCAAAGATTCATTGAATAAAAGATTAATGTCCAATTAGAGAACCCATTAGGACTCAGTTAAACCCATCCATGCCTATCGCCATATTTGGACCATAAAACCAAATTTGATGAAATAGGTCCTTACACCTATGTGTAGGCCCACTGTAAAACCCATAAATTTTGATTTTATTAAAAATTGTTGGATTTTGGTTGCTAATTTGTTTTGTCAGTTTATTATTATTATTATTATATTTTTGGTAAATCATATTTTTTTAAAAAAAATTTATTGAATTTTTATTTAGCTTGACCCGTCCCGAACCCGTCTCGAATCCGTTTCCGAAACCGAACCCAATCTCGGTTTTTTTTGGAAACAAACTTTAACCCTTTAGTATATATATTATATCATAATTTCTTTTTAGAAGAAAAGAATTCAATTCCTTTCCTTTCCTTCACGGAACCATCATTTTTAACCCGACCTCTCCTTTCTCCTTCTCGAATGCTCGAGCCCCTCCCCTCCCGTAACTCCGACGACTCTTCATTCCGGTAACTTCTATAACCCCCAATCTCTCCTCCTATTTAAACCCTTATCTCCTTGTCCACTCTCCATCCCTTTCCCTCATCACCAATCCCAAATCCCTAACCCCCAAACTTCTTTCTGGCGACCCGATCCGAGCCCAGGCGAGCCCCGCCTCCAGCGGCCTCTCGTCGCCGTTCCTGCAGCCTCCCGCGCCAGCCCTCGCCGTCCGTTCCGACCCCGGTGCCGATCCTCCTCGAGCGACGACCCCCGCCGCCGCTGTCCCCGCGGCCCAGGCCGACCGCCGGCTACCGAGCCCCGCCCCCTGCGCACGCCCCTCCGGCCCGAGCCCCTGTCCGCGTCCGCCCCAACGCCGTCGACCCCCTACCATTCCCGATCCACTGTTCCCGTGCCCGGCTTGCTGTCCCGATCTGCTGTTTCGGTTTCACGTGGCCCCGATCCCGCTGTCCGTGTGTTTTGGGATTTTTTCGAGTTCGTGAGATTTTGTTTTCTCCAATTTTACATCTGAGAGCTCTAGCCGAACACCCAAGATATATTTTCGTGTCCTCGTGTCCCTTTGGGTTGTGCGTCGATGATGATTCGATCTCGATTCCACTATGGGAATCGATTTGATTCGTTACGGTTGTGGTTCAGACTTTTCGAACTCTTTTCGAATTGTCCTGTGACCTAGCTATTTCTAGCTTGGGTTTTTCTGTGGATATTTGCTTAGGTTTTGTGAATGTTCTTCTTAGCCTTGGCTAATTGGAATGGTTCTGTAGTTTTTCAGACTTTTCGAGTTAGTTTTGGATCTTATTTCTGTGGCGTTTTCCCTGGTATAGTTATGTTATGAGATTTCGGGTTGGTGGCTATGCGTATTATGGTAATTGGTCGGAGTTTGGAGTGGTTGGAAGTTTATATATATAACTATTTCTGGATATTTTTGTATTGCCAAATTTGGCTGGGTTGTCCTAGTTACAAAGGAGATATTGCCCGATTTTTCTAAAAATATTTTGAAAACCTTTTTGGTTTATTTCCTGAGTTCGGCTATGGTCCTTTGACAGTTTTGTATTGTTTGGCTTTCGGATAATATTTTTGGGTGACGACCGTATCGGTCCATGGGCCCTAGCGAAATACAAACGAAACCGACATTTTCGGACATTGAGGCATAAGCTAATTGCAATGTGATATTAAGACCAAGTCTGAGACTTACCCTATATTTTTTATATTTTATAAAATTATTTAGAACTTGTTACTGGGTATTTTTATATTTCGAGTGCAGAACCTCGGCCTGCTGAATGGACCGCTTCCCGACGTTCAGAGCTCAACAGAAATATTTAAATTAATTTATGTAAATAGGTTGTAAGGGCATAAGTCCAGTTTTCTATTTCTTTTCTGCGATCCTGTATTATGTAGAGTTGACTTTTTCTCTATTTTTCTGGGTTGTTGACTTGGTCGTTAAACACGTAGAATGTTAAAAATGAATATATATTTTTATAAAGAAAATTAATAACTTTTCTCACATTAAGTAATTTAACAAATTCATTATTTCTCATTAAAAAGAAAGTCAAGTTTTATATATATTACGAAAATACCAAGTTTTGACAATTAACCTGGAAAATGCTATTTTTCCAATAAATATTAAATTAACTTTTACTTCGTAAATTAATTAATAGTAGATCGCAACGATAAACGTGTTCCGATAGAATAATTTTAACAAATTTAAAACTTGATTAGGATCTTCTTTTAGAGATTGTAACTAGCACACCTAGATATGGTTCAATTATGATTCTAAGACGGGATTCTCAACTGTAGGATTTCGAGGACGAGTTTGACTTCCCCGGTACCGACTTCCAATCCAGTCATAAACCAAGACAAGTACGATTATGTTTATTTGGCAATTTAATTAGTAATTGTTATATTGCATGCTTAAACCACATTGCTACACGGAACTCTCTCCTAGAGTATTGATTGTTATTGATTGTGGGATATTGGGAGAGTAGTGTAGTATTTTATGACCAATACCTTTATATTGCATTGATTGTGCGAGCTTACCCCTCTTACACACGGGGATAAGCCGTATCGTATCACTATGATACTATTGTACAACCCAAGCCGGTCATATACATTACCTATTCAAATCACATTGTTTTCAATTGTTGGAAAATATTGTTCAAGTATTTCAAAACTGTTTAAGATTGCAAATTTTCATTATTATTTGAATTGTTAGATTTTCATAATTGTATTTTGCTCCTTTCCTGACTGGATCTCCTACCCAATAGGTAACATTGATGAGGCTGAGCTATTATATAATAGCTATTATGATCCAGTGCTTTACCCTGCGGTGCTTCCAGAGTCCCACTTGGAGGATGTTGATCCCGAGGCTGATGACCCGGCTATATAGATAGTTGTTGTTTATTTCTAGTTTTCATTGTGTTGGAGTTGAACTCTTATTTCAGTATCTTATTATCAGTTGTATCTTTCTATGTTGGACAAATTAAAGTTTTTAAATATTCGAAATATTAAAGTTGTGACAAATGTTTAGTTGTTGTTGAGATTACCTGCAAGTGGAAACAGCTTACTGCCGCCGTCTCTCAACGGTGCAGGCTGGGCATGATTCGATTCGACCCAACAATTTGGGATCGGGTCGTGACATATTTTTAGTGGTGGGCCATGCAGGTCTCTGATCAACAACTTAGGAGAACATATCTAGAATCAATTAGAACACTAGAACATTAATTTATCACAACATAGGACCGAAATATATATTATAAATATTTTTGTTTGTTATAGACTGGTAGGCTACCTTGCTTATGTTTTGCATCCTAAAACTCCCAGAGTATGGCCACAGACAAGACCACCACTGCTGGCGATGGGATGTCATCACCCGATCACACCCCACCTCCCCAACCAAGTCTGGATCCTATACCTCGGCAGCTGACCGATCGTCCCCATAATGCACCAGCATCCCGTGGAGTTAACACTACTACAGCTCAAACGGTAGATCCTACATCTTCCCGAACTGAGCTGCAGTCCCCTGTGGTAGCGCCCGTTGCAGCTGCACCACCAGTGCCAGTGGACCCCACCGACCTCGTAGGCCTGCTACGAGGAGTGCTTGAAGCCCAGAGTGCACAAACTGAAGCTCATCACGAACAGACTGCGATTATGAAAGAAGGCATAGAGAATGCCCACAACGTGACTATGGCTGCCCTCGAGGGAAGAGAAGCAGCTCAATCAGAACCAAGGCCTGCTAAGGTTGGCGATATTGAGAAATTCAAGAAGCTGGGCCCTCGACCCTTCAAGGGAACCGAAGGAATCATCTATGCCGACGAATGGCTCGATAGCATGGAGCATCTTCTCAGCGTCGCTCGACTTCCAGATGACCTCCAGGTCGAAGCAGTAGGACTCCAACTGCTAGATGTAGCAAACACCTGGTATCGGAATGAACCCCGACTCCAGGACAGACAGCTTGACTGGAACACCTTCAAGAGGTCGTTTCGCAGGAAATTCTTTCCAACATCAGAGTTGCGGGAGATGGAAAGACAGTTCCAGAATCTGAAACAAGAGAACATGACGGTTGAAGAGTATGCAGCAGAGTTCGGCCAACTTAGCCGTTTTGCCAAAAACTTGGTTGCTGACCCTGCGGATCGTGCTGAAAGATTCAGGCATGGACTGAGGGAAGAAATTCGCACCCATGTGATCTCAGGTGGTGATAAGACTTACGAGAGGGTCCTAAAATGAGCTCAGGATATAGAGAAGAGTCAGCCTGCTCGTTCAAAAAGGGAGTATCCTGGAACTAGCAATTTCCAGGGTAACCAGAAGAAGCCCAACCACAACAACAACATGCCTCCTCACCAGTAGCAGCAGCACCATCAGGCAAGGACCAATGACAGAGCGCCTCAGAAGATTCCTGTTTGTGATTTCTGTAAGAGGCCAGGACATCAGGCGAACATCTACAGGAAGAGACTAGGACACTGCCTAGTTTGTGGGTCTGCCACCCACCAAGTGAAGGACTGCCCTACGGCATTCAACCGGACTGGAACAACATCACAGAAAGCTCCCCTACCCACTCAGCAACAACAGTTTGGGCAACACCAACAGACGACTGGGCGAGCTTTTGCCCTAACAGCAGATGAGCAAGAGGCAGAGCAGGAACCCACCGCTGATGCCATCACAGGTTTCATTTATGTGTATTCGTATCCTGCTTTAGCATTATTTGATTCGGGTGCATCACACAGTTTTATAGCAACAAAATTCATCTCTGTACACCACCTAGTTACGGGATTTAGCAAGAAGATATGTAGAGTTATGACAGGTGGTGGACCCATACCCATCACTGAGACCTGTAACTGCCCTATAACTATCTCAGGACACAAATTCTTAGCACCCTTACTTGTGATGCCCTTACCTAACTATGATGTAGTCCTAGGAATGGACTGGTTAAGTAAGCAGCATGCGCTGATAGATTGTCACAGAGGATGTGTAGTCTTCAGTCCACCTGGAGAGCCGGAGTTTGAAATCTCTCGAGCTCCGGAAGATATGGAGAGTGTTACTTACTCCTCTATCACCGAAGAGCCCGGGCCTCCCCATCCTATCATAGCAGAATTAATGGACGTCTTCCCTGATAGTCTTCCAGGATTGCCTCCGGATCGAGGTGTGGAATTCACCATCGACCTAGTTTCCGGCTCTTCTCCTATTTCTCGGGGATGCTACAGAGTCAACCCAAAGAGGCCAAGGAAATGAAGGACCAGATCAATGAGCTGAAGGCCCTTGAATTTATCAGAGATGGAGCCTCAGCCTGGGGAGCACCTGTCTTGTTCGTGCCCAAAAAGGACGGAACTGTATGGATGTGCATCGACTACCGGGCGCTGAACAACATCACCATTAAGAACAAGTACCCTATGTCCCGGATCGACGACCTGTTTGATTAAATAAGTGGAGCTAAAGTATTTTTGAAGATAGATCTCAGATCAGGCTAACATCAAATCAAGGTCAGGAAGGAGGATATTCCAAAGACGGCGTTCAACACCAAATATGGACAGTATGAATTTTTGGTCATATCGTTTGGACTGATGAATGGTCCTGTAGTATTCATGAATCTCATGAACAAGGTCTTCCATGAATACCTGGATCAGTTTGTTGTTGTCTTTATCGATGACATTCTGATCTACTCGAAGACCGAAGAAGAGCATGAAGAGCACCTGAGGAAAGTTCTGGGAACCTTAAGGAAAGAGAAGCTCTATGGTAAGCTATCTAAATGTGAATTCTTCTTAGACAAGGTAGATTTTCTAGGCCATGTTATCACAGGAGAAGGAATTTTGGTGGATCCAAAGAAGATAACTGCTATTGAGAAGTGGAGTACACCAAGTTCAGTTGCTAAAATTAGAAGTTTCTTGGACTTAGCTGGCTACTACCGGAAATTTTTGAAGGACTTCGCCAGGATTGCTGAGCCGATGACTAAGCTCACAAGGAAGAACGAAGAATTTGTGTGGACTGAAGCTTGCCAGTCAGTATTTGAGGAACTGAAGAAGAGACTTACAACGGCACCGATACTTGCGCTACCCGCAGGTACCGGCGGTTTCTCAATTTACAGTGATACTTCTGGTAAAGGATTGGGTTGTGTTCTTCAACAACACGGAAAAGTAATTGCTTACGTATCTAGGCAATTACGAACTCATGAGAAGAACTATCCCACGCATGATTTAGAGCTTGCAGCGGTTATATTTGCACTGAAGCTGTGGAAGCATTACCTCTATGGAGAGAGAGTGGAAATATTTACAGACCACAAAAGTCTTAAATATGTTTTCACTCAGAAGGAGCTGAATATGCGACAGAGGCGATGGCTGGAGCTGATGAAAGATTTCGACATTGACCTGTAGTACTATCCGGGTAAGGCTAATGTTGTTGCGGATGCACTTAGTCGATACCCGATGTCAATGTTATTGACCAAGGAACGACATATGTTGGAAGACAGAGAAAAGCTTGGACTGGAAATTATACTGCCTGAAGAAGAAATAAAGAAATTAGGACGAGAAGCCATTGTACTTGGAGCTGATTCATCAATAATGCAGTTGCATGTGCGTTCAAGTCTGATGGACAGGGTCAAGGAGACACAATTCTAAGACGAGACGCTTTGCAAACTCAGAGATCAAGTGCAGGCAGGAACACTTGAAGGATTCTCAATCGCCAGTGACGGAGCACTGAGGCATGGTACGAGGCTTTGCGTACCAACTAGCAAACTGAGGAATGAGCTGATGCAAGAAGCTCACCAGTCGCAGCATTCCAAACATCCAGGAGCTAATAAAATGTATCGGGATATACGTACTGTAATGTGGTGGTACGAAATGAAGAAGGACATATCCAGATATGTGACTAGATGCTTAATTTGTCAACAAGTGAAAGCTAGCAGACAGAGACCAGCAGGACTGTTGCAGCCGCTAGATATTCTGGAGTGGAAATGGGAACACATAACGATGGATTTTGTGTCAGGACTGCCTCGATCCTAAGGAGGGAAGGACGCCATTTGGGTTATCGTAGACCGACTGACAAAGTCAGCTCACTTTATTCCCTTCAAGGTTGGTCTATCCACCGAAAAGTTGGCGCACTGTACATGCGGCACATCTACCGGATTCATGGAGTACCAGTAAGTATTGTATCTGACAGAGATACCAGATTCACCTCTCACTTCTGGAAGAGTTTGTATGACAGTTTGGGAATGCAACTGAAGTTCAGCACCGCCTACCATCCCCAGACCCCACTTGTACTTGGTAGAATTCTCCTGCAACAACAGCTACAAAGCTAGCATCGGTATGACTCCGTTCGAGGCACTTTATGGACGTCGTTGTCGCACTCCACTTGCTTGGGACGACGTAGGAGAAAGAGTATTGCTTGGACCTGAGATGATGACCGATACAGCAGAGAAGGTAAAGGTGATTAGAGACAAGCTCAGGATTGCTCAAGACAGACATAAGCATTGGGCTGATAGCAGTCATCGACCACTGGAGTTCGAAGTAGGAGATAGTACCTTCGTCAAGATTTCCCCTACCAGAGGAACTATCAGATTCGGTAGAGCAGAAAAGCTGAGCCCCAGGTACATCGGCCCATTCGAAGTTTTGAGCTGAGTCGGAGAAGTAGCGTACCGATTATCTCTACCAGCTAATCTTGAGGGCATGCACAACGTCTTCCACGTTTCACAGCTCAGGCGCTACATTCCGGATCTGAGCCACATCTTGGACCATTCGAAGCTGGAGATTGGACCCAGTTTTATAGTACCAGAGAAGCCAGTGGCGATTTTAGACAGAGGTGAGAAAAAAACCAGGAACTCTGTGACGCCCATAGTCAGAGTTATGTGGCGACACAATTCTCCAGGCGAGTCTACCTGGAAGCGAGAAGATGAGATACGGGAGCAGTATCCGTATCTATTTGAGACCTAAGGTAATTCTTAGCCATATCTTTTTATTTCGAGGATAAAATTTCCTAAGGAGGGAAGGTTGTAAAACTCGTAAATTTTGAATTTATTAAAAATTGTTAGATTTTGGTTGCTAATTAGTTTGGTCAGTTAATTATTATTATTATTATATTTTGGGTAAATCATATTTTAAAAAAAATATTCATTGAATTTTTATTTAGCTTGACCCGTCCCGAACCCGTCTCGAATCCATTTCCGAAACCGAACCCAATCTCGATTTTTTTGGAAACCAACTTTAACCCTTTAGTATATATATTATATCATAATTTTTTTTATAAGAAAAGAATTCAATTCCTTTCCTTTCCTTCACAGAACCATCATTTCTAACCCGACCTCTCCTTTCTCCTTTTCGAACGCTCGAGCCCCTCCCCTCCCGTAACTCCGGCAACTCTTTATTCTAGTAACTGCCGTAACCCCCAATCTCTTCTTCTATTTAAACCCTCCTCTCCTTATCCACTCTCCATCCCTCTCCCTCATCACCACTCCCAAATCCCTAACCCCCAAACTTCTTTCCGGTGACCCGATCCGAGCACAGGAGAGCCCCGCCTCCAGCGGCCTCCCGTCGCTGTTCCCGCAGCCTCCCGCCGCTGTTCCCGCAGCCTTCCGCACCAGCCCTCGCCGTCCGCCCCGACCCCGACATCGATCCTTCCCGAGCGACGACCCCCACCGCCGCTGTTCCCGCGGCCCAGGCCGACCGCCGGCCACCGAGCCCCGCCCCCTGCGCGCGCCCCTCCGACCCGAGCCCTTATCCGCGTCCGCCCCGACGCCGTCGACCCCCTACCGTTCCTGATCCGCTGTTCCCGTGCCCGGCTTGCTGTCCCGATCCGCTGTTTCGGTTTCACGTGGCCCCGATCCTGCTGTCCGTGTGTTTTGGGATTTTCTCAAGTTCCTAAGATTTTGTTTTCTCCAATTTTACATCTGAGAGCTCTAGTCGAGCACCCGAGATATATTTTTCGTGTCCTCGTGTCCCTTTGGGTTGTGTGTCGATGATGATTCGGTCTCGATTCCGCTATGGGAATTGATTTGATTCGTTACGGTTGTGGTTCGGACTTTCCGAACTCCTTTCGAATTGTCATGTGACCTAGCTATTTCTAGCTTGGGTTTTTCTGTGGATATTTGTTTAGGTTTTGTGAATGTTTTTCTTCGCCTTGGCTAATTGGAATGGTTCTGTAGTTTTTTGGACTTTCCGAGTTAGTTTTGGATCTTATTTCGGTGGCGTTTTCCCTGGTATAGTTAGGTTATGAGATTTCGGGTTGGTGGCTATGCGTATTATGGTAATTCGTCGGAGTTTGGAGTGGTTGGAAGTTTATATATATAACTATTTTTGAATATTTTTGTATCGCCAAATTTGGCTGGGTTGTCCTAGTTACAAAGGAGATACTGCCCAATTTTTCTAAAAATATTTTGAAAACCTTTTGGTTTATTTCCTGAGTTCGGCTATGGTCCTTTGACAGTTTTGTATTGTTTGACTTTCGGATAATATTTTTGGGCGACGACCGTATCGGTCCATGGGCCCTAGCGAAATGCAAACGAAATCGTCATTTTCGGACGTTGAGGCATAAGCTAATTGCAATGTGATATTAAGACCAAGTCCGAGACTTACCCTATATTTTTTTATATTTTATAAAATTATTTAGAACTTGTTACTGGGTATTTTTATATTTCGAGTGCAGGACCTCGGCCTGCTGAATGGACCGCTTCCCGGCGTTCAGAGCTCAACAGCAATATTTAGATTAATTTATGTAAATAAGTTATAAGGGCATAAACCCAGTTTTCTATTTCTTTTCTGCGACCCTGTATTGTGTAGCGTAGACTTTTTTTTTTTAATTTTTATGGGTTGTTGACTTGGTCGTTAAACGCGTAGAATATTAAAAATGAATATCTATTTTTATAAAAAAATTAATAAGTTTTTCTCACATTAAGTAATTTTGTAATTTAACAAATTCATTATTTCTCATTAAAAAGAAAGTCAAGTTTTATATATATTACAAAAATACCAAGTTTTGACAATTAACTTGGAAAATGCTATTTTTTCAATAAATATTAAATTGACTTTTACTTCGTAAATTAATTAATAGTAGATCGCAACGATAAACGTGTTCCGATAGAATAATTTTAACAAACTTAAAACTTGATTAGGATCTTCTTTTAGAGATTGTAACTAGCACACCTAGATATGGTTCAATTATGATTCTAAGACGGGATTCTCAACTATAGGATTTCGAGGACGAGTTTGACTTCTCCGGTACCGACTTTCAATCCAGTCATAAACCAAGGCAAGTATGGTTATGTTTATTTGGCAATTTAATTAGTATGGTTATGTTTATTTGGCAATTTAATTAGTAATTGTTATATTGCATGCTTGAACCACATTGCTACACGAAACTCTCTCCTAGAGTATTGATTGTGGGATATTGGAGGAGTAGTGTAGTATTTTATGACCAATACCTTCATATTGCATTGATTGTGCAAGCTTACCCCTCTTACACACGGGGATAAGCCGTATCGTATCACTAGGATACTATTGTACAACCCAAGTCGGTCATATACATTACCTATTTAAATCATATTTTTTTTAATTGTTGGAAAATATTGTTCAAGTATTTCAAAACTGTTTAAGATTGCAAATTTCCATTATTATTTGAATTGTTAGATTTTCATAATTGTACTTTGCTCATTTTCTGACTAGATCCCCCACCCCAATTGGTAATATTGATGAGGCTGAGCTATTATATAATAGCTATTATGATCCAGTGCTTTACCCTACAGTGCTTCCAGAGTCCCACTTGGAGGATGTCGATCCCGAGGCTGATGAGCTGGCTATCTAGATAGTTTTTGTTTATTTCTAGTTTTCTTTGTGTTGGAGTTGAACTCTTATTTCAGTATCTTATTATCAGTTGTATCTTTCTGTGTTGGACAAATTAAAGTTTTTAAATATTTGAAATATTAAAGTTGTGACAAATGTTTAGTTGTTGTTGAGATTACCTGCAAGTGGAAACAACTTACTGCCGTCGTCTTACAACGGTGCAGGCTGGGCATGATCCGATTTGACCCAACAATTTGGGATCGGGTCGTGACACCCACCTATTGGCTCACTAATTCTCCTTCTATAGATTTCGTAACTGTATCTCTTAGTAGCCTATGTTATAAGAAAAATGGAATCCCTTGGTACTAACTCGTTTCCGGTCATGCTTGACCATGGCCTCTCCTACTGCCTTGATGAAACATAGTCAATATATGAGAAATGTTAAATAAGTAATACCTAGGCTAGCTTCCTATAGAGTCTGTGACTATAATCATAAGAATCTCATACCCTCATACATTTCCTTAGAACATGATATTCTTAGAAATCCTATTACTGTGCTTTCCATGATTAACCAACTTCTATAAGTTGGGTAGAACCTTGAACTTAGTGTACTCTATCTCTTAGAATAGGATGCCCTTCGTAACTGTTCTTCCATCTGTTGGAAATTGTGATACAATCTTCGTATTACACTTTATATCCCTTTGCTCGAGCGTTAGATAACCGCGGTAGAAGATCGCAACTTTGATTCTTCAAACTCCGTACTGGTTAATAAATCATGTCGTAGTTTCAACTTCGAGAGTGAAATTTCATGAAATGTTTTGGAAAGCCTCTCTAAGAATTAGCAAGATGATTGAGATAGATTGATTCCAATTGCACTAATAAATAGTAGCTCATAACATCAACTTCTATCTATCATCTGATAACCTCTACCATGACTTTGACATTTGGAGCACGGTATTAGCCTTTTCTTTCCCACAAATTCTACCCTTATGAACTACACCAGTCAAGCTACACACATGACATACATGTGCCACACAAATGTACCTTCCCGTGCTCCATTTCAACTACACTGAAGATATGACATATTTTTTTCCTTAGAAGAAACCATAAATGCCTATTTTTGTTTTGTTTGATTTTCACCATGAAATATCGACCCACTCCTTTGACTAAAACTGAATACCAATGATCCATCCAAGACACAACACACCTACGAGGTAGGCATTCCACCCAAGTAAGAACATATCTCCTATATGGTACCAAAACCAACCCGCACCCACTAGTCATTATGACTTAAGAATTCCAAACACTTACCTAATCATAATCTATAGCAAGGTTTCTGTACTCATTATAGATTCTCAGCCCTTGGCCACATATTCTACTTCCATGGAATCCTTTAATCTCAACTCTTAGTTATCCATGTTAGGCGAAGAACGAAATCCTTTTTGAACCAACACGTGTTAGTTATATTCGAACAAGAGATTCCTACCACCTTATTGAAAGCTTGACCCATAGAGAGGCAATGTTAAATTGTAACAACTTTCTCATAGTAGTTATTGACCAAGAACACCATGGAAATATCTAGGTCCACCTAGAATCTATGACTATAGTCAGAATGTGCCCAATATTCTTGTAGCTCTCCTCAGAAATTTTCCTTCTCAAAAGTCATGTATCGACGATTCTCATACTTAGCCAACTTCTGTAAGTTGGGTAGAGCCTTGAACCAAGAATACTTTACAGAAAATAGAGCCAAATGTGGGTACTTCTTTTTTCAGTTTTTAGTTCCTTTTTATCGCATTTCATTGCATACCCTCTTATCGTTAGCTTTAATTTCAATGACAAAATTCTTATAAGCTGGGTAGGATATAAACCCCCATATTTTCTATAATTTTTTAACCATTAAAAAATATATATATATAAACCTCTATTGACTTTTGTTAGAAACAATTGGTAATTAATCATATGATTTCCTGTATAGAAACTTGTGGGTAAATGGTATCCTAAAGAGTATTGTGTACAAAATTAATTGTCCTAAAAATTAGCTATCCCTTAGGAGCCTGTCTCTTATTAAATATATGTGTGTAAATATATACACTTACATATGTATCTATTAAGTTAAACATTTTAGAATAATTCTGATAATTTTTATATACATAAGAATTATGTATTAGTGAATACATATATATACAACTCAATCAAAAACAAGGTTATTATTAATTATAAACTTTTAGGATTTTTCTGGTAATAATGGCATATGGATATATGTTACTATATATATATTTATGTATATGTATATATATATATATATATATATATATATATATATATATATATATATATTTTATATATATATATATATATATTTTATATATATATATATATATATATATATATATATATATATATATATATATATAATTTTTTTCTTTTTTTTTCCAACACGTGCGGGCTCAGTATAATCGTGTGTCCCACGCACACGATTCTTGGCCTGTCGTATGGAACGACTTTTGGAGTGCGGACGTTGTCCGTTGGCCTTGTCATCATCGCCGTGCACACGCACCCCGCGCACTCCGCGCGCTCCAGAGCTCCGCTCGGCAGCACACCGTCTTTCGACGGTAGTTACTCAACACCTTGCTTTGCCTACGACGCCGAAGAGACGCCTTCGACGACTAAGGGTAACCGCCCGTACGATGACTACTGATTCCTTGTCGCCTGCGACTACCGATTTCGCCCAGCCGCCCGTTCTATGCGCACGACGCGCATATTGGCGACAATCGCCGACGCCCTTACGATCGAGCATGCGATCGTTTATGGCGGACGTCTTCTCGTCGCCCTCAGCAGCGCCGTACGATGGACCGTGTGGTCATTTTTTTTTCTCCAACGCGTGCGGGCTCAGTATAATCGTGTGTCCCACGCACACGATTCTTGGCCTGTCGTATGGAACGACTTTTGGAGTACGGACGTTATCCGTTGGCCTTGTCATCATCGCCGTGCACACGCACCCCGCGCACTCCGCGCGCTTCAGAGCTCCGCTCGGCAGCACACCGTCTTTCGACGGCAGTTACTCAACACCTTGCTTTGCCTACGACGCCGAAGAGACGCCCTCGACGACCAAGGGTAACCGCCCGTACGACGGCCACTGATTCCTTGTCGCCTGCGACTACCGATTCCGTCCAGCCGCCCGTTCTATGCGCACGACGCGCATATTGGCGACGATCGCCGACGCCCTTACGATCGAGCATGCGATCGTTTATGGCGGACGTCTTCTCGTCGCCCTTAGCAGCGCCGCACGACGGACCGCGTGGTCGGCCTGTCGCTTATACCCGTGTGCGAATGGTGCCGATTCCCCGATCCGTCGCACGACGACCGTGCACTGAGTTTGCTACACGGACGCCTCATTCTGCCCCTCGCAGGCTCAGTTCGTAGCCCTATATCGTCAGGCCTCCGACGTTGTGGATGCCCCGCATCGCACAGGGTATATATATATATATATATATATATATATATATATATATATATATATATATATATATATATATATATATATATATATAAGGGTATATATATAAGGGTATATAAAAAAAAATAAGGGTATATATATAAAAAAAAACCATCAGTTTTTTTTTGTATATATATTAAAAAAAAAAAAAATCAAACCATCAGTTTCCCGACCCTGTCACAGCCAGTGCATGGCGAGATTTAATCCGAGTAATTCAAATCAAAATATAATCCAATCTTTCCTATATCCTAAAATTCGAACAATCCCCGAGAGATTAGACTTAATTCTTAGATAAAATTTGGATAAATCCATTAGAAACCTATTCGAGCTCGGATTTTTTTAAACCCGTGTATATATACGAGTCTCACAAACTTGCGAGGATCGTCTAAAAAAACCCCCAAAATTCTTCTGATCCCTGACACTCGCGAGCCTTCCTAATGTTCCGGCGACCATCATCACAGCCTGCAACCCGCCATCGACCCCCCCACACAGCCAGCTTTCCATCGGAACTTCCCGCGAACAGAGGATACTCTGTTCAGGATCAACACCCAGGTACTCCTGTTTGACTCACAATTTCTTCTCGCACCTTCCGCCGTTTTGCGGTTCGCAACTTGCTACGGATAGCCAATGTGACCATCTTAAATTCCTTTTAGATAGATTTTTCATATTAGTATTGTACGTCATGAGAACCCCTGAAAAATCAGGAATAATCATACCCGACTGAACCCCAAGAGCAGCCTAGGTAGCCCTGTTCAAAGACACGTCCTTGTCAACCTATTGACAGTTTTAAAGTTCCACTTGAACAGAGTTTTAGAAGACATATAGACCTTCAAATCCCTTTTCTTAGTTTAAATTCTAAATTACAGTATGCTATAAAATTCGAGTTCAAAGTTTCAGAAAAACTACGTTTAAAATTGTGAGAATTTTATAAAAACTTTCCGATACGGCGTGCATCCGGACAAACTGGGCGACGTGGTCGCAACCCATAAGTATTAAAAGACGCGTATGGATGTTGTCGACATATGGGAACTGACGGAACTCGATTTTGTTGTGCGTACGCGACGAAATCAATACGTATCCGTCAAGATACCCCATATCGGCCACTTTACAAACTAGGCCATAACTTCGTGTACAGTCGTCGGCTTGAGATAAAACTTGCACCAACAGGACCCTATCGATGTTTTGGTCTTGTATGCCAAGTTTGGTCCGATTCTGAGAAGGTCGACCACAATGCCTTTTTGGTGGACCCACGACCCGATCCAACGGGCGAATTTGTGCACGGCCCACCGATTTGGACATACGATTGGGTTCATCTCGCCAAACTGGATCCTAGACATGTAATTTGATGACTTTAGAGACCGTAGGTACTGGCACACTTTTCGGTGCAAAATGGGTCAAACGACGGACATCGTTTTGATCCGAAATTATAATTTTGCCCCTGTGTCTAGAATTGGACTTTTGGATAGGTGATTCATGACATATCATTTACACCAAGAACGTTTTTGATGTTTGTTTCAGCATCCGGAGCATTTACAGATTGTGACTTTCATTTGCTGACGATTGTGACTGTTGGACTTGCTATTCTCGCACCACCAGGCAAGATACCTTGCCACTGTACTTTATGATTTATTATCTTTATTTTTTGTCATTATTTTAGTTTATTCTAATATACTGCCTGTATCTATCACCTGTGCGTCCAAGACATACTTGGGTGCAAGCGACTCCATTAGTCGTTTATTTATTTTATTTTATTTTTCTGCATTTGCTTAGCTCTAGTGACTACATACTGATAATGAGGTATTGGTATATCTCATATGGTTTTGACACATGTTTTACCACGTGTTGTGAGTCACATGTAGGATACATACTCGCGTAGTCGGTTGGCCACCGATACGTATGAGACTGTCACGCCCTAGAACCAGAATACTGGCAAGTAGGGACGAACCAGGCCAGCTACGTATTCTAAAGTACTCCAGTATCTCAAAATAACGTGTAAGCTGTAAGACATGGGGGTTACTACTACAATCCAACAATCGATCCTAGGTCAACCAATCCTAGGTATCTCAATCACAGGCAAATATGTAAAGTACAAGAAGTATGATCATCAGATATAAAATAGTAAAGTATCCCAAACTATATATACATGGACGATCATGAAGCTAGTAATACAAAGTGAAGAACTAATAAGAGTAATAGTCATACATGATAAGCTCTAGCTATAGTCTAAAATACGCAAATCATATTTAGGCTCGTAGGCTAAATGTCAAGATCCAAAACACGAGCTAAACACGTGCTCGGATGCTAAACGCCACAAAAGAATAATGTACATATCTAGTGAAAGAATGATATAGGAAAATCCACTAAGGTACTCTGGTGCTCCGGGTAGTCACCGTCGAGCAGATGGTACAGAAGATCCTTCAGGCTCCTCTATTAGATCTGGCCAAACAAAACCAGTGGAGTCAGACCCCTAATAGCAAGTACCACAAAGAAAGCCAAAATATGAACTAAAACCAGCAATAAATAACATAGCAATGGATAGAGACATAAATAAGTAAATATGGATCGAGACTCGTGCACTACCAATGCACTTATCCCAAGAATAGAAAAGACAATAAGCAAACAACATGGAGCATAAAGTAAATAATATGTGACATAAAGTAAACTGTGGACATGTGAATTAAACGGAAGCATGTAAACATGTGAAATAAACTGAACAATGTAAGAAAAATGGTACATGCGAGAATATAAAATAACTGGGACATGTGAGCATGTTAGATAACTGGGACATGTGAGCATGTAAGAACTATATAGAATGACAAATGATAAGATAACTTAGGAACTATTCCGGAATCCAAGTTAACAACCCGTAAACCAAATAAGGACCGGGGCTGTAACCCTTCTCCTGAACAGAACTTAGTCTCTAATCAATATACAACATAGGAATCATGTATAGCATGTGAGTACTAAATAGGACGATAAATGACAACATGACTACGAAACTATTCCGGAACCCAAGTTACGACCCGTAAACCAAACAAGGACCGGGGTTGTAACCCTTCTCCTGAACAGAACTTAGTTTCTAATCATTTATCGACAAAAGTAAAGCATAAACAATAATGTACTGAAATAAACAAATACGGACATCGTCTAGACAAAACTAGACTAGACTGGACTCCATACAACAATCACGGCCAAGCAATGAGTATGGCTTTATACATTAGCTAACTAGGGTTATCACAATTCTATTTACTAACATATGCACTTTTGAGAAATTCAATCCAGTTACCTGCCATGTAGACTACCCGACTCATCCAGGCCAAAAGAAAAATAAATATAGAAGACACACCGCAGTAAGATACGTATGTCTTAAAGAAGTGCCCCACTCGACGGTGTGCTGGAAGTGTGCTCATCATGACAGATAGCTCCAAATCCCATGTATATATATAGACTAGAACACGAAGGGCTGCAGGTAACTGGAAAATTCTTCCCTCCTAATGATCTAGATAATCAAGCAAGTTATTAGTCCTTAACATTTTCTTATTAGATTTTAGGTGTGGCATTCCGCAGAATCCATCCTAGACATGATATGCAAGACTGGACAATACAAGAAAGTGCACTATAACAAGCCACAACAAGAAAATATACTAAGCTAGAAGCTACGAGTACGCTACGACGATCCACTATAGAGAAAATTGGGAGTACGCCATAACAGGCCACTATCATGTAAGCAAGAAAATACATGTATAAGAGTGCACCACGACGGATCACTATCTAGTAAACAAAGAAGACATGTAACATGGGTGCGCCATGACGGACCACTATCTAGTAAACAAAGAAGACATGTAACATCGGTGCGTCAAGACGGGCCACTATCTAGTAAGCAAAGAAGACATATAACATGGGTGCGCCAGGACGGACCACTATAGATTATCAAGATGAGATCATGTTGTCATGTTCAAGTTAAGTTCAATATTAACAAATTATTAAGTTGGGTCGTCGCATTTTAGGTCAAATATAGAAAATGTGCAAAGAATATCAAAAACTGTGATTGAAACTATCAGTCGCATATGAACTCCAATTAAAGTAAAACAAGAAGATTTTTGAAGCTAAGATAAAGATCAACAACTTTCACTGTGCGCATGAGCAAAACTGCCCACGGCGCATGGAACGCGCACGCACGGCGCACGACACGCGACCAACGAATGGTGCTGGTGCACGATGTGCAAAATGCACTGCGCTCGTGAGCAAAACTGCCTACGGCGTACGGCACGCTACCAACGAATGGCGCTGGCGCACGGCGCATAAAAAACACAGCGTGCGGGTGCACGACGTGCACGGCACGGAGGCACGACGTGCAGGCGGTGTGCGGGTACATGACGTGAATGGCACGGAGGCACGGTGCACGGGCGTGCACGACACGCGAAGCGCACGCGCGGCACTGTTTATCGTCTCGATAGCACCGAAGATGTGCCGGAACCCATGAACACAAAAATGCCAAAACTAACTCAAAATAAATCGAAATTAAGTAGTTAAAAAGCCAAAATTGGGTAGAATAAAATTTCCCACAACATGGAACCCTTAGATTTTAGAAATAACAAAGTTTAAGAGATCAAAGCTAAGAAAAACCAAAAACAATACAAACTTAGATCTACAAAAATGCAAACATCAAAACTAAAAACTCTAAGTTCTACAGAGGCTTAGAATCATGCAAGAAAGAGATTAGAACAAACAAAAATAACAACAAAATAATATTGTTCAAGAATTGGCAAGATGTACTTGTCTAGGTTAAGCTCCAAGCCTAATCTTTCATTCTACCACCAAGAGGGGTACGAAACCACACTCTAGGCCTCAAGGACAAGATCTTGGCAAGCTCCAAAGGGAGAAAAGAGAAGAAGAAATGAAGAGAGAGTGAAAAGAATAAAAAGAGAGCGGAGAGAGAAAGTAAAAGGTTATATATAGAAGGGAAAATAAATCATAACCGTTGGATGGTAATCCATGTGAAGATCTAAGTCAATCCTAGCCATCCAATGAAAACCAAGTATCCATTGGATAATAGAATGCATCTACACTATTCACGAGAATATCAAAAATATTATTCATCAAAGTATCTAAAATACTATTCACAAAAAATATGGAAAACACTATTCATAAAAATATCTAAAATATGGAAAATCTGCCCAGGCGGTATGCCGTCGGTATACACTGGTATACTAGTGATATGTCGATCAAGGAGAAAATCTATAAGTTAGAATTTTTTTAAAGCATTTCAAAAACCAAGAAAATATGAAATACAACACAAAAATATGTATTCAAATATAAATACCAATACTGTGAGACGAGTCTCATAGAGACGTACGGCGGTTAGGAGTAACTGAAAATAGTATTGCATGCTAGTGAACTTGGAAGTTGCTAGAGGTTCATATGTGTCATGAATGTGACCCTACTAGGCATTGGGTGGAGGGGACAGTTCCTTAACGTATGGACCATGTATGCACTTTTCTATTATTGTCGGAAGCTCCGTTGGAGATACTGTCATGATGTTCTTGATTCCTGATACCTGATTCCTGCTGGCGTCTAATATTCGATAAATGTTATGCTTTGAGGTCCTCGGTATCCCTTAAGGGACCATACTGATCCCACTGGCATCTGACATCTGAACCTGAATCATTTACAACAGTCACCATTCCTCCCGCAATAATTACCGCCACCGAAACTCAAGTAGTTTCAGCTCCAGGAACGGCTGGAGAAATAATTCATACCAAAGATATTGTCTCTAGAACTTCTGGGGATTAGTTAGCCTTGGTAGCAATAACAACTATGACTTCATCTCAGCCTGCTACCAAAGTAACAACAACATCTGTTCGTAGTCTTCAAAAGAGGGATTTAGTAGAGCTTGCTGCCATACCAAGCTCTAATGCAGAAATGAATCTTCTAGTTGAGATTCATACAGAAGCTTTCTATAAAACCCTGGCAGCTCTGATCAAGATGGTCCTGAAGAAGGGTCTAAATTATGAAAGCATGAAGGCTGCGATTGCTCCCACCATTGGGAACGTTGCTATGTTCAATGACGCCGAGAGAGCAGCAGCGCTGGAGAAGGTGGTAGAAGGACTTGAACAGCCTGTTAAAGAATATCTAAGGCTATCAAGTGAGACCCTTGAAAGTCTCATCCAAACCGAGTATGATGCTTTATCTGTAGAATACATCACTCGGGAGACTATTTTTAAGGAATCTCTCCAGGAATATAGCCTCAAAGTTGCCAGAGTGAGAGATCTTTTGGCTGAAACTAAACCTCTGTTGGAGACACACATAGAAGCATATGAAACTTCAAATATGAGAATTCATCAACATAATGATAGAATTCGTGAAGTTGAGGCAGAATTAGCTCGTTTGAAGGCGGAAAGAGAGCAAATGACTGCAACTCGAGACAAACATCTGGCGCAGAGCTTAATATTAGAGGAGAAAGTTTTTGGTGCTGAAGCTACCATCAAAAATCTTGATGATGCTAAGGATAAAATGATAGCTACTTTCGCCGAACTCTCCCATCTCTGTACTCTAGAAGCTCGACGATCTAGAGCTACTACAATCGTATTGAGCTCTCGTGAGAAGCGTTTGGCAGAGCTGCAAAAACTGCTTGAAGTTGTATCTGCTCCACCTTAGGCATTTTTGTATTTAATACAGAATTTTGTATTCTTCTTTTTACATCATCAATAAAGAATTTTGTATTCTTCTGTCTTTTCCATTCTGTAATATTTTCAAGAAGTGAATAAAATATTTGTTTTATGACCCTATCATTTATTTTGAATTTAAATAATAGGTATGAGGTAGAAAACACTTATCAGAGGTAATATGGCATGATTAGTCTTCTAAACTCAATAAAGTAAATTATATCTATCCAGAGGTAATGTGGACATGATAGATAATGAATCTTATTTTCTTTTTAGAGTATACAATACTATCAGAGGTAATATGAACGTGACAGATCGTAACAACTCAAAAAAAAATAGATTAATATCTATTCAGAGGCCATATGGACATAATAGATAAGAAAATAAGTAAACTTAATATTTATTCAGAGGTCATGAGAACATGATAAATAATAAATCTTTTTCTTTCTAAAATTAGCTGGTAAGACAGAAGATCAAAATTCTCTTTTAGGAGAACAAATAATCAGCTTAACCAAACCTTGGTAGCTGGGAAATAAAGAAGAAATTCAGACATAATATTTCTTCAAGAATTTGCCATTAATTGGCATCATGAGAAAATCTCCATTAGGTTTAGATAACCTATAGGCACCATTAGAGAATACTGTCTCGACTATATAAGGACCTTCCCATTTTGCTTGGAATTTCCCTTTGCTCTTATGAGTCATCACCATCGGTCTTCGGACAGCTAGAACACCGACTTTGAATACCCTCTCTTTAACTTTACGATTGAAAGCTCGAGATATGCGAGCTTGATATAACTCGATGTGCTGTTGTGCTTGAAGATGCTTCTCGTCTAGACCTTCAAGTTCTTGAAGTCTCAACTGATCATTATTCTCTGTAGTTAGCTCATTAGCAATGGCTATTCTAAGAGATAGAATCTGGATTTCCAGTGGAAGAACAGCCTCACATCCGTAAACCAGTGAGAATGGTGTAAAACCAGTAGGAGTTCGGACTGTCGTTTGGTAAGCCCATAAACATTCTCCAAGTTTCTCATTCAAATCACGTTTATTAGAAGAGATAAATATTTTGAGAAGTTTAATAATTATCTTGTTGAAAGCTTCGGCCAAACCATTAGCAGCTGGATTGTAAGCTGTAGAAGCTAAGTTCTGGATCCTATTCTTGTCACAGAATCGATAAAATGCCTGACTGGCAAATTATGGTCCATTATCATGGATTATCCTTCGAGGAATTCCAAAACGGTAAATGACATAATATTTGATAAAATTAACCACATTAGACATTTTTACTTCCACAAGAGGAACTGCTTCGGCCCATTTAGAAAAGTAATCGGTTATAGCCAAGATAAACCGATGCCCTTTTACAGAAGGAGGATTAATTGGACCAATAATATCCATGCCCCAAGCTTCAAAGGGCCAAGAAGCTGCTGTAGGATGTAAGAATTCAAAAGGTTGGTGAATAAAATTAGCATGAATCTGACATACTTTACACCGTCTGGTATAATCCACATCATCCGCTATCATGGAAGGCCAATAATATCCCATTCTTCGAATACGATCCTACAATTTCTGACCCGGTTGATGAGCACCGCAGACACCATCATGAGCTTCATGGAATATTTGCTTAGCTTAACTCTCAGAAAGACAATGCAGCAAAAGTCCGTGATAAGAACGACGATATAACATATGCAAAGAAGAATCGTAGTAGAATCGAAATGATCGTCTTTTGATTGATACAGCTTCTTTTGGATCTTCAGGTAAAATCCCATGGGCCGTATAATCAATAAATGGACTTCTCCAATTCCTTTGCTGAGAATTTAATTCTGTAGTATAACTTTGTTTGATATACAAATTATTCTTGACACAGAATAGATCTCTATCCAACAAAGTAATGGTATTTTGTCTTCTGATTGAAACAGCTAAGTCTGCATCTAAACTAGCAAGAGCATCAGCTTCCAAATTTTGAGAACGTGGTACGAATTCAATAAAGAATCCTTTGAATGAAAGGACCGATTCGATTACCACTTGATGATAGGGAATGAGGTCAGGATTTCTGACTTCATATGTCCCTCTGACCTGATTAACAATCAGTTGAGAATCTCCATAAGCTTCCAGAACTCAATGTCCAATTGTTTTGCTACTTGAAGACCAATTAGCAGAGCATTATATTCTGCCACATTATTGGAACATGGTTTATTAAGAGAATAAGCACGGTATATGACCATTTTATCAGAAGAGACCAAGTCGATGCCTACTCTGGAGACAATATTGCCTTTAGGTCCAACCTGCGATGCTCCATCAAAGTATAGTTGCCAAATGTCATCCCTCAAAGTCATGTTGCAATCCACGACTTCATCTGGAATGTCCTCATATAGCTTAGAGATTTCAGGTATAGGGTGAGCTGCTAAGAAATCAGCTAATGCTTGACCTTTCACTGATTTTTGAGGTACATAAACCATATCATAAGTAATAAGCAACATTGCCCAGGTGGCTAAACTGGAGTTAAGAATACTCGACTTTCTCATCAATATACGAATAGGATTTATTCTGGATATGACATGAATAGTTTGTCCTGACACGTAATATCGTGTCTTTTGAACAACAAAAACCAAGGCCAGACATTCTTTCTCCATAGGAGTATACCTGTGTTCAGCTCCAACCATCATTCGGCTAAGATAATAAATTGCCTATTCATGACCCTTATCACTTTTCTGTGCAAGAAGAGCACCAAGAGAATGATCTAAGGCTCGAACATATAGCAAAAATGGTCTTCCTACTACTGAAGGTACCAGAACAGGTGGATTTGTAAGGTATTACTTGATGTCATTGAAGGCTTTTTGACATGCTTCATCCCAAACAAATGATACACCTTTCTTTAATAGAAGAGAGAAAGGTTGACATCTCCCAGAAAGATTGGATATAAATCTCCTGATATAAGCAATGCGACCTTGAAAGCCATGGAGTTCTTTCAGATTACATGGAGGACGCATTTCAAGAATTACTTTGATTTTATCAGGATCAATATGGATACCTTGAGAAGTGATGACAAATCCCAAAAATTTACCACTAGAAACCCCTAAGAAAGACTTAGTGGGATTCATCTTCAGTTGATGATGACACATCAACTCAAATACTGTCTTCAAGTCTTGAATGTGATCATCTTTTAATCGACTTTTAACAGCAATATCATCCACATAACATTCAACTATTTTTCGTAGATGTTCTTGAAAGATATTGCTCATGGCCCGTTGATATGTAGCACCGGCATTTTTTTAGACCAAACGGCATAACCGTATAGCAGTAAACTCCAAGGAGTGTACGAAAAGCGGTATGCTTTTCATCTCCTGGATGTATCTTAATCTGGTTGTGTCATGAAAATCTGTCCATAAAAGACATGCGTTCAAAATCACATGTATTGTCTATCATGACATCGGTAATCGGAAGTGGAAATTCGTCTTTTGGACAAGCTGCATTAAGATCTCAAAAATCTATGCAAACTTGGACTTTTCCATTCTTCTTTATGACAGGTACAATATTGGCAACCCAGTCTGGGTGTTGTTCTTCATGAACAAAGCCACATGTGATCAGCTTTTTGACTTCTGCTTCAATTGTATCCATCATATCTGGTTGAAAATGTTGCTGTTGTTGTTTTACAGGTTTGGCATTAGGAAGAATATTGAGTTTATGAGTAGCTACTTTAGGATCTAGACCCGGCATATCCTCATAACTCCATGCAAAGATATCAATATATTCTTTAATCAACTTTATCAACTCTTCTTTTTTATCTCCAGAAAGGTTTTTACTGATGAATATGGGCTTGGACGTAGTTCCATCTCCAACGTCAATCTGGACAATTTCATCTTCTGTAGGTGGCTGTCGTTGTTCAAAACGAAGCTCCCATTGAGTGTCCATTTGTTGTGTCCAAGGGTCATTTTCAAATAGTTTAGATTCACCATCAGTTTGAACCATATTGACTGAAAAGACACACTCAGATTCAACATACTGCTTTCCTTCAGAATCTGAGGATTGTAAAGAACTGGAAGAAAATTCGTCTTCTATATCTTCATTATATATGTGGGATGTATCAGATTCAATAAACTGGGTTTCTTCAGAATCTGAGGATTGTGAAGAACTGGAAGAACATTCTTCTTGTATATCTTCATTAAACATGTGGGATGGATCGTATCCCAACCCATGACAAGTTTTCTGGTAAAATGGATCACCACATAATGGTAACCGTCTACCTTTGCCTTGATTGAGACCTAGCATAGTTTTCAAATCATATCCCATATTCTGGATAATCTTAAGAGATTGTTGACTATATTTGTCAATTCTGATTTTTTCTTTATCTTTCTCTATGAGATCATCTGTCTGAGTAACAGGGATATTTCTAGCCAAGCCAAACACAATTTGGTACTTGTTTTTCTTATTAGATGGGATCACAAAATAAGATTTTTTGTGATGTCTATAAGTTACACAAGCTTGTGATGATGAGGCTACAGGTAGAAGATAAGGAGAAGATGTTAGGAACCTTTGAGCATAGGGTCCAACATCGACATGAGGAGGAAAAGAATTTTCCTTATGATTAATATATAAGGTTTCCTCTGTATTTATGTCATTTTTATGTTGATGACTTTGATTATCAGCAGATAAAGTCATTCTTTTAATAAATTTGACAACCATATACTCCAAAAGGAAATCTTCATTAATATGAGAAAGTACAGAATGATCAATATTTACATCATTTATAAACTGACTACTACGCTTTGGATTGATCATTAACGGATCGTCATCCGTCTTCAGCGTAGACTTGCCAAGGTTAATAATAAGTGGTTCTGGATCATTTATACAAAAAGTACGTCCCTTGACCTTGATCGTGAGAGGTTGAACTTGGCTCTTGACTAGAATTCTCACAGATTCCTCAGACGAAGCTCGAGTTCTTCCTTTAACCTTAATCATCAAAGGTTCGTCATTGACAGGTTGGGGTTGGATTCGACCTTTGACTTTAATCTTCAAAGGTTGATCTTCTGGAGGATCTTCTAAGACAGATTGATCTTCTGCAGGCGACCGATCTTTAGGCATATCAGATATTTCTTTCACATGCTCCTGTTTGTAGAGTATTGAATCAGAGAAATAGGCTTCAACATCCTTAAAAGGATTGATATCTACGAATTCAGTCTTCACAATCCCTTGAGAATCCACATACTTGAAGTATTGGTGGAGAGTTGAAGGCACAATGTTATGCTCATGTATCCATGGTCTTCCAAGAAGAATGTTGTAAGATACATCTGAGTTGATAACATAAAAGGTCGCCATAGTTCGAAGATCACCTATTTGAATCTTTAGACGAATCTTCCCCAATGGTTTACTCTTTCCAGAGTTGAAACCAACTATTGTTGTACTAGTGTAAGTCAAGTCACTAGTAGGAATCCTCAAGGATCGTAGCATACTCTGAAGAATAATGCTAATAGAAGACCCAGAATCAATGTAAATCCTGTCAATTTCAGTAGAGTCAATATACCCTGTGTAACATAGAGGCCTGTCGTGTCTATTATGCTTCAACATCATATCTTCTTGTGTGAAGGTAATGTTAGGAATCGATTCCATCACACTATGACATTGTGGACACGACACTGGTATATTGTCAGGACTCTTGAGTTGAGCTAAGCATGAATCCGCCTGTAGCAAAGTTTTGCTCAAAGTTTCTTAACTTTTTTTAGAAAGACAAAACAACTCAAAGATAGAAAGTCTAGCCGGAGTATTAGCTAATTGGGCTAGAATATCAAACTTGTGGGGTTTCATCACTACCCCTTGATTTGAAGCAGATTTCAATGGGTCGTCAAAGCGTACTGTTTTCTGTTTTCCTTTTTCAACCGTTGATGGTTTAGAAGGTCTTGTCTCAGTAGGAATAGAAGATGACTGAGTTGGTAGTATTTCAGTGACATCATCTGCTTCTTTGGAAGTTCCTTCATAATCTTTGTGGTACTCTTTTCCAGATCTTGTACCCGTAAAAGTTTCTTCTTCAGACTCAAAAAAATAAAGTACCATATTATAGGTTTTAGTCTTCTTTCCCTTAGTCTTCTTCTTGTGAGGAATTTTATGAGGAACCTCAAATCCTAATCCAATGGTAGATTTTTGACCTTGAATTTGTAAAGGAATTTGCATTCCTTTATCATAGTTTAAGCCTTCCGTATTTTGAAAGTCATAGCCCATCTTTTTCATGAGATGGACTGATTATTGACTGTACATGTGAGTGGGTAGCGGACTCTCAACAAATGATCCAACAGAAGAAGAAGGAACAGAGACCTCTGTAGCCACATGAGTAGGGGCTTTTGAGATAATAGGAAAAATCCCTACAGGAGCTTTCTCATAAGCAGCAGAAACTTGTTGTACCCTGTATAAAAGGACACTATTCATTGCTAACCATTGCCGATGAGTAAGTTTGAGTTTGGTAGGAGGAGCCAAACTTGGAGGGCATATATTCAGACCCCTTAGTCTATCCTCCAAAGGAATGTCATCCCAAAGATGATCCAAATCATCATAATCTGGAGTAACAACATGAGAAATCATATTGCAGGTTTTGACTTTTCGACCTTTCTTGGATTTTGAAGTTTTACTTTCATCTTCCATTTCAGGTACTAAGTCAGGGTGTACCCACATGATTTTACCATTTTTTAATGTGAGAGGCAATAATCCTTCACTTTGCTCTCTAGCTGACGGGAGATTCACAATCTTCATTGTCGCCTTTGGAATTAGGACAATCCCATCTGGACCTTGTTATGGAGGAAAACCTTCAAATTGAAGAGAAATCATATTAGTTGTGACTGTATGCTCATCATTGGTTAAAGCGATGACATTAGCAGTTATCAACGCTTGGATTTTTTTTCTTTAAAACATAACAAGCCTTGGTAGGATGATTTATGTATCTATGATAGATATAATACTTGGGATTGTCAGTTAGATTCACCTCATTAGGTCGTTTTGGCTCTGGAATCTGAAGTTTACCACTCTTAACGAGACATTGGAATATCCCTGGGATATTACTGTCATCAAAAGAGTACTCTTCTTTTGGTTTGGAAGACTCCGAATTATTTGGCATCATTTTAGGTTTTGAAAGATTAACCACTAGGGTTTCCTTCCCTTTTCTATTGCGATTGCCGGAATTATTACCTGAAGAGGCTTTCTTTCCTTTGTCTTCTGAGGCAAAGATCATCCCATGTTCATGAGCCAATCTACCATTGGTCTCGGCTGAAACTGCTGCTATAATGAATGAGGCCCAATCTGTGAATTGAGAGCCTGTAAAGACAGCAATGGTTGGTCACAGATTCATTTTGCATGTAACAATCAATGCTGAATCTGGCATACCATGAGGCATCTTCAAAGTAGCCTGTCGAAAACGTTCAATAAACGTCCGGTATCCTCTTTCTCTTTCTGTTTAATCTCTATTAAGGAGGACATATTCATGTCCATACCTCCTTCATAGAAACGGGAGAGATATATTGCTTTAAGCTTGTCAAAAGACGATATACAATTGTCGGATAGACTGCGATACCAGTCATATGCTGAACCCGTCAAACACCCAATGAAAACTCGGGTGAGAAGAGCAACATTCTTTTGCAAATGTACAGTCATAATATCAAAATAATTGATATATTGAGTTTGAGAAGTCTTTCCATCAAATAATACCATAGATTGTGGCTTGAATTTTGGAGGAAAGGGTACATCATTCCAGTGAGGAGGATAAGGTTGTTTGATCCCTAACCTCTGGAGTTGATCTTTGTGCTTAAGAACCTCAAACTGTGCTTTTAGCTCACATACTGCTTGAATAGCTTCAATAGTTTGGGGAAGCACATTTGATTGGATAGTGGCTGGATGTACTGTAACCTCCACCAGAGGTAGTACATCTTCTGGACTGAGAGGATCAGGAGATGCGGAGTTTTGATTGATAGCAGGCTCTTGACTAAGATTATTCTAAGGTATGTCAACCCCTTGACTATCTTGAGTTTGCGCTGCTACCTGTACCGGTGTTACCATTGCCGGCTGAACAGTTTGCTGAGTCATTATTATTTGATGCATATTTTGCATCATGGCAAGCATGTCCTTCAGCGATTGTTCCACTGCTGAGGGACGTTGCTCTATATTAGGAGTGGATGTCTCTGGTTCTTCTCCGATAACATAAGATTCAACCTCTCTTGAACATACAGAGGGATTGGTGGAGAGGTATGAATCAATGCTATCAGTTTCTGACTCCAAAGACTGGGTACCCCCAGCTTCTGAATCTGAAGATTGTAACGATCTTTGACTTCTTGACCGAGTATGCTGATATACCCCTTTAAAAGTGTCAAAGAGTCGGTTGAACTGTTGTTGGCTTGGAGTCTGGGACGAATTGCGTCTTCGACGTCGTCCTCTATTGATATGAGATGCCATATTGACTGATGCATAGGACAACTCATGTTCTTGATCATCAACTTGTTGCTGAGGCACATTGTAGCTTAATCGGTCAAAAACTGACCATTTAGAAGTCGAACAACAACATTTGATTACAATCTGGTGACACTCACAATGATGATTTTCTTAGGGGAGTATCACAGGAGATTTTTTGTTTTTATGCTTTTGTACAAGTAACTCGCATAAATCAGAAGGAGTGAAATCTTTTTTATTATATTTGGGACAGAGAAATATTTAGTCCCTTGCGTATAAAGAAGATTACTGGCTGCATTAGCAGAACCAAACTGTATATTTTTATGCGCCTGGAGTTGCGTGCGTAAATCCTGAGATTTTTGTGCACAAAGAAATCCATCAGCATTACGCGTAATCTGAAGGTTTGGTACTTTACGTAAAGCAGTGTAAGAAGGTTGTTGGTGAAAAACTGAAGTTTTACCAACAATAGAATTCTTGTTTTTATGCTGCATGCATGTAGGCAAATTCACTTTAGATACAAAGGCATCATTGTGAACTTTATCTACCTTATCACCGATAGAAGATTTACCTTTACGTATAGAGCACAAAACATGAACATCTGCCATGTCACAGACGGAAGATTTACCTTTACGCGTAGAGCGCAAGACTTGAGTGTCTACCACGTCACAGACGGGAGACTAATTTTTACGTGCAGAACGAAAGACTTGGGTGTCTACCATGTCACAGACGGGAGACTAATTTTTATGCCCGGGATGCAACACTGAAGTAGAGACTGCCTCATCACAGACGGGAGCCTCCACAACAGGAGTGGGAAGAATTCTCTTGCCTTCAGAGACAACAGGGAGATCAGATGATGTTTTAGACTTAGGAATTCAAACTTTTCACACCTTTCGTAATTTTTGAACATTGGAGTAGCGAGTACTACCCCCCCAGTTCGGAGCATTTCTTCGTAAGTAGTCTGGTCAAATTGAACAACCAGAGTCTTCTTTGTCGATCCGACCGACACATCATCATATTGAGCAATTGCTTTCTCGTCGGAGGAGAAAGTTATCCCCAGCAGAGTCGTCATTTTGTTTCACTTAACAAAATACCTAAAATTAGCTTTTGAAAGAAAATGAGAAAAAGTACAAAAGTACAAATTATTTCTAGGAATTATTGCTATGAAAATCTGATCTGAGAGCGATCACTGTGTTCCTTGGACCATACGATGATGATGAAGAGAACTGCTTGAGGAAGATAAACAATCGGAAGAACTAAGTCACCAGAAAGGTATCGACAGAACGGCACTGATGGCACAGTCGAATGCTTTCCTGCTTTGATTCACCCTGTTCTTGAAAAAAAGTTGAAGAAATGCTTCAGGGAAATATCACTCTGAAAGTATGAGTTGTCTCAGAATCTCCATCTCTTTCTCTCTTGATCTTTTTTTTGTTAAAAATAAGTCTATTTATAGACTAGACCCTCTGTGTGTAAAAAGCAAAAAAATTGGGTCTCTACACAAGTAACTGCCACCCACGATTGAAAATCAACCTTTACGCGTGATGACACGTGTCCCATGTAGAGTTTTGATCTCTACGTATGGTGACACGTGTCCCACAACTTCAACAATATGGGAAGAGCACGTACACACGTTCCTCGATAAGTGTGGCATGAAAGCCACGTATGCAGACCACGTTTTCACATATCCAAAAAAGATTGGGCGTAAAAATAACCAAAAATAGACTTCTTGTGTAAAGTAGCAGACTGGACATAAAATAACCCAAAATAGACTTTCTGCGTAAAGTGGCTAAAAATTAGCCTTGAGCTTATAATTAGCTCAAATAAACTCTACGCACATGAAAGCCTTGAGCGTAAAAACTCGAATAGCTTTCATGCGTAAAAGAAGCAGTCTCTTAAGCGTAAAGTAGCCCATCTGCACGCTAAACGATAAGTGTTGGGTTTGGTGTAAAAAATCTTCTCGGCTTCTGTGCAATGTGCTATCAAAAAATTATTCTGTCAGAACAGTATCACGCACATTAAATGCGATGTGGACAGCCTGTCTCCCGCGTAAAGGTTTGAGGATGGCTCTCGCGTAAAGTAGTTCGCATAGAGTTAGACTCTGTTTGATCTCTGCGTAAAGTTTGAATCTGACTCAGTTTGACTTGCGTAAAGTTCTCAACTTCTTTGACTTGGTCTATGAAATTTATTTATGCTTCTACAACTGTGTATAGAGTTTGCCAAAGTTATGCAGGATGAGTTTGAAATGAGCATAACGGGAGAATTATCATTCTTTCTTAGATTATAAATCAAGCAAGGACCTCAAAGCACGTTCATCAATCAAGCTACATACACCAATGATCTTCTTAAGCGCTTTGAACTAGACTCATCCAAATCAATGAGAACTTCTATGGCCACAACAACTACGCTTGATCAAGATGACAATGGTGTATCGATCGATATTCGTAAGTATCAAGGTATGATCGATAGGTTACTTTATTTAACTGCTAGTCGTCCCGACATCATCTTAAGTGTTGCTTATGTGCACGATACCAAGCAAATCCCAAAGAATCACACTTATGTGCCATTAAGTACATTTTTTGGTATCTCAAAGGCACCATTACTATAGGACTTTGGTATCCAAAATCTCTATCCTTTGTGCTTATCGGCTACTCGGATGTAGATTTTGTCGGATGCAAGATTGACCAAAAAAGCACTAACGGCACATGCCAATTTCTTGAAAAATCCTTACTTTCATGGTTTAGTAAGAAATAAAACTCGGTTGCCCTTTTCCACAACTAAGGCTGAATATATTGCAGCTGGATGTTGTTGTGCACAAATCCTTTGGATGACACAAACACTTGTAGACTATGGTATCTCCTCAAATGACATCTCTATCAAATGTAACAATATTAGCTCTATTAATCTTACAAAAAACCCTATTTGTCACTCATGTACGAAACACATTGAGCTTCGACATCACTTTTTGCATGGTCATCAACTAAAATGAGACATACATCTTGAATTTATTGACATTGAGCATTAACTTCCTGACTGTAAGCCCACTTCCCAATTTTTTTAATTTTTTTAATTTTATTTATTTATGATTAATTTTATGGCCATTGTGAGTCATGCCAAAGCTTGTCGGTGGGCTATGACCATATTAAGGTCATATGACCTCTAGATAGCTTAGATATGTATTATTTAGCTATTTTATATTTTTCTACAATTTTTGGATATTTGTAGGTATTTAATATTTAAGATTTTATTATTTTAAGGACTTTTAGGATTTACTGTAAGGTCATACGGGGGTATTTCGGGACGCAATATTTTTATTTGGGCTCTAAATGACTAAAAATATTTTATAGAATATTTTAGAATTTTTCTGGATTTTTTTAGAATTTTTGGAAATTTTTATATAATTAAAACCTATAGAATTTATATTTTATAGGCTTTGGGAATTTACTGTGAGGTCACATGATGATATTTTGTGTTAAAAATATTTTATTTAGATTCTAGACACTTAGAAATATTTTCTAGAATTTTCTAGAATTTTTCTGGATTTTTCTGCAATTTATTTTGATTTATTCGGACTTAAAATGATTTTTAAATGATTTTCTGAATTAAATAATTAATAACCCAGAAATTTACCCGGGGGGGGTACCTGTCGGCGCCCAGCTGAACCGCCTCTCTCTCTCCTATATATATATATAGTATTATATTCGAAACCCTAGTAAAATTTCAGCCGCCTTTTTGAGAGAGAGTTCTAGTAGAGATCTCGACTTTCCGAAGCGATTCCCGCCAACTCCGACGTGCTTTTCGCGCGCCGTTTTTTTTTTGGAAGCGTATTGAGGTATAGTTTCGGAATATCAAATTTATTTTCGTAATTTCTGAACCTAAATTTCTAGAAAATTCGTAGAGTGTCGGTTGTTCGAAACTTGACACGTTTCGGTGTTTTCGAGATCCGGGAGAACCAGAAATCGAAATCACGAACCGTTTGAAGTTTCGAAAAGCTAACACAGAGCCCTACGACATATATTTTTCCCAAAAATTATTTCTTTCATATATTATTTTATTTATTCTGTTGAACACAGAACTGATCGTTTGATTCCCGTTTTGGTCACGATTAGCCATAACAGCGATATCTTTTGACCAACGCGTGATTTTGAGGCACGGTCGATTCCAGCGCACTCGTGGCACTGAAATCTACCAAGGTGCACTTTCAAAATCTAGATTTCATAGCGTTTGACCAAAAAGTCAACGGTACGTCTCGATTTGCGTGCCATAGTTTCCAAAATTGAGAAACATGACTTTTGATGGCCAAACTTATATGTTTAGATTATATTCAGATTATTATTAGGTTAAATTAAGTTTTTAAGTGAATTATTATAGAATTAATTATTATTAAATTAGTAACCCAACTAGCCACTATTTAGAACTAGAACATTAGAATTAATTTGTGGTTTTCGTGCACTGTTCGTGGTGCGATATATGTTATAGGTTGACAGCTTCTAGATCGACTTTCCTTCACCCTCGGCTTGTGACTACAGTTTGTGCAAGGACCTCAGGCAAGTACACTTTCTGATTGCTTTCCGATTCATAGTAGTCTTTTCATTTCATGTCTATACATATATCTTGCTGCTTGTTGACACGCTCGTCACACGGAGTTGTCGAGAGGGGAAATATCTTAGTATACATGTGGACTATCCAGAAATATCCCAATATGTCTAATCTTGCACGATAGCAGCTGCACACGACACGTGCAGTGAGCCGTATTTTACCCTCTAGCCGTCCATATGTTGAAATAGATATTTCACACCACCTAGATAGATGTCTTTTATTATTTTTTCCTTATTTACTTCTCTATCGTGCTATGTCATCAGTTTTCTTACAGCTTTCATATCTCATATGCTATTTTCATGTCTTATTAATTCTGTTATGTTTTGCATTGCCGTCGGTTTGTGTACTTATTCTATTCCTGACTGGAAACCAATATTTTTCAGGTTTAGCCGCGATCACTGTTAGCATTGGAAAGACTTGGGTATGCTGAGGACAACCTAGAATAGAAAGCATTTGTATCAATTTCTTTAATTGTAAAACTTTATTTTCCTTTAAATATAAATGTTGTAAATGTTGTAATAAATTAAAATGTGAATGAGCAGCAAATGTTTATGTTTGAGCATTTATTTCTTGCGGGCTTGACAGTGTTCTACCGCCGACTCTGCGGCGTAGGCTGGCTTGGACACGTCTCGTATCCGAAAAAGCGGGTGCGGGTCGTGACAAGTTTTTGTGGTGGCCCATGCAGGTCAGTCTTCGCAAATTGTGTGAAGTTGTGGTAGTACCAATATTAGTCATACTACTGCAAGCCTGCGACTAGAAAAATGCTCATTCACAACTAGGACTAATTTAATTTTAGAGAATGACTAGGACTAGGAGTCCCTTATTCAATTTGACCCTTGGGTAGTTAAGGTTGCTAATTAGGCCATGTGATTTAGCCAATGATTTATTGAATTTTAAACCCTATTAGATATTTGATACGTTGTTAGGATCAAAGGTGGGTAGACTATTCGCTTGGTAAGTTAGGCCTTCACAGAATTCAATTCCTAATTTTGATCATTTTTGTGCCATTTTATCTTCTGCCTTCTCTAAACCTCGTTTTATTTTCAAAACTATTTTGCGATCGTTTTATTTTTAATTCCTAATCTTGGTTTAATTATCTATATATTAATTCAAGTCGTCTTTGTTCATTTTGTGATCATTTTGTTTTCAAAACTGATACTTTTACTCAAGAACAGATACTTATATTTTCTTATCATGATCGACTTAATTGAATTTATCGAAGTTCCTTTGAAATTCTTATGGTTATAGTTAAAATAATTTTCGGTGACACACAATGGTAAGGCAGATGTGCACTGTCCCCATTTATTTGAATTATGGAGACTGCGGGTTCACTGCAGTCAGCAGCGCACTGGCGTGGCATGACCCCTAAGTTGAAATAATTTTAAGTTTGCGTAGGTTTTTGAATATTACTAAAACTATATCATAGTTATATTATTGATCTTTTGATTTATTATGTCAATATTGGGTATAGTTGATAAAGTGTTCGATAACATATTATACTTGAGTCATGAAACCAAGGGTTCACGGCAGCCAAATGTACACTGGCGAGGCATGGATTCTCGGTTAAATGACTTCGGATATACTTATGATTTTCGAATATCATAGCGACTATATCCTTTATTGGCATACGACTATTAATTTTTTTTTCTTTCAAATTTATTTGATATCTTATTTCTTGTTACAACCTTCTCTACAACTACTAGTTCTTTATTTCTTTCATATTTTTCTATTTTCAAATTGTCATCTTTAAAACCTATCTTGATTTCCTTCTACTATATTTCTAAAACGTATTTAGATTTTGATTCTATATGCCTGATCAATTTCGATCATTCATCACATTATTTTCTTGATTATATTCTTTGTCGTGCTTATTCGAATTGATTGGTCATGTCATATTTTGATGATATTCTTGGTTGTGCCTATTTGTGTCTTTTGAAATTTCGAGGATGAAATTTTTCTAAGGTGGATAGATTTGTAAGCCCACTTCCCAATTTTTTTTAATTTTTTTTAATTTTATTTGTTTATGATTAATTTTATGGCCATTGTGAGTCATGCCAAAGCTTGTCGGTGGGCTATGACCATATTAAGGTCATATGACCTCTAGATAGCTTATATATGTATTATTTAGCTATTTTATATTTTTCTACAATTTTTGGATATTTGTAGGTATTTAATATTTAAGGTTTTATTATTTTTAAGGACTTTTAGGATTTACTGTAAGGTCATACGGGGATATTTCGGGACGCAATATTTTTATTTGGGCTCTAAATGACTAAAAATATTTTATAGAATATTTTAGAATTTTTCTGGATTTTTTTAGAATTTTTGGAAATTTTTATATAATTAAAACCTATAAAATTTATATTTTATAGGCTTTGGAAATTTATTGTGAGGTCACATGATTATATTTTGTGTTAAAAATATTTTATTTAGATTCTAGACACTTAGAAATATTTTCTAGAATTTTCTAGAATTTTTCTGGATTTTTTTTGCAATTTATTTTGATTTATTCGGACTTAAAATAATTTTTAAATAATTTTCTGAATTAAATAATTAATAACCCAGAAATTTACCCACGGGGGGGGGGGGGGGGGGGGGGGGGGGGGGGCACCTGTCGGCGCCCCAGCTGAACCGCCTCTCTCTCCTATATATATATAGTATTATATTCGAAACCCTAGTAAAATTTCAGCCGCCTTTTTGAGAGAGAGTTCTAGTAGAGATCTCGACTTTCCGAAGCGATTCCCGCCAACTCCGACATGCTTTTCGTGTGCCGTTTTTTTTTGTTGGAAGCGTATTGAGGTATAGTTTCGGAATATTAAATTTATTTTCGTAATTTCTGAACCTAAATTTCTAGAAAATTCGTAGAGTGTCGATCGTCCGAAACTTGACACATTTCGGTGTTTTCGAGATTCCGGGAGAACCAGAAATCGAAATCACGAACCGTTTGAAGTTTCGGAAAGCTAACACAGAGCCCTACGACATATATTTTTCCCAGAAATTATTTCTTTCATATATTATTTTATTTATTCTGTTGAACTCAGAACTGATCGTTTGATCCCCGTTTTGGTCACGATTAGCCATAATGGCGATATCTTTTGACCAACGCGTGATTTTGAGGCACGGTCGATTCCAGCACACTAGTGGCACTGAATCTACCAAGGTGCACTTTCAAAATCTAGATTTCATAGCGTTTGACCAAAAAGTCAATGGTACGTCTCGATTTGCGTGCCATAGTTTCCAAAATTGAGAAACATGATTTTTGATGGCCAAACTTGTATGTTTAGATTATATTCAGATTATTATTAGGTTAAATTTAAGTTTTTAAGTGAATTATTATAGAATTAATTATTATTAAATTAGTAACCCAACTAGCCACTATTTAGAACTAGAACATTAGAATTAATTTGTGATTTTCGTGCACTGTTCGTGGTGCGATGTATGTTATAGGTTGACAGCTTCTAGATCGACTTTCCTTCACCCTCGGCTTGTGACTACGATTTGTGCAAGGACCTCAGGCAAGTACACTTTTTGATTGCTTTCCGATTCATAGTAGTCTTTTCATTTCATGTCTATACATATATCTTGCTGCTTGTTGACACGCTCGTCACACGGAGTTGTCGAGAGGGGAAATATCTTAGTATACATGTGGACTATCCAGAAGTATCCCAATATGTCTAATCTTGCACGATAGCAGCTGCACACGACACGTGCAGTGAGCCGTATTTTACCCTCTAGCCGTCCACATATTGAAACAGATATTTCACACCACTTAGATAGATGTCTTTTATTAGTTTTTCCTTGTTTACTTCTCTATCGTGCTATGTCATCAGTTTTCTTACAGCTTTCATATCTCATATGCTATTTTCATTTCTTGTTAATTCTGTTATGTTTTGCATTGCCGTCGGTTTGTGTACTTGTTCTATTCCTGACTGGAAACCAACATTTTTTAGGTTTAGCCGCGATCACTGTTAGCATTGGGAAGACTTGGGTATGCTGAGGACAACCTAGAATAGAAAGCATTTGTATCAATTTCTTTAATTGTAAAACTTTATTTTCCTTTAAATATAAATGTTGTAAATGTTGTAATAAATTAGAAATGTGAATGAGCAGCAAATATTTATTTTTGAGCATTTATTTCTTGCGGGCTTGACAGCGTTCTACCGCCGACTCTGCGGCGTAGGCTGGCTTGGACACGTCTCGTATCCGAAAAAGCGGGTGCGGGTCGTGACACTGACATATTTACCAAACCTCTTGCCAAAGATCGCTCTTCCTTCATTTGTTTAAAAATTGGCCTTCTTGATAAATATTTTTAAACACTTCTTAACAGATAATCTGACAAAAAATCTAGTAGATTTTTGCGGAACACCGTCGCCTTTTCTATTCTTGACCGAATCCAACTTTCCCTTTTCTCCAAAATCCTTTCATCTTTCCCAAACATTGCTCCACACTTCCCAAAACCCCCAACCCCTCACATCCCCTCCTCTTAAAACCAACATGCCTCTTTAATTACCCTCCACCTTCTCTCTTTAAAACCTCTACTATTCCTCCTTCTTCTCCATCTCTCCACACATTCACACAATCAAACCCGGACATCCGCCTAAATCCAGTCGATGCTCCCAACCACCACTATGTCTCACAAACGATCCTGCCATGGCGCATCCTTTTCCTCGTTCTAAGCTCCTCCTTCCACAACCATGTTCCACCCCACCGCCACTGCCTACGGCCACAACCCGGCCATATTTCGTTCGGCCCAACAATCCTGTGACTGGTTTACTATTTTCAGCAAACTCCCTATTTGTACCGGCAAACCCATCGCCTTTCTCTATTTCCTAAACCATCGAGAAATTTTTGATGACGCCAGTCTCGTATATCTTCTAGAGAGGCAGGTGAATGTCTATCTCGCAGCCATTCAGATGTTCTATTGCAGCCTGGTTGCAAGTGGCGATGGTCCGGAGTTTGAGACATGAGTAGGTGGGGTCAAGTATACCATTACCGCTGCTTTCCTTGCCAATATTCTTGGCATTCCAGAGCATCCCAACCTTCGTCCACTTTCCTGCACCATTGACTCCATCAATCTCTCCTTAAACTATACTTTCAAGAAATTTATATTCTACATCTGCGATCATCCCACCTCCCTCAAACTTGATGGCTAGGATTTGAGTCCCTTCTACCATGATATCTACCTCATCCTCTGCCACTCCATCACCCCAAGTTTGGCAATATGGACAACGTCACCACTGAGGAACTCATTGCCATGTACTACCTCTTCGTATACCAACCCTTATCCCTCATGAAGATGATCGTTTACTCACTGATCCGGATCCAAGAACCCAACCATCGGTCCTTCCTCTTAGCATGTACATCACTATGATTCTGGAAGCAAATGGGGTCGATCTAACCAATTGTCCAAAGGGTCAAAAGCCAACTCTTCTTGCCATATCGAAGCCACGACTCCTCCATTCATCATATCGACCCTCAAATTTCCAACCACCTACTGCTGGCACATCCTCTACTCCTCCGGCTCCGATGCCTCTATCTCTAGAGATTCGCTAAAACATTGATCGCCATTTCAACTCCCTCACCATCGCCCCCTCGGATCGCATCCAGGCTGCCACCCTGTTTCATTATAGCTTTATGGATCAGGCATTTTATATTCAGCTATGCTTTTTAGAGAACAATGCTCTTTTTGACCCTGCTGTACCTACCCTACCTACCCTGGACCACGGTTCACTGACCCGAATGTCTATGGTTTATATATCCGAACGACATTGATCCCTATGGCTCCTTCACTTCTGCTCCAGGGGTTGATGAGGATCCTGCTGATGATGTTGATCCTACGGCTGCCCCTGATGGTTGATGATCACAAGTGCTAGTAGGTGTTGTGCCGGTGTCAATAAGTTGTTTTGTTATATTGTGTGCAGTCCTTCGTAGACTAAAAACTTGTGTCTTTATGTTGTTCTTATGTTGCACTCCTATGTATCCCAATAGGAACTAGTATGTTATTTTACTGAAAAGTTCTAATGAATATGCATGTCTGTTTGTCCAAATACTCTCCAACTTTTTATCTATAGCATATCTTCTTTCATTTTGCATAAATGTCAAAGGGGGGTGAAATGGTATTAAGGGGGAGATATCAATTTACGGGGGATATATCTACTTACGGGGGAGTTATCTCCTAAAAATAATATATTTGTCAATTATAAAAATGGGGGAGATTGCTGGCACATTAATTTTGATATTGTATTTATAATTAGTGCCTCTACTGTTTTAGATTCATTCACTCCCAGGTTCAAAGGAAAGCCTTTATTAACACAAGATATCTGCTTCCATCACCTAGTGCTCAAACTCAATCTTGGATCACAATCAAAGAATATAGAAGCTTCATAAGTCAAAGATCTAGCTTCATCCTTCAAGAGTTTGTAATATACAGGAGCCAAGTGTAAACACTTTTGTATGAATGATAAAACAAAAGCTTTATATATAAACAAATAGAATTTATGAAGAAGCGGATCATCCGTCGGATGACCGCAGATTTCTGTCGGGTTATCCGAGTTGTCCCAACAAGTTTTTGTGGGGACATCTAGATCATCCTCCGGATCACCACGAATCATCGGAGGATAATCTGAATTGTCCCAGCAAGTTTTATAGGGACATTCAGATCATCCTCTGGATCACCGCGGATCACCAGAGTATAATCCGAATTATCACAACAAGTTTTATTATGGGAACATTTGGATTATCCTTCTGATCACCATGGATAACTGCCAGATAATCCGTTTTGAAATAGAAAGTATTTGTGGGGACATCCGGGTGATCCGGCAGACCTCTGCGGATCACCGTCGGATAATTCGTAAGTGCTGAGCTGACTATTTAAAATTCAAATCCAATGGTCACTATCGAGAGCACTTAATGCATCCAACGATTAGTTTTCTAGCCGTTACTATTGGGATGGATAATCCTTCGGACGTCCGCGGACAACCGACGGATCATCCGGTCGACTGTAGTAAATGTTCCCTTGTCTTGGATTTGTATAAATAGACTTCCACTTCTTCATAAATACTTATCCACTTAAGTCTTACATTTTTCATCTACCAAAGAGCTCCACCATTACTCTACAAAGCTTTAACTTGTCATCCATTGAAGTGTTAGAGTATTCAAGAGTTGTAACTTAGATCTTTCAAGTATACAAGAAGATCGAAATCTTTTTCTTTCAATTTGAAGTTGACGAGCCTTCGGAGGAAAACTCGTGTGTAAGAAGTTGAGGAGCCTTCGGATAAAAACTCATGTGTAAGAAGTTGACGAGTCTTTAGATCAAAACTCATGTTATACTATTTACTTAAATAGTAGATTGAAGCCGGAGGGAGTTCCGGGACTGGAGTGCCCCTTGGGAGGATACCAGGATACATCAAATTTTTGATCCTCTCTTCTTTTAATTATTATTATTTACTTTGTTCATAATTATTTCTAATTATTTTATTACCCTATTCACCCCCTCTAGGGTTCTACATGGAGGACTTAGAAGATTAGAATAGATTTTGATGTATTAAATGTATTTGATAGTAGATGGATGTTTTTGATGGTATTTTACCGTATCATCTCCAATGTTATGATCTGTACGATGTACTAAAATTATACTAGTAGATTATGGTAATCGTGTGTCTATTGGGGTTTGTCTTCCTACTTTACTAATTTATGTGATTTAGTGAAGATTGATTCATGAGCATTTAAAGACTATTGAGGTCTAGAACAGCTCACTACCGTTGATACTGCATCATAGGTTGGACACCATCACAACTTGCACCCGGTCATGTGTGCTCGGTCCTGACACTAAACCCCCAGTAATGTCGGCTCTCAATACAAATCCTTCACGACCTGCATGTCATGTTCATGATAATTTATATTAGGATCAAACATGACACTATTGATTACTGAAGGTTAGTGGTTTTGATACAAACCTCGTCCAATTATACCTCTGAACGGTTCGAGTCAACAGTTCTTCTTCCAGCAATTTAAGAGTATCATTCATTCATCCTAATGTTCAAATACACCTTTAAATGGTTTCATATTAATCCCTAGTGCTTGTTCGCTTCCTTTTTTAGGAAATTTAGTTTACTATCTACACTATTTTGTGAGTATGACAGGCAATAAATCCATACAAAATTCCCAGTAGTGTCCTTCAGTGCAAGACCTCTACAATGTCCATATCATGCGTATGAAAAAACTCTACCATATCCAAAATATTGCTATTTTCCACAGGAAGAGTAGTTCTGACACGAACCTTCACATACAACTATACCTCTAAGCGATTTTTTATTCAAATCCCCAGTAGAATTTTGTCACTTCCTATTCCCAGAATACGTATTTTTAGAATGCATGTACTGTTTAAATGTAAATATTTTATATTTATCATGTATTGCTCTGTATTTAAATCCCTTTAATTTTATATTAATTAATTTCCTGCAATTTCATTTCTGTACTTTACTTTCTGCTTTTATACTCTGCTTTAGCTTTGCTATGGGTTCGGCTCAGATTGGTTTAATTATGTTGGTTTATCATGAACCGAAATAAACCCCCACCTACCACCACCCCATTTAAAGCCCCAAACCCTTTCTCTCTCTTCATTACTTCTTCTCATTACTCTTCTTCTTCCTCATAACTCTTCCACCAACCTAGGAGAGCAAGGCAAGTGCCAACTTGCTTCCTGATGGATCCCCATTATTATTGTTCCATCATCTTCCTTATTTGATTCTAAGTCTCTTTAGTACTTAGCATTTTTAATTTCCATGGCTTATTTGTTGTAGATCTAAGTTTGATACATTTTTGGGTTTCTTAGGTTTTGATCTAGTAAACTTTGTTATCTTCAAGTTTTGATGGTTCCATGTTGTAGAGAATTTTGTTCTACCCAATTTTGACCTATGGAAGTCCATATTTGGACTTGGAATGAAGGATTTATGGAGCTTGGAAGCTATGGCTTCCATGGTTCTGTTCTCAGAAAAATTCGGAGAGGAAGAACAGGCATGAGCTTTATTTCCCACAGCCGCATGAATCTTCATTCCTCAGGCGCATGAGATTATTTATTTTCCAATTATTTCCCACAGCGTATGAGATTATTTATTTTTCAATCATTTCCCACAGCCGCATGAATCTTCATTCCTCAGGCGCATGAGATTAATTATTTCTCAATCATTTCCCACAGCGCATGAGATTATTTATTTCCCAATCTTTCGTCCTCAGGCGCATGAGATTATTTATTTTCTAATCATTTCCCACAACGCATGAGATTATTTATTTCACAATTATTTCCCACAGCCGCATGAATCTTCATTCCTCAGGCGCATAAGATTATTTATTTCCCAATCATTTTCCACAGCGCATGAGATTATTTATTTTCCAATCATTTCCCACAGCCGCATGAATCTTCATTCCTCAGGCGCATGAGATTATTTATTTCCCAATCATTTCCCACAGCGCATGAGATTATTTATTTCCCAATCATTTTCCACAGCCGTATGAATCTTCATTCCTCAGGCGCATGAGATTATTTATTTCTCAATCATTTTCTACAGCGCATGAGATTATTTATTTCCCAATCATTTCCTACAGCGCATGAGATTATTTATTTCCCAATCATTATTTATTTCCCAATTTTTATTTTTCGAATTTGGCATTAATTAACATTGATTGTTATCTTGATTAATTATTGATCATGCGTTCCTAGATGGAACTAAGAGACTGGCTAGTCGTCTTATTGAATTAAATGGAATAAGACACGTTCATATTTGCAATCGATTGGCCAATCCCGAATATTGACATATAGATACATGCAGGCTACAGTTATTTATTTATTTTATGAAAGCAGCATGTGTACTCTATGGTCAAGGCATGATTATTTCGTGGTTAGTTTTAATTGTTGCATTACGCTATGTAAGACCTACAACTTAACCGCACGGGTATCGTTGTAGAGTTGGGCATATCGTACCTTGTACGGAAGTACTCATTCTGAATGACCATGATCCACGGCATGGAATTTCACTTAACATAGAGGCTACTAAGTTAAATAAAATAATGATTGCATGGAGAGTACGGATTTCCGAGTTCTTACATGGAAGCCCTCTTTGGGACTATTAGTGCCCGACAGGCCGGCTGGTTCCCACAGATACTGCAAGTCTGCTACACGGGCAGGGAGCGGTATCTGCTTATATTATTGTATATTGTATATTGATGACGGGCGTCCCGCTGGGACTCGTCTAATTCATGATTGGCGCAATTGATTGATTGGATCGACTAGCCTTGCTTGTCCATAGTAAGAACTGAGAAATCCTTATTGCATAATTCCAGGATAACTTGGAACTCACAGTAGTAAGCCGTAGGAGCTGGATGGCCGTTTAAGTTGATTTGTTTGTGTACTGTACCTACTATGTTACCTAACTGAGATGATCAGAGCATCAGGACATGACGGGCCAACTTCTGTCCTTATTTGGTTGGGAGGTTGGTTCGAAGTGTCGTGATGTTACGTGAATCCCAGTAGCAAACAGAGATCTATTATTATATTCTCTTATTTACTGGTTTAATGTCTCATATCGTGCTTCCTTGCGGTACTTGCTATTAGAGGTCTAACCTCTTTGGTTTTGCATGGCCAGATTTAGAGCCGGTTCCCGAGGACTCAGCTTACCTCTACCTCCAAGATGGTCAATACTAGAGGAATGATCACAGGAGGACTCGAGTGGGTTCCTTACTTCCCCGCTCGTTTTGTTAATTAATTTATATTTTGCCGCTTGACACCGACATGTTAGTCGGATAGTCTTGCATTTACTTTTACATAATTGTAATTAAGTCAGGCTGCAGCTGATAACAATTGTGTATATGTTGCTATATCATCTGGCTATGTTTTGTAAAGCCAGATCTCAAGAACATTTTGACTAAGCGTTTTGGACGCCTTATTGCTTTATCTTAAATGTTCTCTGTTATTGCTTCTTGTTTGAATGATTGAGACAATAGATGTGAAGTGACCATAGCGAGACTTTCATGTAGTATGCACCCCCTTGTCTTTTAGATAGCATTGATCGTATTATACGGTATTTATCTACCCGTAATACGTAGCTGGCTGAGTCATTCCCTCGCTCTCCAGTATTTTGGTTCTGGGGCGTGACAAGGTTTTAGTGGTGGCCCATGCAGGTCAGGTTTCAGACTTGTGGGGTATTTTAATTTATAGGATGTCTCAATCATACATGTTTCCCCTTGATCTCATGATTCGTTACTCTCGACTCTAGCTTGACATTCCGGTATCCTTTGACTTCATTGATCTTTCCAGTCCGATCGTTTGATTGTTCTCTTGTCCCTTTTCTTAGGGGCACCTCGTCAGCATCTGTCAGGACTGGGCAACAACAACAAGGGCAACACGGACAACCTGACCATGTTGATCAGCTACAAGGACCAGTACTACCTCAAGAGACTATCCAAGAAGAAGTAATAGTGGAAGTAGCACTTCTGGTGGAACGGGATGAAGAGGGAGATAGCTAGATTTGTTTCCCGTTGCTTGGTATGTCATCAAGTGAAGGCAGAGCAGCAGAGGCCAGCTGGATTATTGCAACCGCTTCCTATTCCGGAATGGAAGTGGAAACATATTACAATGGACTTTGTGACCGGTTTACCGAGATCACCAAGTGGTATGGATGCTATTTGGGTAATCGTAGATCGGCTTACGAAGGTGGCACATTTTCTTCCTTTTAGAGTAGGTCAATCTACGGAGAAGTTGGCAGAATTGTATATGCAGCAGATAGTCAGACAGCATGGGATCCCAGTTAGTATTGTGTCAGACAGAGATACCCGTTTTACATCATATTTTTGGAAGAGCTTACATCATAGCTTGGGTACCAAGTTAAGATTTAGCACGGCTTATCATCCACAGACGGACGGGCAATCAGAAAGAACAATTCAGACTTTAGAGGATATGTTGCGAGCTTGCACCCTAGATTTTGGAGGATCTTGGGAGAGCTACCTACACTTGGTCGAGTTCTCATATAATAACAATTATCAAGCCAGTATCCAGATGGCGCCATTTGAGGCACTATATGGTAAGAAGTGTAGGTCGCCACTAGCGTGGGACGATATTGGGGAGAGAAAGATGTTAGGCCCGGAGATGATTATTCAGACAGTGGAAGTGATTAAAGGAATTAGAGAGCGACTTCGAGTTGCGCAGGATCGACATCGTCATTGGGCAGACCAGCATCGTAGGCCGCTAGAATTTTCTGTTGGGGACCACGTATTCTTGCGGATCTCACCTACTCGTGGGGTCATTAGATTTGGCATTCGCGGGAAGTTGAGTCCCCGATACGTGGGCCCGTTTGTTATCCTTGAGAGGATAGGCGATGTTGCTTATCGTTTATCCCTTCCACCTTCGTTACGAGAGGTGCATGACGTGTTTCATGTATCTCAGTTGCGAAGGTATGTATCGGACCTAAGCCATGTCCTTGATCATTCTGAGCTGGTTGTTGGTACCAACCTGTCTTACGAGGAACAGCCTATGTCTATTTTGGACCGAAGAGAGAAGATACTTAAGAACCGAACAATTAACCTTGTCCGGGTTGCTTGGGGTCATCACTCTTTAGGAGAGTCAACGTGGGAACGTGAGGATGATATCCGATCACGGTATCCGCACCTGTTTGACTCACAAGGTATATTTTCTTCTGTATACCTTGATTGTCTTAACTCCTCATGCTTGTCACCTTATAAGTAGAATTGCTTAATGTTGTAGATTGTTAGATGTAGATACATTACTTGTTATTATCATTGTAGAATGATTGCTTACTCAATTTACTTGTACTTAGATTAGTTTAGCTTCGATATTTCTATCATGCTTGGATCTGAAATTCCGAGGACGAAATTTTTCTAAGGAGGGTAGAGATGTCACTTCCCATTCCCAGAATACGTATTTTTAGAATGCATGTACTGTTTAAATGTAAATATTTTATATTTTTCATGTATTGCTCTGTATTTAAATCCCTTTAATTTTATGTTAATTAATTTCCTGCAATTTCATTTCTGTACTTTACTTTCTGCTTTTATACTCTGCTTTAGCTTTGCCATGGGTTCGGCTCAGATTGGTTTAATTATGTTGGTTCATCATGAACCGAAATAAACTCCCACCTACCACCACCCCATTTAAAGCCCCAAACCCTTTCTATCTCTTCATTACTTCTTCTCATTACTCTTCTTCTTCCTCATAACTCTCCCACCCACCAAGGAGAGCAAGGCAAGTGCCAACTTTTTTCCTGATGGATCTCCATTATTATTGTTCCATCATCTTCCTTACTTGATTTTAATTCTCTTTAGTACTTAGCATTTTCAATTTCCATGGCTTATTTGTTGTAGATCTAAGTTTGATACATTTTCTGGTTTCTTAGGTTTTGATCTAGTAAACTTTGTTATCTTCAAGTTTTGATGGTTCCATGTTGTAGAGAATTTCGTTCTACCCAATTTTGACCTATGGAAGTCCATATTTGGACTTGGAATGAAGAATTTATGGAGCTTGGAAGCAATGGCTTCCATGGTTCTGTTCTCAGAAAAATTCGGAGAGGAAGAACAGGCATGAGCTTTATTTCCCACAGCCGCATGAATCTTCATTCCTCAAGCGCATGAGATTATTTATTTCCCAATCATTTTCCACAGCGCATGAGATTATTTATTTTCAAATCATTTTCCACAGCCGCATGAATCATTTATTTTCCAATCATTATTTATTTCCCAATTTTTATTTCCCGAATTTGGCATTAATTAACATTGATTGTTATCTTGATTAATTATTGATCATGCGTTCCTAGATGGAACTAAGAGACTGGCTAGTCGTCTTATTGAATTAAATGGAATAAGATACGTTCATATTTGCAATCGATTGGCCAATCCCGAATATTGACATATAGATACATGTAGGCTACAATTATTTATTTATTTTACGAAAGCAGCATGTGTACTCTATGGTCAAGGCATGATTATTTCGTGGTTAGTTTTAATTATTGCATTACGCTATGTAAGACCTACAACTTAACCGCACGGGTATCGTTGTAGAGTTGGGCATATCGTACCTTGTACGGAAGTATTCATTCTGAATGACCATGATCCACGGCATGGGATTTCACTTAACATAGAGGCTACTAAGTTAAATAAAATAATGATTGCATGGAGAGTGCGGATTTTTGAGTTCTTACATGGCAGCCCTCTTTGGGACTATTAGTGCCCGACAGGCCAGCTGGTTCCCATAGATACTGCAAGTCTGCTACACGGGCAGGGAGCGGTAACTGCTTATATTATTGTATATTGTATATGGATGACGGACGTCCCGCTGGGACTCGTCTAATTCATGATTGGCGCAATTGATTGATTGGATCGACTAGCCTTGCTTGTCCATAGTAAGAACTGAGAAATCCTTATTGCATAATTCCAGGATAACTTGGGACTCACAGTAGTAAGCCGTAGGAGTTGGATGGTCGTTTAAGTTGATTTGTTTGTGTACTGTACCTACTCTGTTACCTAACTGAGATGATCAGAGCATCAGGACATAACGGGCCAACTTCTGTTCTTGTTTGGTTGGGAGGTTGGTTCGAAGTGTCGTGATGTTACGTGAATCCCAGTATGAAGCAGAGATCTATTATTATATTCTCTTATTTACTGGTTTAATGTCTCATATCGTGCTTCCTTGCGGTACTTGCTATTAGAGGTCTAACCTCTCTGGTTTTGCATGGCCAGATTTAGAGCCGGTTCCCGAGGACTCAGCTTATCTCTACCTCCAAGATGGTCAATACTAGAGGAATGATCGCAGGAGGACTCGAGTAGGTTCCTTACTTCTCCGCTCATTTTGTTAATTACTTTATATTTTGTCGCTTGGCACCGACATGTTAGTCGGATAGTCTTGCATTTACTTTTACATAATTGTAATTAAGTCAGACTGCAGCTGATAACAATTGTGTATATGTTGCTATATCATCTGGCTATGTTTTGTAAAGTCAGATCTCAAGAATATTTTGACTAAGCGTTTGGGACGCCTTATTGCTTTATCTTAAATGTTCTCTGTTATTGCTTCTTGTTTGAATGATTGAGACAATAGATGTGAAGTGACCATAGCGAGACTTTCATGTAGTATGCACCCCCTTGTCTTTTAGACAGCATTGATCGTATTATACGGTATTCATCTACCCGTAATACGTAGCTGGCTGAGTCATTCCCCCGCTCTCCTGTATTCTGGTTCTGGGGCGTGACAATTTTGCTTATTGTAACAATTTTATTTGCCTTGTCCATTTACACCTTTGAGCAAGCAAAAAAAATTGGGACTTTGCTTATTGTCAAGTCCATATTACCTCTCAACAATAAGTCTAAAATTTGTAATCTTTTTGAGCTCTCATGTCCATAATGTCTTTGATTGCAAGTAAGATTGCTACGAAGGGAAAGAGTATGTAGCGAAATAAAGTTTTTATTGATAGTCAAAGCTTTGATTATATATGATGCTACAAATATTACAATGACGAAGGTATGTTCAAGCATTCCTATGAGCTTATATTGCCATTATAGAACCTGCTATTCAGTGCAAACCTCATTATATGAAAAATATTACAGTAAGACTTAAGGTTGGAGGAAGGAATATAGTGCTAAAAGAGGCCTCTAGCAACAGATGTACGTTCAATCATTTGAGGCTGATGTGACACATCCTTAAGCCGATGTTGTCACGACCCGCACCCAATATTTGGGCATGAACCGTGTACATGCCCAGCCTATGCCACAGAGTCAGCAGTAGAACGCTGTAACAATATGATGAACAACCACGCAATAAAAGATATTACCCGTATGGGAAATCAACAACTCAATATCACAACTCAGCATCTAGAAAGTGTAAATAAATAGAACCGTCTCATAATAAAAATGTATGATGACTAAAAACAATAAATCTCAACTACAAATCCCAAAATCAACTCAATATCCACTACAATGTCTCAGTACTAAAAATATCTAAGAAAGCACAGCAGGATCAGATGATGCGTACTCCTCCTGATAGGCAAAGTCCATCTTTACTGTATCTCCCAAGTACGGGCCATACTAGTCAGGGCACACGACCTCTTCGCAATCACCTAAAATTTGTTTGGTTACCCAGTCAGGATGGAATGAGTACAATTCACTGAATGCAATTCCAATATATGAAAATGACTATATAATAGAGGTTAGTCTTTAGGCATATGATTTGAAAAATAAATAAAAAAAATAGAATAAAACTAAATATCAAAAAATAATAAATAAAATACAAGAAAATACTCACCGACTGACTGACTGACTGAAGTACCTTTGACATGTGACCGGTCTTGGGACAATTACACGACACTTTCTACAATATCTACACTGTATAATGTAACACTTCTACACGATATACTGCAATAAAGAAACACTGTCTATACGGTATAATGTAATAGTAATCACTGTCTATATGGTATACACTGTATAAGGTCAGATCACACATCTTTGGTACTTCACCTCCCCGACACGACAAAATATAATTAACATAAAAGACGAAAATCACATCTCTATTGACTAACAATGAGATATAGTAAAGATCAATACTGAAAACAAGCAATAAACTGTACTCGCCTGGCGTCCTGGGCTGCTGGCACTGGTCAGAGCTCCAATCGAGATCCAAGTAACCTATTTTAAATGAAACACAACGTTAATGAGTGATTCTAAAATAAACTAACATTCATATTTGGTTTATAGTATACCCTTCAACTAAACTGGGCTCTAGGCTTCCTAATTTCCATCTACTCTTTGTTGGGGTACTACCTGTTACCGTAAGTGCCTTTCTTTCTCCTGTTGTACAAATTGGTAGTTTTTATCCATGTGTTATATGTATACATATATCATGTCCTTACAGCCCTTCCAAGATAACTATCCATCTATAGTCTATTTCATTAAATTTCCTAATTTTCTCCTTGTAGTAGGTTAGTGGTCCTCTACATGACAGGTGATATCTGATGTCTTCGAATCACTCAGGCAACCTTGAGTACATCAGGTCAAGAGCTTTTCAAGATCCCCTGCTCCCAATGTTGGCAACCTTGCTAAAAATCTCAGATATTGCTGTAAGCTAAATCCTGTACTATTGTTCAGTGGGGACTCCCTTTTGCATTAGGACTGATAGTTAAAGTCCAGTATACTCATAAGACACCAACAGGTTTTCTCTTAGGAGTTCTGATACTTGTACTTAGTAGTAGTGTCATACTTCTGCCCCCAAACCTGGTAGGTATCCTTAGGCACCTATGAGTTAGGTTCAACTACGTCCTCCTTGTTCTGAGTTAGTATACTCTCTGGCTTATAATACAGCCTTGTGCATTGGGAACACAGAGGTACCTAGCAGTATTCTAACTACTGCTATCTAATAATGGGATGATCCCCTCTAGTTAATGGGCACAGGCACTACTACAGGTCTATTTACTGATGTAACTGCCATATTGGTGTTCTAACACTGTCCTGTACATTCCTATATAACCCCCATCTTTCCTTTTTTAATGCCTCATCTGGATGAGAGCTCCTCTAGCCATCCTACTTGTAAAATATCTGGTATCATAGAATTGGGAATAGAAACCATACCCCTGTGATTGGACTTAACTGTTATGGGACATGCTCTATACACCTACCCTGCCTATCATGATGTTAACTGAGTCTAGTAGTGAGCTAACTGATGCACTGGTTTGCCAACCTTGTTTGCTGCACTCTATCTATGTGCATCAGCTATACCCACCTACACTTGGTCCTGCTGCCTATTCAGGCTCATTAAAAGATTTATTTCACAATGGTGTACATGTGAGAGTTCGAAAGGGTCCCAACCCAGGTCATTATCTTAAGAGACCACCTATTCAAAATTTGCCAATCCTTTTATTAGACAAGGTCATGCTCACAGCTTGCACCTAGACTTGGACTGGGTTTGTGGTATCCCTTGTCCCAAACTGACACAGGATACCACTGCAGGTATTACCTATACCCATGCTATCCTAGATTAACTGGCCATCCCTATAATCTGGATGATGTTACTCTATCTGGATCCATAGATTTGGGCAAGTACTTTTATGGTACAAGGTCATGAGTCTTGGACAGATGAGTACATAGTGTAAGCCTACTCTAGTTAATACTTGATGCACAGTTCCTCCCTGGTCCAGGTAATAGGCCATACAAATTCTTAACTGTACCTAGCATAAGAGCCACCAATCTCATCATAATGCATACTCCTACTGGTCCTTAACCCATACAGGGGACTTGCACCTATAGATAGATGTATCAATCACATACCCCCTTCAATATTCAAATTTTATTGTTCTGGTGTGTACTTAAATCCAAACTAACCCCATTACCTGCTCCTTTGTTGTACCCAGGGGTTAGAACACCCCAACGCCATTTCTGATGTACGAGTCTTCCTATCCTTTAATCTGGTTTCTACTAGGAAATTTAACAAACACCTACAATGTGAATGATGACTGCTAGATTCACGGGTTTGACAGGAAAATGTTGAGTATAAAGAAGTACCTGATGAAGAACTTGAACGTTTTCTTCTCCACGAGGTATTCCGAGGTTGATTCGACTGGAAACAACAGGTAGTGGCAAGATTTTTTAGGGTTTCTTCTTTGACGGAACTCCCTATATATATATATATATATATATATATATATATATATATATATATAGTGAGAGTTCAGTTTATAAAAGATAAAAGGGAATCCGATTTAAAATCCAGTTGGAGGGATTTAACTCCAGTCGGATTTGGATTCGAAGGGTTTGTTCTTTCGGGTTAAAAACAGAATTTTGAACTGAAGGCTGCCCAATGGTGTAAGATTTAAGCAGAACTTGAGATTTTGAATCTCAAGTTTGCACTTAGGTCCCTGACCTAACACATATTCCGAATTTTACCCTTATAGTCATAACAAATAAATGTTCCTTAAGAATAATGTTAAAAGGTAAAAAAAAAAATTTAACACAGTGGAAATTTGATCAAGGGGTTTACAAGTCTACCCCCCTAGATTAATTTCGTCCTCGAAATTTAACTAAGGTATAAGGTGGAAGCGTACCTTAGGGCTCAAAAAGGTAGGGGTAACGCTCGCGCATCTCGTCTTCTCTCTCCCATGTGGACTTGTCCGGGGAGTGGTGCCTCCATGCGACACGAACCAAGGAGATCGTCCGATTCCTCAGGACTTTCTCTCTACGGTCCAAAATCTCTACGGGCTGCTCCTGGTAACTGATACTCGGTCCCACCTCGATCTCCGAATGGTCCAACACATGACTGGGGTCCGCCACATATCATCTCAGTTGAGACACGTGGAACACGTTGTGCACTCCTTCCATTGTAGACGGCAAGGCCAATTGATATGCTACTGCACCGATCTTCTCGAGAATACCAAACGGCCCATTGAAACGTGGGCTGAGTTTACCGCCTTTACCGAAACGAATAGTGCCACGCGTCGGAGAAATTTTCAAAAACACCAAATCTCCAACCTAGGTGCACAAAAGTTATCATAAAACTCATAACTATACACGTGGTTAATAATAAGAAGATTTCATACCTCAAACTCTAACGGCCTACGGTGATTGTCGGCCCAATGCTTCTGCCTGTCCTGAGCCACGCAAAGCCGCTCTCTAATCAGCTTGACTTTCTCTACAGCATCCACTACCATCTCTGGTCCTAACAGTGCTCGCTCGCCCACGTTGTCCCAAGATAGCGGTGTACGACACCTCCGTCCATACAGTGCTTCAAACCGAGACACATCTCGATGCTAGCTTGGTAGCTGTTGTTGTAGGAGAACTCCATGAGGTGAAGGTGGTCCTCCCAGGAGCCGCCAAAGTCAAGCACGCACGTCCGCAGCATATCTTCGAGCGTCTGAATGGTCCGTTCTGACTGTCCATCCGTCTGCGGATGATAGGCGGTGCTGAACTTGAGCGCTGTGCCCAAGATAGCCTGTAGGCTCCTCCAGAAGTGAGATGTGAACCTGCTGTCACGGTCTGACACGATACTTATTGGAATCCCGTACAACCTGACTATCTGCTTCACATAAAGCTCTGCCAACTTCTCTGTAGATAACCCCACTTTAAATGGTATAAAGTGGGCCAATTTGGTTAACCTATCAACGATGACCCAAATCGCATCTTTCTCGCCCGATGATCGTGGAAGACCGGAAACAAAATCCATAGTGATGTGTTCCCACTTCCACTCGGGTATCGGTAGTGGCTGCAACAATCCTCCTTGTCTCTGCCTCTCGGCTTTGACCTGCTAACATACCAGGCACCTAGAAATGAAGTAGGCCACTTCTCGTTTCATACCATACCACCACACATGGTTTCTCAGATACTTGTACATCTTATTGGCTCCCGGATGTAGAGAATACTGGGAACGGTGTGCCTCCTGCATAACTTTTTCTCTAAGCTCTCCACTAGGTACACATAGTCTCGTCCCGTGCCTCAACGACCCATCCTCTGTAATAGTGAAGTCGTCTAGCAAACCGGCCCGTGCTTGTTCCATGATACCCCGTAACTGCTCGTCCTGGTGCTATGCCTCCCGAATCCTGTCCATCAGTCCTGACTGAATCTGCATGTCCATCATCTGTATCTCGGCTCCTGGAATGACGATCTCGATGCCCAAACTCTCCAAGTCTGCTAATAAGTGATGATCTCGAGTCAAGCACATTGCTACGGGATACCTGCTCAAAGCATCCGCAACAACATTGGCTTTTCTCGGGTGGTACTGTAGGGAAATATCGTAGTCACTCATCAGCTCGAGCCATCTGCGCTGACTCATATTCAACTCCTTCTGTATGAAGACATACTTCAAGATTTTGTGGTCAGTGAAGATTTTCACTCACTCTCCATACAAGTAATGTCTGCATAACTTCAAGACGAAGATCACGGCTGCCAACTCTAGGTCGTGTGTGGGGTAGTTCTTCTCATGCGGTCTCAACTGTCGAGATGCATAGGCTATCACTCTCTTGTTCTGCTCTAGGACACAATCCAGTCCCTTGCCTGAGGCATCACTATAAATGGTGAAACCTCCCAATCCCGAGGGTAAAGCCAAAATACGAGTTGTCGTCAGCCTCTTCTTTAACTTATCGAACGCGACCTGGCCGTCCTCTGACCATACGAACTTTACATCCTTCCGAGTGATCCAAGTAAGCGGCTCTGCAATCCGAGCGAAGCCTTGCACGAACTTTCGATAATATCCTGCTAATCCCAAGAAGCTTCGTATCTCTGTCACCGTAGTCGGAGTAGTCCAAGCTTCCACAGCTGCAATCTTCTTTGAATCGATGGATATACTGTCGCCTGTCACCACATGTCCAAAGAACTCCACCTTATCCAAGAAAAACTCATATTTCGAGAGTTTTCCATAGAGCTTCTCCTTCCTGAGGTTCTCTAGCACGATCCTCAGGTGTTCCTCGTGTTCTTCCGATGTTTTTGAGTAAATGAGTATGTCATCGATAAATACCACTACGAACTTGTCAAGGTACGGATGGAATACCTTGTTCATCAAGCTCATAAAGACTGCCGGGGCATTGGTTAATCCGAACGGCATTACCATAAACTCGTATTGTCCGTACTTGGTCTGGAAAGCAGTCTTTGGTATATCCTCTTTCTTCACCTTCAATTGATGGTAACCCGACCTCAAATTTATCTTTGAGAATACCCGTGCACCACTTAACTGATCGAAGAGATCGTCAATCCTCGGCAACGAGTACTTATTCTTGATAGTATAATTATTCAAGGTTCGGTAGTCGATGCACATTCGCACCGTACCATCTTTCTTCGACATAAAAAGGACAGGGGATCCCCATGGTGACAAACTCTCTCTGATGAACCCCTTCTCTAGTAATTCATCGATCTGCTTCTTCAATTCTTCAGCTTCCTGGTTGTTGATCTGGTACACCGGTTGTGCTGTTGGTTCTGCGCCTGGCACCAGATCAATAGCAAACTCGATGTCCATATCTGGTGGCAATTTCGGTAAGTCCTCAGAAAAAACGTCCATGAATTCTGCGATGATGGGATGCGGTGCCTCTCCCTCCTGAATCATAGCTCCGCAAAAACCCTTACTCTGCTGCTCTATCGCTCCTTTCGCGAACTCGAATGCAGACTCCGTGGGAGGATTGAAGACGACACATCCTCGGTGGCAGTCTATACTGGCAAAATTCTTACTCAACCAATCCATCCCGAGAACGATGTCGAAACTCGGTAGTGGCATTACGAGTAAGTTTGCGCGCAACACTCTACCTCCCAAGGTGATGCGACATCTCATGCAAATATCCTTGACTAGGATAGCGCCTCCACCTATCATAATTTTGCAACTACCACCCAAGGGGACAAATTCTATGCTTGAATACAAAAGCTATAAAAATAAAACTGTGGGACGCACCCGAATCAAACAAAGCTATAGAGGAGAAAGAATCGAGAAGTATGGAACCTGCTATCACATCTAGTGTAGGCTCGGGCTCCTCAATGGCCATGGAAAAAGCTCTGCCCTGCTGGGGTGCTCCTCTCTGCTGGTGTTACGCGAACCACTGTTGCTGAGTAGGGAGTGGTGGACCTCGCGGCTGGGTGATGGCTGGTGGTCTAGTTGGTCCTCTCTGTGCTGGAGCTACCTCACGTCCTGCTCGATCGGGAGCTAGTACGCAATCCTTCAGCTGACGTGAAAGTGATCCACAGTATAAACATGATCCAAGCCTCTGTCTGCAGTCGTCCCAAAGGTGTCCGGTCTTTCCGCAAAATGTACAATACGGAGCCTGCTGGAACTATCTCTGTGGCTGCTGTCACGACCCGTACCCTAGAATAAGGGCACGAGAAGTGGGTACGTCCAGCCTACGCCGCAGTGTCGACGGTAGAACGCTGTCCTAGGTCAATCATCTAACAATATAAAGCACCTGTACAGTTTATACTCTCCGAATGGAGGTGACAAACAGAAAACAATCTCAATCACATCTAGGCTGAAGAATAAAAGATAGATAGATAGACAGTAACTCAAAGAGAACAGTAGAATAGATGAAATAAGTCCAAGTGTCTAGGATAACATAACATCAGAATGTCAACTCATAATACAATAAGTCTAAGAGTCTATATATCTCCACATCTCAAAATACAACTCAGATGTGAGACAAAAAGATAATACAGAAAAGACTGTCTAGCTAACTAGCCTAGACTACAGGGGCAACATCCTCAGCTACAGGTAGATCCTGCTGAGGGTCCACAACATAAGTATCATCTAGTCCTGCTCCATAATAGGTAGACACCAGGGCCTCATCCTCATCCTCTGTAATATTTTCAACAGGTCCAGTCAGGACAGGAACGAGCACAATATATCTCACGCAGTGCATAGTATGATAGGAAATATAAAGCATGCAATAGAGTAAAATACAAGAAACGCTGAAGGAAGATACATGTAGCAAAAGAGATAACTGTACTGAAATATCTACTATAATAGAGAACTAGCAGTGTCTAGTGAGTCAGAGTAAAATATAGACATGTGAAATGGCATAGGAGATTCATGGCTACAGCTAAGAGTGATTCATGACTAGCTACTGAGGTAATATCCACATGACTATTTCCACTCCCCCATCCCCAATCAATACACAAGGATCCGTTCAAGTTATGTTAAGATTCATGATAAGCCCATAAATGGAAGATTCATGAGAGGCTCTGTGAGCATGAGAGTACATGAGTCACAAGCGATTCGTGAATCTATGAAAGCATAGAGATACATGATGATTCGTGAAACGCACAAACATGCTGTATCTGATGCTCCCGAGGGGGATAACATCTCATAAAAAGATCTATATAGTACCAATCCGTGATACAATCGTGTCAGCATCAAGTAAAGTAATCTAGAGCAAGAATATAAATCCTGGCAAATATGAAACGGTCAGAGAATGTACTCGCCTGATAACTGAATATCTGAAGAAGATATACTGTCTGAGGAGAGGTGTATGGCTCCTAATCAGAGCAATACAAGTCACAATGTATCCACAATGGTAAAAATAAAGTGTACAATGCATACTACATGATCCTAGGTCAATCTGGTCAAAAGTCAACTCTTGGTCAACTCTAATAGTCAAACTAGGTCACAGGAAGTCAAACTAAGTCAAATAAAGTCAAACAAGGTCAAACAAGTCAAGGTTAGTCAAATCTAGGTTAAAGTCAACTCCTGATCAACATTCTAATCAAACTAGTCAAATACTAGTCAACATGATCAATCTGGGTCAAGTCTAGGTCAAACTTAGACCAACTAAGGTATTGGTCAAACAAAGACTAGTCAGTGAGGTAATTGGGTCAAACATGGTCAGACTAGTTAAACTAGTCATTGTTAGGTCAATCCTAGTCAATTCTAGGTTAACTAGGTCAAATTTGACCTAAGGTTGACTTTGGTCAACCCTTAGCCAACAAGGGTCAACTAGTAGTGTTTTTAGGTCATTTGGTCAAATTGAGCTAGCCCCAATGCCATAGGCTAATATCTTGGCCATAGGCTAATATAACTTATAGGTTTCTATATATAACCTATATTTATAAGTCATATATATATATATATATATATATATATATATATATATATATATATATATATATATATATATATATATATATATATATATATATATATATATATATATATAGTCTACCTACTACATATATATATATCAATATATGTGAATACTCTATAATAATACAATCACACTCACATATATATATATATCTTACATATATATATATATACATACACATAACTATATAGGCCTATAGACTAAGTATACTCATATATCATATAGGTACCTATATATAGATACCATATATAATCTAATACAATATATATATATATAACATATATATACATATATATATATATATATATATATATATATATATATATATACAATACAATATATAGAGAGAGAGAGAATTAGAGTGAGGGAGAGAGTTAACAGTGAGAGAGAGAGAGAATTAGAGTGAGGGAGAGAGTTAACAGTGAGAGAGAGACAGGAAGAGGGGACAGAGCACAGGACAGTGAGAGAGGGGGCTGGGTTCCAGTTCCTGGAACCACAAATTGGCACCCCAACACACACACACAGTCCACATATACATACATATGTATACATGTACACTACTACACACACATACTACCATTTAACCCCAAATCTCACCCACACTCACACATACATATATACATACTGAAATACACTAATACAAAGTATAAATTATATCAATTTTAGGTTTGAAATTCATTTTACAAAAACTGGAAAAATATCCCAAAACAGGAAACTGGACTGTTTTGCTCGAAACTAGGTAATTCAAATTACCCACACTAAACCAAGCTATGGCTCGATTCCCTAGGTTGGTAATTGATGCCCCATACATATACGTGTCGTGTGTGTCAGTGGCAGTCCACCACGACACGACACGGCGTGTCCAAACACGTAAAAACTCACTCGGGTAAGCACTGATACACGAAAATAGTGCACAGCGTCGTGCACGTGTTCACGTGTCTCGTGGACACACCACGAGACACGACACGACTCGTGGTCACACACACGTGTAGCACACACATAGGGCTACACGATGGACACTCTGACACGTGTCCACGACACTCGTGGACACAAAACGAACTCCGTATCAGTCGTGAAAACACGACTGATACACGCGTGTTTCGACAGCGTCGTGCACGTTGTCACACGCCTCGTGCTCGCGACACAGGACACGCCGCACCACGTGCTCGTGTCCTCGTGTACGCCACATGAAGGGCTACACGATGGTGTCATTACGAGGCACCCAAGTGTCGTGTCCGCACGCACGATACGCTCGAAGTTGCCCTCGCGCGCGTGTGCGTTGACAGCCCGTGTCCAGTACGAGTGAGATTTCTCACTCGACACGACACGAAGCGACACCAAATTTTGGGGGCATGTTCGCAGACATTGCCTCCGTGTCCATGCCAAAAATCTCGTGTCCTAGTGCACTGTGCAGTGAGCACGAGGAGCGTGGTAGCAGGGCACGCACGCGAGTCTCGTGCAGTGGGTTCGTGTCCGTTTTGGACACGGACACGACTCAAAAATGTGTCCAAACAGTTAGGGTTGTGACCTAGGTGTCTAGGGCTAACAGAAAATGTAATTTGTTTTACATTTTAACAAAATCCATTTCTCAGTGGCATTTCATCAAATACAGTTTAAAAGCCTAGGATACGTGTCCGATACAGACACCAAATCAATCCTATTTTTCACCAAACTTGACCTACAGTACCCTAGTACCTAGATGCATGCAAATATGAAGAGAAAATACAAATTTAACAAAGTTTATGGGCATTTACCTATTTGTGCAAGTACAATAAAAATTAAAGAAGAGGGGGGTGTGTATCCTTCAACTTTGTGATGCCAAAAGCTTCCAAATCCTCAATAGCAGGCCCTAACTAGTACCCTCTAGTATAGGGGAGTCCAATGCAAGAAACTAGAGGTGATTTGGATCAAAATTGCTCAAGTTGTGTAGGTTTGGAGAAATTGGAATTTTCTAGGAATTAAATTCATGTAAATTATTCATGAATTAATACAAAGGGGTTATATAGAAGTATGGGCTGCCAAGGGGGGTGCCCTTGGCCGGCCATGGCATGGGGGGGGGTGTCCTAGCCCTTCCTTCATGGCTAAGGCTTGGACTTTGGGTAAAGGGTCTTGATATTTGGAGTGGTTTAAAGAAAATATCCTTAAAGGTAAATTAGATATTTATCTCACTTTATCCCATGACCAAATATCTATCCTATAGCTTCTAGGTTAGTAACTAACCTCTAGATTAGGCTAAACTTGGTTAGGGGCTCTCATGACACTTAACAATAATTAAACAATAATAAAAACACATGGATCTAAATAATTCCAAATAATTTCTAAAAAATTACCAAAATACCCTTTCGGCTAAAAATCACTAATTTGGTGTTCTAAGCCTATGGCTAAGCTCTCATGGTCATGACAACTTCTAGGTTAGAGAAAACTAGGGTTTACACTAAGTTATACTAACCAAAATCACAAAGTCATAAGTCATGACTTAGCATGACTTTAGAAATGGTTTAACTTAACTAAAATCACCAGAAAATCATACCATGACTAAAATACCACTTAATAAATAATAAAAATAATAAATTTTCAAAAATCCCCAATTTCAGAAAATAGGGTGTTACAAGTCTACCCACCTTAAAATAATTTCGTCCTCGAAATTTAGATGGTCGTACTCCTCCTAGGTCAAACCTCCAACAATCAGGGACGAAGCCACTACCTAGGCAACATACAAGGTCAAATAAGCAAAATATGGGTAGTAGACCTATACTGGGTCATGTCCAAAAATTGGCTGGCAGTTTTAGGTCATAAGGTGTCCTCAATTTAAATCGAAGCCAAAAGTAATTCCATGGGGTAAATCAGGATGGAGTCTCGGGTCAGGAAAATCGTACTAAGCAAATGAGGCACACAATGGTATGCCTGAGTGGGACACTAAGGTCATGGGTGTATTATGTCATGTCTAGGTCATGTATTGGAATTTGTTTTGAGAAAACAACTAGTCTTGTGCTCCTAATTTAAAAGTCACGGTAACGTGCCTACGGTGACCATAATTTAGAGTGGGAAAGGTCTATGGCCTAAATTGAACCAAAAATCGTGATGAAATAGTAGTATAAAGGACAGGTTAAATGGGACAGTCCTGGTCATAGGTATAGACTAGGAAGATAAGAAAACAATAAATCACAGGGCTAAAAGGGTTACCATTCTATGGTCAGTGCTACTCTATCAAAAAGGCATAGCATATACATTAATTTATTTAAGAGAAAATTCTTAAGAAAAGAAGTTATTCGAGGAATTATATTAATAACTAAAGCTACTCCTACTCCTACTCCTAAGTAAGAGATGAAGAAACAAACAAACAATCGACAAAATCAAAAGAACTACCATGTCAAAACTGATCACTAATAAAGAACATGTAGGAGCAGATGGAATTGGATTTCAAGATAGATATAATGAAGCAAGGTGGGAATGGAATTTAGAAGAACAGAACCTGCAAGCACATCGCCAACTGCCTGAGCATCCTCAACTGTCATGGCGTAAGCACGCCCCTGCTGACCTCTTCCAGCCTGCTGCTGAAACTGCATAAATCTCTGCTGCTGTGGCTGTAATGGTCCTCTCTGCTGCTGTCCTACCGGAGCCTTGGCTCCTGCTCCTGGTGCTGCTCCCTGTGCTACTCTGCCTGTGAACTGGGAACACTCCTTCAGCTGGTGGTCTGCTGCCCCACATAGTAGGCACCAGCCCAACCTCTTCCTGCACTCTCCCCATCCATGTCTCAATTTCTTACAGTAGGGACAACTGGTAGTCTGCTGTCTCGGGGCCTGCTGCTGCTGCCTCGGCTGCTGATACTGCTGTGGCTGCCTCTGCTGATGCTGATAGTGAGGCCTCTTGGCCTGACTTCCACTGCTACCTGCTCCCTGTGTATCACGGCCCCACTTGAGCTTCAGCTCAAGATCATCCTCAGCTGCCATCGCTCCTGCTAGGATCTCCTCAAAGGTGGCACTCCTGTCACTCTTGGTCAAGGACTTGACCTCCTTGACCAAGCCTTTCCTGAACCTCCTCTCCTTCGCTGTCTCGCTAAGGCCCTCCACGAATCTGCTCAACCGGCAAAACTCACCGGAGTACTCCTCTACAGTCTGGTTCCCCTGAACCAGGTTCTCGAACTGGGTCTCCAAAGCACCGACTGCCTGATCCGGGAAAAACTTTCCCTTGAAGAGTTCCTTGAAAACTCTCCATGTCTGCCCTGGAGTGCCTACTCTCGGGTCCGTCTGATACCAGGTACGGGCAAGATCCCACATCTGGCTGGCTGCTGCCTCTTTCTGTAGTCCGGCTGGTATCTCTGCCAGTCAAAAAATCTCCTCAATATGCTCAATCCAGTCATCAGCATAAAGAATCCCCTCTGTCCCCAAGAAGTCCCTGGGGTTCATCTTCTTGAAGTCCTGAATGCCCGGAATCCTCTGCTGTCGCGGCTGTCCAAATCCTCCCTGTGGCTGGACAGCCAACCTCTCCACCGTCGCTCTAGCCAGCTGATGGGCCTCATCTATGCCCCTGGTAAACTCCTCTGTCTGACGCTGCTGCTGGTGCTGCTGCGTCTCTAAGAAATACTGGAAGTATGAAAACATCTGTGCAGCATCCACTAATCCAGATGGCATCGGCGGCTGGAACTGCTGCTGGTGCTGCTGGTGCTGCTGAAACTGTGGCTGACGAAACTGTGGGGGAGGCATGTCTGGGGTAGCTGGGATGGTCCCCCGAATAAGTAGAGGTGCACCCCCAAATGTGGCAGAAGCTCCCACATGAGATGGAGTAAGGGGAGCTGTGGTCCCCGGGTCCTGGTGAGCTGGACGAGAGGTGGCAGACCTCTCAGTGGTGTCACCTGGACAGAGACGCTGTGATCGTGTCTCCACCATCCTGAAGACAGATCAATAAGGTAGTCAATAACGGTACAAGAATGATAGTATCAAGGACAATATGAAATAGATTATACAGATTTGAACAAAAGTCAGTAGATTCAAATCCATAGAAATTTCCTAATTGTGATTGAGTATCCACTCTCTCTTAGCCTATTCCTTAAATCCTATCACAGGCTGTAGTGATACTCTAGTTCGAATACCACTACATAAACAGGACCTGCATGGGCCACCACTAAAAATGTGTCACGACCCGCACCCTAGAGTAAGGGCACGAGAAGTGGGTACGTCCAGCCTACGCCGCAGTGTCGGCGGTAGAACGCTGTCCTAGGTCAATCATCTAACAATATAAAGTACCTGTACAGTTTATACTCTCCGAATGGAGGTGACAAACAGAAAACAATCTTAATCACATCTAGGCTGAAGAATGAAAGATAGATAGATAGACAGTAACTCAAAGAGAACAGTAGAATAGATAAAATAAGTCCAAGTGTCTAGGATAACATAACATCAGAATGTCAACTCATAATACAATAAGTCTAAGAGTCTATATATCTCCACATCTCAAAATACAACTCAGATGTGAGACAAAAAGATAATACAGAAAAGACTGTCTAGCTAACTAGCCTAGACTACAGGGGCAACATCCTCAGCTACAGGTGGATCCTGCTGAGGGTCCACAACATAAGTATCATCTAGTCCTGCTCCATAATAGGTAGACACCAGGGTCTCATCCTCATCCTCTGTAATATTTTCAACAGGTCCAGTCAGGACAGGAACGAGCACAATACATCTCACGCAGTGCATAGTATGATAGGAAATATAAAGCATGCAATAGAGTAAAATACAGAAAACGCTGAAGGAAGATACATGTAGCAAAAGAGATAACTGTACTGAAATATCTACTATAATAGAGAACTAGCAGTGCCTAGTGAGTCAGAGTAAAATATAGACATGTGAAATGGCATAGGAGATTCATGGCTACAGCTAAGAGTGATTCATGACTAGCTACTGAGGTAATATCCACATGACTATTTCCACTCCCCCATCCCCAATCAATACACAAGGATCCGTTCAAGTTATGTTAAGATTCATGATAAGCCCATAAATATGAGATTCATGAGAGGCTCTGTGAGCATGAGAGTACATGAGTCACAAGCGATTCGTGAATCTATGAAAGCATAGAGATACATGATGATTCGTGAAACGCACAAACATGCTGTATCTGATGCTCCCGAGGGGGATAACATCTCATGAAAAGATCCATATAGTACCAATCCATGATACAATCGTGTCAGCATCAAGTAAAGTAATCTAGAGCAAGAATATAAATCCTGGCAAATATGAAACGGTCAGAGAATGTACTCGCCTGATAACTGAATATCTGAAGAAGATATACTGTCTGAGGAGAGGTGTATGGCTCCTAATCAGAGCAATACAAGTCACAATATATCCACAATGGTAAAAATAAAGTGTACAATGCATACTACATGATCCTAGGTCAATCTGGTCAAAAGTCAACTCTTGGTCAACTCTAATAGTCAAACTAGGTCACAGGAAGTCAAACTAAGTCAAATAAAGTCAAACAAGGTCAAACAAGTCAAGGTTAGTCAAATCTAGGTTAAAGTCAACTCCTGGTCAACATTCTAATCAAACTAGTCAAATACTAGTCAACATGATCAATCTGGGTCAAGTCTAGGTCAAACTTAGAACAACTAAGGTATTGGTCAAACAAAGACTAGTCAGTGAGGTAATTGGGTCAAACATGGTCAAACTAGTTAAACTAGTCATTTTTAGGTCAATCCTAGTCAATTCTAGATTAACTAGGTCAAATTTGACCTAAGGTTGACTTTGGTCAACCCTTAGCCAACAAGGGTCAACTAGTAGTGTTTTTAGGTCATTTGGTCAAATTGAGCTAGCCCCAATGCCATAGGCTAATATCTTGGCCATAGGCTAATATAACTTATAGGTTTCTATATATAACCTATATTTATAAGTCATATATATATATATATATATATATATATATATATATATATATATAGATATATAGTCAAATATATATATATATATATATATATATATATATATATATATATATATATATATATATATATATATATATATATATATATATATATATATATAGATATATAGTCTACCTACTACATATATATATATCAATATATGTGAATACTCTATAATAATACAATCACACTCACATATATATATATATATCTTACATATATATATATATATATATATATATATATATATATATATATATATATATATATATATACATACACATAACTATATAGGCCTATAGACTAAGTATACTCATATATCATATAGGTACCTATATATAGATACCATATATAATCTAATACAATATATATATATATATATATATATATATATATATATATATATATATATATATATATATATATATATATATATATATATATATATAACATATATATACATATATATATATATACAATACAATATATATAGAGAGAGAGAATTAGAGTGAGGGAGAGAGTTAACAGTGAGAGAGAGACAGGAAGAGGGGACAGAGCACAGGACAGTGAGAGAGGGGGCTGGGTTCCAGTTCCTGGAACCACAAATTGGCACCCCAACACACACACACACAGTCCACATATACATACATATGTATACATGTACACTACTACACACACACTACCATTTAACCCCAAATCTCACCCACACTCACACATACATATATACATACTGAAATACACTAATACAAAGTATAAATTATATCAATTTTAGGTTTGAAATTCATTTTACAAAAACTGGAAAAATATCCCAAAATAGGAAACTGGACTGTTTTGCTCGAAACTAGGTAATTCAAATTACCCACACTAAACCAAGCTATGGCTCGATTCCCTAGGTTGGTAATTGATGCCCCATACATATACGTGTCGTGTGTGTCAGTGGCAGTCCACCACGACACGATACGGCGTGTCCAAACACGTAAAAACTCACTCGGGTAAGCACTGATACACGAACACAGTGCACAGCGTCGTGCACGTGTTCACGTGTCTCGTGGACACACCACGAGACACGACACGACTCGTGGTCTCACACACGTGTAGCCCACATATAGGGCTACACGATGGACACTCTGACATGTGTCCACGACACTCGTGGACACAAAACGAACTCCGTATCAGTCGTGAAAACACGACTGATACACGCGTGTTTCGACAGCGTCGTGCACATTGTCACACGCCTCGTGCTCGCGACACAGGACACGCCGCACCACGTGCTCGTGTCCTCGTGTACGCCATATGAAGGGCTACACGATGGTGTCATTACGAGGCACCCAAGTGTCGTGTCCGTGCGACACGACACGCTCGAAGTTGCCCTCGCGCGCGTGTGCGTTGACAGCCCGTGTCCAGTGCGAGTGAGATTTCTCACTCGATACGACACGAAGCGACACCAAATTTTGGGGGCATGTTCGCAGACATTGCCCCCGTGTCCATGCCAAAAATCTCGTGTCCTAGTGCACTGTGCAGTGAGCACGAGGAGCGTGGTAGCAGGGCATGCACGCGAGTCTCGTGCAGTAGGTTCGTGTCCGTTTTGGACACGGACACGACTCAAAAATGTGTCCAAACAGTTAGGGTTGTGACCTAGGTGTCTAGGGCTAACAGAAAATGTAATTTGTTTTACATTTTAACAAAATCCATTTCTCAGTAGCATTTCATCAAACACAGTTTAAAAGCCTAGGATACGTGTCCGATACGGACACCAAATCAATCCTATTTTTCACCAAACTTGACCTACAGTACCCTAGTACCTAGATGCATGCAAATATGAAGAGAAAATACAAATTTAACAAAGTTTATGGGCATTTACCTATTTGTGAAAATCTAATGAAAATTAAAGAAGAGGGGGGTGTGTATCCTTCAACTTTGTGATGCCAAAAGCTTCCAAATCCTCAATAGCAGGCCCTAACTAGTACCCTCTAGTGTAGGAGAGTCCAATGCAAGAAACTAGAGGTGATTTGGATCAAAATTGCTCAAGTTGTGTAGGTTTGAAGAAATTGGAATTTTCTAGGAATTAAATTCATGTAAATTATTCATGAATTAATACAAAGGGGTTATATAGAAGTGTGGGCTGCCAAGGGGGGTGCCCTTGGCCGGCCATGGCATGGGGGGGGGGTGTCCTAGACCTTCCTTCATGGCTAAGGCTTGGACTTTGGGTAAAGGGTCTTGATATTTGGAGTGGTTTAAGGAAAATATCCTTAAAGGTAAATTAGATGTTTATCTCACTTTATCCCATGACCAAATATCTATTCTATAGCTTCTAGGTTAGTAACTAACCTCTAGATTAGGCTAAACTTGGTTAGGGGCTCTCATGACACTTAACAATAATTAAACAATAATAAAAACACATGGATCTAAATAATTCCAAATAATTTCTAGAAAATTACCAAAATATCTTTTAGGATAAAAATCACTAATTTGGTGTTCTAAGCCTATGGCTAAGCTCTTATAGTCATGGCAACTTCTAGGTTAGAGAAAACTAGGGTTTACACTAAGTTATACTAACCAAAATCACAAAGTCATAAGTCATGACTTAGCATGACTTTAGAAATGGTTTAACTTAACTAAAATCACCAGAAAATCATACCATGACTAAAATACAACTTAATAAATAATAAAAATAATAAATTTTCAAAAATCCCCAATTTCAGAAAACAGGGTGTTACAGCTGCTGTGTCTGAGCTCTGGCCGGGCCTCGGTTCTGCTGATGTGCTGGGGCTTTACCAGTGGACTGGAATTATTGCTGGTGCTGGAAGGTCCTTGGCTGAACTTGAGGATGCTTCGCCGATGTTGATTGGTGGTTGCCTCCGCTGAAAGTGTCTCGACTCCTCTTCGGCCGATAATTCAGTTCTTCTTCTACAGCTTGGGCGACCTCTAGAATCTCCTCGTAAGTAGTGGCCCAACTAGTGACGATGGCTAAACGGATCTCGTGAGATAATCTTTTTTTGAATCTTCTGGCCTTGCTCTCCGGGGTGTTGACCATACTCTCTGTGAAACGGCTGAGGCGGGAAAACTCCACAGTGTACTCTTCAACGGTAAGATTTTCCTACTCTAAGTGCTCAAACTGACTCACCAATGCCTCTTGTGCTACGTCGGGGTAAAAGTTTTTCTTGAATAGCCATTTGAATTCTTTCTAAGTCACGTCTGGAGAAGCAAATCGGGGCTCGCCTTGGTACCATGTCCGTGCGATGTCGAAGAGTTGTCGCTAGCTGACTCTACTTTGAGATCCTCCGAGACTCGGGCCATCTTCAGGTATCGCTCCACGTTCTCCAGCCATTCATCAGCGTAGATGATTTTCTCTGTCCCATGAAACTCCCTGGGCCTGAGGTCCATGAAGTTCTTGGACGTCCCAGGGCACTGTTGGTGAGCATCCCTTTGCTGAAGGGCCTCTCGCAAAGTATCGTGAAAGATGTTGGCTTGCTGCTGGAAAATTCCTAGGAGTACAATATTGTCCAGTGCCGGTGGTGGAGGCAGAGCAGTAGCCGGGTACATCACTGACACTAGATGCATGGTAGGTGTCGGGTACATGAAGGGTGTCTGCTATATCATAGGTGCTGAATACATGGCTGGCGCTGGATGCATCGTAGGTGGTGGATAGACTACTGGTGCCGGGTGCATGGTAGGTGGAATAGGTGCTGGAGGAGGAATGGGTGCTGGTACTGGAGTCTGTGGAGGGAACTGTGGTGGTGGTGGAATGTCATCCCTGCGGAACCTCGAGTACTGTGGCTGAGCTAGATCGTCCTGGTGAGTAAGCTGGCCTTCCTGCATCGGTGGGGTCCCGTAGGTTAAAAATCTGCCAACGGTCGGTGGAGTGTTCAGTGCAGCGTTGTTCCTGTCTTGCGAATCCATCGGCTGGAAACAAAGAAAAACATCATACGGTAGAAGGATTCAAATAGGATGCATAAGGGTACTTGAAGTCGAGTATAGAAGTCAGTAACATAGTTTAAACTTGAAGAGACGATCCTTAGGTTCCTATTTTCCTAGTCCTAGTTGCAGGCCCGCAGTAGTACGGCTAACTTAAGTACTACCACAGTTTCGCTGTCTTCGTAAAAACTGACCTATATAGGCCACCATAAAAACGTGTCACGACCTGCACCCAATATTTGGGCATGAACCGTGTACACATTCAGCCTACGACGCAGAGTCGACAGTAGAATGCTATAACAATATGATGAACAACCACGCAATAAAAAATATTACCCGTATGGAAAATCAACAACTCAATATCACAACTCAGCATCTAGAAAGTGTAAATAAATAGAATCGTCTCATTATAGAAATGTATGATGACTAAATCTTAACTACAAATCCCAAAATCAACTCAATATCCACTACAATGTCTCAGTACTAAAAATATCTAAGAAAGCGCAGTAGGATCAGATGCTGCGTACTCCTCCTGATAGGCAAAGTCCGTCTCTACTGTATCTTCCAAGTACGGGCCATACTGGTCAGGGCACACGACCTCTTCGCAATCACCTAAAATTTATTTGGTTATCCAGTCAGGATGGAACGAGTACAATTCACTGAATACAGTTCCAATATATGAAAATGACTATATAAAAGAGGTTAGCCTTTAGACATATGATTTGAAAAATAAGTGAAGAAAACAGAATAAAACTAAATATCGAAAAACAGTAAATGAAATACAAGAAAATACTCACCGACTGACTGGCTGACTGAAGTACCTTTGATATGTGACCAGTCTCGGGACAATTATACGACACTGTCTACAATATCTACACTGTATAATGTAACATTGTCTATACGGTATACTGTAATAAAGAAACACTGTCTACACGGTATAATACAATAGTAATTACTGTCTATACGATATATACTGTATAAGGTCAGATCACACATCTTTGGTACTTCACCTCCCCGACACGACAAAATATAATCAACATAAAAGACGGAAATCACATCTCTATTGACTAACAATGAGATATAGTAAAGATCAATACTGAAAACAAGCAATAAACTGTACTCGCCTGGCGTCCTAGGCTGCTGGCACTGATCAGATTCCCAATCGAGATCCAAGTAACCTATTTTAAATGAAACACAATGTTAATGAGTGCTTCTAAAATAAACTAACCTTCCTATTTGGTTTATAGTATACCCTTCAACTAAACTGGGCTCTAGGCTTCCTAATTTCTATCTACTCTTGGCTGGGGTACTACCTGTTACCGTAAGTGCCTTTTTTCTTCTGTTGTACAAACTGGTGGTTTTTACTTATGTGTTATATGTATATATATATATATATCATGTCCTTACAGCCCTTCCAAGATAACTATCCATCTATAGTCTATTTCATTAAATTTCTTGATTTTCTCCTTGTAGTAGGTTAGTGGTCCTCTACATGACAGGTGATATCTGATGTCTTCGAATCACTCAGGCAACCTTGAGTACATCAGGGCAAGAGCTTTTCAAGATCCCCTGCTCCCAATGTTGGCAACCTTGCTAAAAATCTCCGATATTGATGTAAGCTAAATCCTGTACCATTTTTCAGTGGGGACTCCCTTTTATATTGGGACTGATAGTTAAAGTCCAGTATACTCTTAAGACACCAACAGGTTTTCCCTTAGGAGTTCTGATAATTGTACTTAGTAGTAGTATCATACTTCTGCCCCCAAACCTGGTAGGTATCCTTAGGCACCCATGAGTTAGGTTCAACTACGTCCTCCTTGTTCTGAGTTAGTATACTCTCTGGCTTATAATACAGCCTTGTGCATTGGGAACACAGAGGTACCTAGTAGTATTCTAACTACTGCTATCTAATAATGGGATAATCCCCTCTAGTTAATGGGCACATGCACTACTACAGGTCTGTTTACTGATGCAACTGCCATATTGGTATTCTAACACTGTCCTGTACATTCCTATATAACCCCTATCTTTCTTTTTTTAATGCCTCATATGGATGAGAGCTCCTCTAGCCATCCTACTTGTAAAATATCTGGTTTCATAGAATTGGGAATAGAAACCATACCCCTGTGATTGGACTTAACTGTTATGGGACAGGCTCTATACACCTACCCTGCCTATCATGATGTTAACTAAGTCTAGTAGTGAGCTAACTGATGCAATGGTTTGCCAACCTTGATTGATGCACTCTATTTATGTGCATCAGCTATACCCACCTGCACTTGGTCCTGCTGTATATTCAGGCTCATTAAAAGATTTACTTCACAATGGTGTACAAGTGAGAGTTCGAAAGGGTCCCATCCCAGGTCATTATCTCAAGAGACCACCTATTCAAAATTTGCCAATCCTGTTATTAGGCAGGGTCATACTCACAGCTTGCACCTAGACTTAGACTGGGTTTGTGGTATCCCCTGTCCCAAACTAACACAGGATACCACTGCAGGTATTACCTATACCCATGCTATCCTAGATTTACTGGCCATCCCTATAATCTGGGTGATGTTACTCTATCTGGATCCAAAGATTTGGGCGAGTACTTTCATGGTACAAGGCCATGAGTCTTGGACAGATGGGTACATGGTGTAAGCCTACTCTAGTTAATACTTGATGCACAGTTCCTCCCTGGTCCAAATAATAGGCCATACAAATTCCTAACTATACCTGGCATGAGAGCCACCAATCTCATCATAATGCATACTCCTACTGGTCCTTAACCCATACAGGGGACTTGCACCTATAGCTAGATGTATCAATCACATACTCCCTTCAATATTCGAATTTTATTGCTCTGGTGTGTACTTAAATCAAAACTGGCCCCATTACCTGCTCCTTTGTTGTACCCAGGGGTTAGAACACCCCAACCCCATTACTGATATACGAATCTTCCTATCCTTTCATCTGGTTTCTACTAGAAAATTTAACAAACACCTACAATGTGAATGATGACTGCTAGATTCACAGGTTTGACAGGAAAATGTTGAGTATAAAGAAGTACCTGATGAAGAACTTGAACGTTTTCTTCTCCACGAGGTATTCCGAGGTTGATTCGACTAGAAACAACAGGTGGTGGGAAGATTTTTTAGGGTTTCTTCTTTGACGGAACTCCATATATATATATATATATATATATATATATATATATATATATATATAGTGAGAGTTCAGTTCATAAAAGATAAAGGGGAATCCGATTTGAAATCCAGTTGGAGGGATTTAACTCCAGCCAGATTTGGATTTGAAGGGTTTGTTCTTTCGGGTTGAAAACAAAATTTTGAACTGAAGGCTGCCCAATGGTGTAAGGTTTAAGCAGAACTTGAGATTTTGAATCTCAAGTTTGCACTTAGGTCCCTGACCTAACACATATTCCGAATTTTACCCTTATAGTCATAACAAATAAATGTTCCTTAAGAATAATGTTAAAAGGTAAAAAAAAATTTAACACAGTGGAAATTTGATCAAGGTGTTTACAAATGTGACATACCCTCATCATGGCAAAAGGATACAAAATTGGGCATACATAAGTTATCAAATAATGCCATCAGACATAGTTGTGCATTCTTGTCACAACCCACACTCGGATATTCGGGCACGAGTACTTGGGCCACGCCCAGCCTATGCCGCAGTATCGGCGGTAGAATGCTGTCAAGTACCCAATAATTATTTACAACATCTAGATGATCTATGATAATAAATGTACTCAAATCATATCACAAACAGCTAAGGAAGGTATGAATTGGAAAAGATAACAATAACTCTGAAATAATTAAAGTCTACAATAAATATACATGATCAAAATGTATCGGAGACAAATTCGATAACGAAACATAACTCGAAATACAAAAGCCTAGAGCTCTCTAGTGGTCAATTCACGATCTAAAAATACATCGAGATCCGTCATCATAAAGTCCAGGGTGTGGGGCATAACATTACCTAAAAATAGTTATCTAGTCAGGATTGGAGCGAAGCACATAACTCTAAAATCAGTTCCATTGCATGGTAGGAAATATATAACTCGCAATAAAATAAAATATATGACATGATGGAAAGAAAATACAGGGAAATAAAGAAATAGCATCATGAAGATATAATAAAACTTAGTATATGAATAAAATAGAGGACATGTTAAACTATAATAAAATATAAGTAATTTAGAGCATAAGTCAATTATATGATTGGTTTAGGTTGTACATGATTATTCTATGGTAACTTCATTATACGTGAAGGTATAATCGACATATACATGAGTACACTTGAGGGATTTAATCACATAACCACTTCTACTCTCCCATCCCCAATCAATACACAAGTATCCGATCACGTTACGTTATGTACATGATTGTTTGTTTGAACATGAAACACATGTGAGCACATGAGAGTACATGAGAGAACATAATAGTACATGAATAATACGAATACAAGGAGTACACGATGTACATGATAAAGTACATAAATATGAAATACTCGATGTACCCGATAAGGGGATAACATCGCATAAAAAGATTCATATAGTACCAATCCATGTTAACAATGTGTCAGCATCAAGTAAAGTAGTCTAGAACAGACAATATATATACTATCATGATGAAAACAATCAGAGAATGTACTCGCCTGAATTTGGTTGGAGTCGACATGCGCGACACAAACGTATCGACACGGGATAGGTACGATGCTATGCTCCACCATATAGTCTCAAACGATGGCACAGACAGTCCATCGAGTCCAGAATAGTCCAAATAGCCTAGTTTGGTATATAAAGGCCCAAAATCAGAGTCCGGCACGATAATCGAATCAAGAAATAAGAAAAACTATACTAGTCGCGACTTAAGATTTCAGAGGGAAGAATATAAGTATATAAATAAAACTAAATTTTTTTGGAAACCATTTATAATGTCTAGAAATTCTATCAACTATTTTTGGCTAAACCAGAAAATCATCTTAGTATTAAAACCAAAAAGAACATAAATCAGGTCAAAATTGACAATAATATTTAAGAATATATATATATATATATATATATATATATATATATATATATATATATATATATATATATATATATATATATATATATATATATATATATAATATTTCGTAATTTATTATATATATATATATATATATATATATATATATATATATATATATATATATCTTTCCCATAGTAATACTGTAATACTATTAATAATGATTATAAAAATAAAACCGATACAAATGTATATATACTTACGTACACATCAATATTCTATATATCTATCCTATGGCTTAAAGCCCAAAATCCAAAACCATTTATTAACAAAGTAATCACTGAACTTCTATATACTATAGCCCTTAGTCCAACCCAGAAGCAAAATCCTACCATTAATTAAGCCTTCATCGATAATCGAGCTAGGGTCCAAAACATCGTACATACAAATAATACAGAATTCAAAGGGAGAGGGAGCCTAGGCTCGGCCAACATTTGGGCCTCCCACAGAGCTGAGGCTCTATTCAAATATACACAACGGGAGAGAGGGTTGACTGTTGATCAAAAATTTTGTAATCCCCTACCAATAAAGCAGCTGTAGTCCTAGTAAATCCCATTCCCAAAATCCAATTTCGAAAAAGAGTGAGAGAGAAAAGGTGTCTCAGCAAACATAAGTAGTCATCGAGAGTCTCTCTCTCTCTCTCTCTCTACCAAATAAAATCTATGGCTAAAAAAGGGGAATAGAGGAGACGCTTACAGAACGGCGGGGGACTGATTCGGGCCGCACGGGAAACTCGACGATGGTACGCCGTGGAGACTCGATGGCAGAGGAAAGTGTGGTGTCGTACGAATCTGTCCATTGTCGGTCAGATCCGGCGGTGAGAAAGGTTGTGGATGCAGTCGCGGACGCCGATGATGGCGGCTGAGCTGGTGGCTGACAGCTCCGGCAGCGGCAGCGGGACTAATGGAAAGGTGGTTGGAGGTGGCTTCGCCAGTCCTGGGGCCACGTAGATCCGGATGCGGTCACAACCACGACTAGGGAGACGACGGATCTAGGCCTGGGGTTTGTGTGGATCCGCCACCGTGGCGGCTCGTGCTCGCTAGCGGTGGTGGGGATGAAATCGGGGGCTGCCTCACCAGGGATGGAGGCGGTGGCGGTGGCCGAGCGTGGCCAGGTGAGTGAGGCCCTTCTCTTTTTTTTCTTTCTGTGTGATGGTGGCAAATGGTGGGTCAGCCGGCCGGGGATGCGCTAGGGCGTGGGTTAGTTGTGATGGTGGAACGTGGCAGGGCCGGGGGCTATGGCGCATGTGATGGTGGTTGAATAGTGATTGGCAGGAGATGGGCGGCTGTGCACAGTTGGTGTGAATGGGCCAGGGGATGGCGCTGGATGATCGAGGGCGGTCGTAGGGGTCTGGTAGTATTGTTGGTGATGATGTTGGTGGTAGTCGTGGTGTTGCTTGGTGGGTGATGATGTATGCAGTGTTGATGTCTCCTTGTGGCGGTGGATGGTGGCGCCGGGAGGAGTCATTGTGGCAGTGTTGGTGGTGGCTGGGCAGTTGTGGCGAGGTGATGTTTGCCAACCAGGAGGTGGCAGCATGGCTGCAGTGGGAATGCATGGTGGTGGTCGACAGCTGCTGGGAGGAGTCATCTTGGTCAAAACATGAGCAGTACGGAGGCGGCTGTGATGTAGGTGTAGGAATTCTAGGTTTAGGAAATTGTTATGTAAACATTGGAAAATGTGCTATTTATAGGGTAGGAAGGTGAAACCCTAAGGTCTCGTTTGCTTTGCAGAATGGAAAGAAAAGTAAACTGACTTTTTGGTATTTCATTTCCCTTAGAAAATTATAATTCCTATAAACTTTCCTTTCCGGTGTTTGGAAAGATCGGAATTATAGCCGGAATATATCTTTACTTTTCATTATAGTGTTTGGTGTTTGTAAGAAAGGAAACAAAATCAAGTCAATTTTCCAAAAATATCCTCGTGCTAATAAAAATAATTATTACTTAGAAATATTTTTATCTAAAAGATATTATGGATAAAAATGGTAAATAATATTATGAACATGGATATTTTGGTCAAAAGTTGTTGTAATAAATGCGGAAAAGTTGGAGGGAAAGTGATTCCTTAGATAAATGGGAGGAACCACTTTTCCTCCTATTTTCCTACTTCTTGGGAATCATTTTCCCTTTCCAACAACTTTCCTTTGGCTCCCAAACATAGGAAAGGAATCACTTTCCTTTCCCAAGCTCAAATTCTGGTAACCAAACGAGGCCTAATGGTTAATTGTAAATGTATTTGAAACTAGAAAAATTAGTGAAAACACTAAAACTAACTCTCGTTACTAACCGCTAACATTTGCCATTCATTAATTTAGTTGATTAATAAAATCTAGCTAATTATAATTTAGCTACTAACTAACTACGGCTAGTTAAATTCAAGTCCTAGCCCACAATCCAAGCCAATGGTTTGGTAGGCTAACTAGGACCGAAACAACCTTAGCCTAATACGAAGGGAAACGAATAACCTACCAATTATCAAAACCTTTACTAAAATAATTAGTAAATAAATATTTTTATTTACAAAACATAACCTCACAATATTCCTTTATATGAAAATAAATATTTATAGCTTATATATTTTCTCGAAGTGGACAAAAAATTAATTAGTGTAAACATCTCACATAAAAGTAGTTTTTACAAAACCAAAGACAAACAAGCACCGATAGCAATTACGGTCAAAAATATTTCTCAATATTAGAATTGCACGATTTTCAAAGATTTAGAAAAAATTCAAAAGAAATAGAGATTTTAAAAATATTCAAAAAAATCTAGATTTTGGTTAACGGAGGTTACAAATCTACCCTTCTTAAAAAAAATTTGTCCTCGAAATTTAAGGTTGGCAGGGGAATCAAAACATGATTAAGAGTTTAGACACGATCAAGGAACGATGACTTGACGCGATTACAATAATCAAATTCAAAATAACTTAGGCACTGTTTGCCATTAAAATCGTTTGATTGCAAATCTTAATACAAACAGAACAGTGTTACAATATAGGACTTAGATGTAGTCATAGGAGTACACTTTTGTTTAATCTGGGTCCTAAGTGCCAATGGAGCGAGTGGTAATGCGTTGACTCCGTTGACGGGCTGACGACGGTTATCGGTTCTCTGAAGGTGTAGATTGCTCTGGGTGCTGGAGCTGGCTGAGAGGAGGAAGACGTTGAGTGTCTGTATCTGCCTCTCTGATGATCTCTGTCTGGATTGTTCGTATGTATGTCTCTGTGTGTGTGTAAGGAGGGGATGATTCCTCCATTTATAGCTGGGCAGGTTGGCTGCTCATGCGCGCATATGTAGGATGCGCCGGTGCGTGGGGACGCCACGTGGAGATTGCTGATGGAGGCGCATGGATGATGCGCCCTACTCGCGGAGTTGAATTCTTCATACTGCTGTTGTGAGTCGGCACGTAGCAGAGGAGAAGATCTTTCTGTTGCTGAGATCTTGGATGAGTTGAGTCAAAGGACACGTGTCGTCGACCCATGGCTCGGAGATCTCTGATTTGGTGGAGGGATGATTTGGTGGGGTGCGCCTTGAATTGGGCGCATGATGAGATTTTGGCTCGTGACCTTTAGGAGTCACGAGCCGTTCTGGGCGCATGGTTTTTGAGGCGCATGCGAGCGACTTTCCTTCTGTCTTTCGGGATCAGAGATCAGTCTGGGGCGCATGGCTTTTGAGGCGCATGCAAAGCTTCAACTGGAGACTCTTCTTCTGTCTTTAGGGATCAGTGAAGGGTCTGAGGCGCATGGCTTTTGAGGTGCATGCGGGTTTGGGCGCATGGCCGTGGAGGCGCATGCGGGTGGTCGAGTGGCCACGTGGCAGCAGCCGTCGGGATAGAGTCATGATGATGCTGATGTTGTGGACGCTTCGTTTTTTGCAAAAGCTGTCAGCCGTTCAGACTTGGGAATGCGTGCTGCCAACTCTGTCAGTTCAACATTTAATGTTGGTGACATTCGATGGATAGCTGAGTGGGCGCGTCGGTTGACGTTCCACTAGGTGTATGGGGACGTATGGGGGCGCATCCCCTTTGATGCGCTCGGTACAGGGCGCATCTGTTTGAGAGGTGTGATGCGCTGACCAGCCGGCGCATCCGACACGTCTTTGATGATGCGGCTGTTTCGCTTCTCGAGTGCTTTTAATAGCCGCTTGGCTGAAGTCGAGGCGTCTGGTTCATCCATTTAATGTGAGTTCATTGCACGGAATTCGGAGAGCCATCCACTTGGCGCATGGGTTTGATCTGCCCGGCCTATAAATAGTGGCATGGAGAGAAGGTTGGCCTCTCATTCCCTCACGTCTTTCCAATAAGAACTCAGGTTCTCGAGTGCATTCTGTTGACGAAGTGCTCCCGAGGGTAAAGATGAGACGCCATGTTGTCATTGATGCTCTTGAAGGTGACTGTTACATCCAAAAGACGGAGTCGAGGGCTTCTGAGGCAGGCGGAAGGTGCCTGTTGCATCCAAAGATGGGGATGCTCGGGCCTTGTCTCCGTTGTTCCGGAAGAGCCGTAGATCGGAATGGCGGTGCTAGGCTCTCTCTTCCTTCAAAGTGGGTGTCGCCCACTCTGATTGTGTTGAAAGCTGCCTTTGGCCTTTGGAGGCTCTTTCGAAGCCTCCCATGGCCACAGATTTGCGGTGCTCTTCTCTTCCTTGGTTCCAGCCAGAGGGTTAAATGCTTTGTGTATCGAAGCATTTATCAGGTGAGCCTGGCTGGAAGAGCGGCACACTCCTGCTCGGCCAGGTGAGCCTGGTTAGAAGAGTAGCACATAACTGGGCTGCTGAAGGGATGCACATAACTGAGCTGGATGCACATAACTGAGCTGCTGAAGAGATGGCGGGATGCGCCTGGATGGAGGCGCATAGTATCTGCTGCGCCTCAGTGGTGGCGCATGGTGACTGCTGCGCCTATCTGGAGACGCATGGTGGCCGCTGCGCCCTATCTGAAGGCGCATGGTGGCCGCTGGCTGTAGACTTAAGATCTTTCCTTTGTAGAAATTCTCCTTTGTACAACCTTTTCTAGACATGTAATAGACTTTTATATATAAAATGAAAAGTCCTTCTTCAAATGTCTATACTTATTGACTTTGCTGTGAAGTGTTTTGTGCGAGTTCTGGCGCATGTAGTGTCTGGCGCATGGTCTTTCTGGTTGTGAAATTCCATGCTTCTACAAGACCCCCTTCAAAGTTTTCAAAACTTTTGAATAAGTTTTGGAATACTTTGAATAAGAAGCATGGCGATCAGGGCGCATGACTGTTGGGGCGCATGCCTGTTCAGCCGCATGCTCTTCTCAATTAATGAATTTGATAATGCCTCGGTAACCGAAAAGATTAATGATGATCTTTTGGTTTTATCTGCTGCTATCTTCATAAGACCCGAGGCGACGGCTGAGATCACTCGTCATCGGTTCACGCGTGCGACCACTGCCTATAAATAGTGAGAGGTGGAGAGAGAGAGAGTTCTTCTACTCTGTGCCTTTGCCTCCTTTAGAGTTCTTTCTAAGAAAACCCTAATTTCTTCCTCTCTGTTAGAATGGCTCCCAAGACTCCTCGCGGCGGTGCCGGCAAAGGAAAGGGGAAGGAGAAGGAGCCGGCAGAGTTCGTCGACGAGGATGCTCCTGCCACCATTGCGACTCCGGCCGACGTTCGCCCCGAGGTGACGGGTGGGTGTCGACTTTTGCTATCTAATGCGCTCTAACTTTCTGCTGCCGATGCGTATGGGCTTCTGTCCTTGATACGCTGAGGTTTTATCCTGCCGACGTGCATAGGCTCAGGCCTTTATCATGCACCGAGGTTTAGTTTACTGACGCGCATGGGTTTTATACCCTGATGATGCGCCGAAGCTTTCGCTAACGCGCATGGGCTCACGCCCTGATGATGCGCCGAAGCTCTCATACTGACGCGCATAGGTTTATGCCCTGCTGATGCGCCGAAGCTCCAATGCCGACGCGCATGGGTGATGCGCTGAAGCTGACGCGCATGGGTTTATGCCCTGACGCTGCGTCAATCTACTTTTGTCTTTTTGCCTGACTTCCACTTTTGTTGTGCCAGTGTCGATGACGATCCCTCTGTTGAACGAAGTCCTCTTGGATGCTTCCCTTTGCCAAATGGGGGCTGATTTTGATGAGGCGGTGATCAACCCTGCAAAGGATGCTATCTTACAGAACCAACCCCGAGAGAGAATGCTGTAAATCCAGAACCAGTTACAACTTTTCCTCCAGAGTATGATGGAGAGTGGTAAATTGTCTGCCGAATCTGAAGATGTGACTTTCTTAAAACCTGCCTTTCTGTTTGGCGACCGACTAGTCTCTTCTGAAGCGAAGATACTGAAGATCAAAGAAGACTGGTTCTTCACTGCCAAAGGCATGGTTCTATACATGAGGCAGGTTGACCGCCAGTTGCCGCTGACGCCTTTTTATCGTCTGGCTTCGAAGAGAAGGATGGGTTGGGAACTTACTCCTTCTCAAGGAGGGGCCTTGGGAGGTACCCTTTCGATCGATGCCACCTCGAACCAACGAGATACTTTGGCTGCTTCACGAGCCGGTTCCTCGTTCAGTTACCGAGCCTTGCATCCCGGGAGCCTCTACAGTAAAGTTCCAAATGACACATTTCCCTTCAGTGCCCCGACCTTTGCAAATCGGATGTTGACAGCGAAGGTCACGTATCCGACAGGTGGCTTTAGAGTCGTGGGTTGGTGTCACTATATTCCGAGGTGGGACGAGTTGACCACTTGGGTGCTTTCAAGGTTCAAAGTTGAGCTTAAGGAGATCGGGCTGACAGCCGCTATTCGGGCTACGCAGGCAGGCGTGGATCTCAATAAGCCTATGTTCCTTGCGCTCTTGGAATTATTCAACGCCCATACTGGCAGCTTTTTCACTCCGGTGGGAGAGTTGGGGTTGGCTCTCCATGAGATGCACGAGGTGTCTAAGCTTCCTTGGGGCTCAGAGCCGTACGAGGAGTATTTCCCGTCAAATGAGGAGATCCAGGTTCTGGAGGATAAGAACCCGGAGATGATGGCTGTGTTCAAAGAGGTGACGAGCCACCATTATCTGATGCACCGGAGGGATAGGGGCAAGACCCAACCTCATGTAACTGCTTGGAGGGACTATGTCTTTAAGCAGGATTTAGCGGATCCTTCGAGGATCCGATTTGTGACTCCGCAGGGACTGAAGCCCGCGGAGGTGACTTCTAAAATAAGTCGACTGGATGAGAGGACTCCACGTTCGGATGAGAGCGGCAAGGATGCCTATAGCTGCTTCTGGCACTGTGGGCACCGGATGTCATCTAAGGCAGTATTGACAGCCTATTTGATGATATGGCTCCGGGATTGCGTGTTTGCAGGTGGATCCGTTGCCGTGGAACGGGTACATCGGAATCTCATTTTGCCTGCTGTGAAGTTGGCTTTTGGGCGACCCTTAGCTCTCCTCCCCGCGATGGTGTGCAACCTGTTGCACGGTTTGAGGTCTTTTGCTGATAACGTGATCCATGAGAAAGGTAATAATGACAACTTTCCCCGGGCCGAGTTGCCTTTCCATTATCTTATGGGATGGCTGATTTTGCATCATCCGAACGTGATGAGTCCCGGTCTGGAGGAGGATCATGTTGAAGGGGATGCCTTTATCCGTCGCTACTACAAGAGGAAGTGGTCATACACCGGCGTCCCCGTTTGCAGGAGAGTCTTGTCCTACCTTCAGGGGTGGGAAATTGTCAAGGTTGGCCCGATTTTCAAAGATTTCGAGGCCGACCAAGATTTAGTTGACTCTGGCGAAGATGCAGTCACTTTGCCGAAATGGAGTTTTCGTTGGTTGCAAAGTATCCGGCCTTCTCACCTGGTCTACCGCAACCAGAATAAATGTTATCTGGAGCCATATCTGCCAAGCCGATTTGCTCGTCAATTTGGCTATACTCAGCTGATGTTGCGGAATCCCAGTAGCAGTCTAGGCTTCGTCGGAAGTTTGCTGGACGGAGCCCGGGGCTGGCAGTATTATAACGCTGGATGCACTAGCGTTAGTTTTACCACGCCAGTCCGCAACCCTCGACCGCAGATCCTATATCCGGCCGCCAAGCTGTATTGCATTATGAACGCTGCGTCTCCTGGTTATGACAGAGAGACTAGTTTCATCATTGGAACTCAGCTGGAGGCCACGGCGTATGTTGAGGGTAGCCCGATCATATCGTCCACCAGATTTGGCGGGATATTGGGCTGCTGCTGCAGCGCCAGTGAGAGATCCGTCTGTTGGGAAGAGGCGGACTGACACAGAAGCTGGTTCTTCTGTACCGAAGAGGTCGAGAAAGACGTCGACTGCAAAGGTTACGGAAGTGCCACTCGTAGTGCCAACGGGATCAGCTCCTGCTGAGGTAAGGAGTGCTTCGTAATTCTAATTCATTTTGTCATTGAGGTGACTTATGCTTTTTCTTCTTGCAGTCGAAGAAGAAGTCCCGTGTTTCAAAACCGGGTGCCAATAAGCCGAAGGAGGTGGCAGGCTCTTCTAATGAGCGCATTCCACCGATGATAATGTCTCCCGTGGATGAGGACCCCGAAGACGTGCCTGCGGAGGTTTCAGTATCTCCTGTCTTTGAGGTTGCAACAACTTCCGGAAAGGTAGAGTCTGCCGTGGAGGACGTTGAGGGTCCTACGGACTCGAGGCATCCTGATGATGAGGTGGATTGGAGTTCGTCGCCTTCGGATGACGTTGCTCCAGGGCTGCAAGAGTCTGTTGCGGGGGCAACAGATATGGTTGAGACAGAGGAGAGGGTTGATTCCCCTTCTTATCATGATGAGGGGAGGTCGGCTGAATCATTGCCGAGTCCCACCCCAGCTTCAACCGTGGTAGTTGAGGCGGCTACCGATCAGGAGGTAGCGACAGATTCTGTCCCAGTAGAGGGACTTGATGACGAGACCCGTCTGCCGGTCACGACCGCTGAGGCGGGTCAAGAGATAAGTGATAATCTCCCTATTCTGCTGAGGGAGGTACCAGCTGTTGATATGACGTTGGGGGTAGAAGAGGTGGCCGTTGACGTCGGTGGTTCCTCCGGGCTTGAGAAGGGCGAGGGTGTGGAACCCTCTGTTGCCCCTCCTACTTGGGGTACTATTTCGACGCCTGTGCGGGCTTCCTCTGTTCCTTCGGCTCCTCGGGCTAGCAGTCCAGCCCCCGCTGATGAAGAGCCCATTGATACTGAGGTTCGAGCCTCGCAGGTTGAGGTTGGCGGATCTTCTTCCGATCCGCAAACTGCAGCAGCTCCTCCAACTCCTGCTATGACGTCGTAGGTCCTGGCGGATGCAGACGAGTATGTGAAATTCCTCGTCGAGGGGGTATACAAAATGCTGCAGAAGGGTGTATCTGCTGTGATGGATGCCAATGGGAGCTTTGCAACGGCAAGAACTTTGGCAATGCCCTGTATCGAGCTGATCCGCATTCACCAAGGCCACGACCATATGGCCGAAATTCTGGAGGCTTCGGTGATCGAGCTGGACGAGCGGCTTGCGGAACTTCAGCGCATCCAGCGAAACGACCTCTCCATCCTGATAGATGCGGAGAAGGGGAAGCTGATTGCCGAGATCGAGTCTTCATACCAGGCCACTGTGGGCCTTTGGGAGCGCGAGGTGGCTGAGACTGAGGCTGCGGTAGAGCAGTTGTCTCAGTACATGAAGACGACAGTGGAAACTCGAGCTGCATTAGATGCTAATATTGCGAAGATTGACACCCAGATGCGCCGCCTTGAGGACTAACGGGCCCGACTCCAGTTAGACGCCGAGCGTGTCCGGGCTGAACACGCAGCATTCCAGAAGGAAGAAGCGACTTTTACACAGCGGACTCTTGCCTTGGCGCAGCAGCGACAACAGCTTGATGCGAAGCATGAAAGCGATACTTCCGCTGGGGCTGTTGAATTGATGCGTCAAGAAGCTGAGCGACGAGTCCTGGCGACTGTGGAGGCCCGTACAGCCGACCTAAGGCTTCGAGTCAGGGAGCTCTCAGCCCACCTTGGGGAGGTTCAGGGACTGTAGCTTTTCCTCTTTTTTATGTTCTTTTGCAACCCTTTGCCGAGGGATAGTGTAGTTTTTGTACTCTCTCTTTCAAAAAAAATAAAGAAGTACGCAACTTTTTGTGATGTGTTCATTTTTGTTATTATGAACTTGATGATTTGTGTGGACCTATTATCTTTTGCGCACCTTGGTTTTTAGGCACAGATAATAAGTTTGAAGGAACCAACATGTTTGCTCAGAGGTGATGTGGACATGGCAATCATTGGGTCCAAATGATAGAATCATCCTACTCAGAGGTGTGATGGACGTGGTAGGAATGATCCTGGGGGATACGCTGAACAACTCAGAGGTGATGTGGACGTGGAAGTTCGGCGATCAATGTACGACAACGCAGGGGTTGTTTGTACAAGATGTTTACTCAGAGGTAATGTGGACGTGGTAAACATGAAGGGTAGCGTCGGCTTACGTAGCGTAAGAGTCCGCTTTGTAGGGTGTAGAGGAACAACTCAGAGGTAATGTGGACGTGGTTGTCTTTCTACTGAAGGAAGCCACGGAACAGCTGGGTTCTCGAAGCGGATGAGTTTGTGGAAGGAGATTGTTTGTGAATCCCGATGATTGGGCCCACAGATCCCCTTGGGGAAGTACATGTCTGAAGGATATCAAGAATAGTACTTCTTTAGGAACTTGCCGTTGATGGGCATCATAAACAAGTCTCCATTGGGTTTGGCGAGGCGGTAAGCACCGTTTGAGTATACCGTCTCTATGATGAAAGGTCCTTCCCACTTGGGCTCGAACTTTCCTGGTGTCTTGTGAGTTAACACCATCGGCCTCCTGACTGCCAGAACCAGGTCACCAACTTGGAAAGTCCTCTGTTTGACCTTCTTGTTGAAAGCCTGTGCTATACCGGCTTGGTAGAGTTTGATGCGTTGTTGAGCTAGGAGACGCTTCTCATCGAGTGCCTCCAGTTCCCGCAGACGACGACATTGATTGCCCTCTTCTGTGAGTTTGTTTGTTATTGCTATGCGGAGTGAGGGTATCTGGATCTCGAGAGGAAGTACCGCTTCGCTCCCGTAGACCAGAGAGAATGGTGTGTTGCCTGTCGGGGTCCGTACCGTTGTGCGGTAGGCCCAAAGGCATTCGCCAAGCTTTTCATCCCAGTCGCGTTTATTGGATGACACGACCTTTTTGAGTAGCCTGACGATGGTTTTGTTGAACGCCTCTGCTAACCCGTTTGCTACCGGATTATAGGCGGTGGATGCCACATTTTGAATGCGGTTCTTGTCACAGAACCTGCTAAAAATGTGGCTGATAAACTGAGGACCGTTGTCATGAATGATCCGCCGGGGTACTCCGAAACGGTAAATGACATGGTGTTTGATAAAGCTGACCACCCTGGAGCGCTTTACTTCCGCCAGTGGGACTGCTTCTGCCCATTTGGAGAAGTAATCGGTGATGGCCAGGATGAAGCGGTGTCCTCTTGATGAAGGAGGGGTGATAGGTCCCACAATATCCATGCCCCAGGCTTCGAAGGGCCAGGAGGCGACTGTAGGATGTAGTGGTTCAGACGGTGTATGTATGAAGTCAGCATGGAGTTGGCATGCGTGACACTTCTTAGCATATTTAACAGCGTCGGTGGCCATGGTTGGCTAGTAGTAGCCCATACGTCGCAGTCGATCTTGCAACTTAGGACCGGGTTGATGAGCTTCGCAAGTTCCGTCATGAGCTTCTCAGAGGGCTTCGGCTGCTTCCTCGTTGGACAAGCATCGAAGGAGGAGTCCATCGAAGGAACGTCGGTACAGCGTTTTAGTAACTGTGTCGTAGTAGAATCGAAGAGAGCGTCTCCTGACTGAGACGGCTTCCTTCGGGTCCTCTGGAAGAATTCCGTAGACAGCAAAGTCGATGAACGGGAACCTCCAGTCTCGGACATTAACACCAGTGTTCGTCGGCATGGCGTGGGCCACTTGCAAGCACAGGTTGTTTCTGGGACAAATCAAGTCTCGGCCTGTTACTGTGACATAGTGTTGAGTCCCAAAGGGCGCTGCCAATGAGGCTGCGAGGCCAGCCAGAGCGTCAGCCTCCAAGTTTTGTAGACGAGGCACGTGTTCGATGGAGAACCCGGTGATGGTTGAAATGATGTTCAATACAACTTCATGGTAAGGGATCAGATCTTCATGGCGAACCTCGTACTGCCCTCGAATCTGGTTCACGACGAGTTTTGAGTCACCGTAGGCTTCCAGATGGTCCACCCCCAGCTGTTGTGCGAGTTGGAGTCCCATGACGAGTGCGTTGTACTCGACAACATTGTTGGAGCACGACTTCGAAAGGGAGTAAGCACGCTGGATGACCAGCTGATCGGGGGAGACTAAGACTACCCCCACTCCTGCGATGATTTGGCCTTTGGGGCCTGTTCTCGAAGCGCCATCGAAAAACATCCGCCAAACGGAGCTTCCTTCGGTGACGTTGGATTCTTGGACCTTATCCGGGATGTCTTCATAGAGTTTTGAGGATTCTGGGATGGGGTGTGCAGCTAAAAAGTCAGCCAGAGCTTGACCTTTAACAGCTTTTTGCGGGACAAACACCATATTATATGGTGTTAGCAAAATCGCCCATGTGGCTAGCCGGGAGTTTAATGATCCTGGTTTCGTCATGAGGACTCTGAGTGGATTGACTCGGGAAATGACATGAATTGTCTGGCCCGAGACATAATGACGAGTCTTCTGGATGGCAAACACCAAAGCCAAGCACTCCTTTTCAACGGGGTTGTACCGGTGTTCGGCCCCGATGAGCGTTCGACTGAGGTAGTAGATTGCTTGCTCATAGCCTGTATCGCTGTTTTGAGCCAGCAGAGCGCCAAGGGAATGATCCATGGCACGGACGTAGAGAAGAAATGGTTTGCCCGCGACAGGTGCCACCAGGACTGGTGGGCTTGTCAAGTAGGCTTTGATGTCGTCGAAAGCCTTCTGGCACTCCTCTGTCCAGACATAAGAGACTCCCTTCTTCATGAGCTGAGTAAAGGGTTGACATTTACCGGAAAGGTTTGCTATGAACCTCCGGATGTATGCCAGACGTCCCTGCAAGCCTCGAAGTTCTCGAAGATTCTTCGGAGGGTCCATATTGAGGATGGCTTTGGTCTTCTCGGGATCAACATGAATGCCTTTCGCCGTGATGACAAAGCCCAAGAATTTGCCGCTAGAAACCCCCAGGAAGGATTTAGCGGGGTTCATTTTGAGTTGATGTGCCCGCATGAGATCGAAGACTGTCTTCAAATCCTGTAGGTGATCTCCTTTGAGGCGGCTCTTGACTGCGATATCGTCAACATAGCATTCGACTGTTTTGCAAAGATGTTGACGGAAGATGGTGCTCATAGCTCGTTGGTATATTGCACCGGCATTTTTCAAGCCGAAGGGCATTACTGTGTAGCAGAAAACACCCTTTGGAGTCATGAATGACGTGTGTTTCGCGTCATCGAGGAACATCTTGATTTGATTGTAGCCTGAATACCCATCCATGAAGGACATGCGTTCAAAACCACATGTTTTATCGATCATCACATCGGTGATCGGAAGCGGGAATTCGTCCTTCGGGCAAGCAGAATTGAGGTCCCTGAAGTCGATACAGACTCGTATCTTCCTGTTCTTCTTGGTGACAGGTACGACGTTGGCTACCCAACTGGGTGTTGTTCCTCACGGATGAAGCCGCTAGTCAAGAGTTTGTCCACCTCCTGATCGATGGCATTCATGATGTCCGGACGGAAACGTCGTTGTTGTTGTTTGCTAGGTTTGGCATCAGGTAAGATGTTCAACCTATGCATTGCGATCTGTGGATCGAGTCCTGGCATGTCTTCGTAGCTCCAGGCAAAGACGTCGATATACTCTTTAGCCAGCTGGATTAAAGCCTCTCGGTCTTCTCCTTCTAGGCTTTTGCTGACGAAGATGGGTTTGGAAGAAGATCCGTCCCCAAGGTCGATCTGCTCGACTTCGTCTTCGGTGGGAGGTTCACGTAACTCAAAACGAGACTCCCATTGCTCTCCTAGGCGTTGAGCCCAGGGTTCTTCTTCGAAGGGTTCCGACGTTTGGTCTTCGCCTTCACCTTTTTGAGGTTGTGCTGACGCCATGTTAGCTGACAGCACTTTCTTGAAGACTGATCCGATACTGGTATCAGAATCCTAAGTCGACGCTTCGGACGAGTGGGAATGTTCTACGTCTTCTACGTCTGAACTCTCTGGGGTTGATGGCGGCGTGACATAGCCTATCCTCCGTCGAGTTTTATTGTAGTAGTCTTGCGGCCTTCCTTTGGGTGTTGAAAGCTGGAGAGGGAGAGGTCGACCCTTGCCATAGTTTAGGCCTTTGTTGCTTTTCAGGTCGTAGCCCATCTTCTGGATGATGTGCTTTGCTGTATCCGTATACCGATAAACTTGTACTCTGCCGGTATCAGGTTCAGGCTCGAGTGGCGGGAGGTCTTGATGACGCTCGACTTTGCCAAAAATGACGGATCTTTCGTCTCGGCTTCGTGGAGGGTTTATGAAACAGACTCCTTGAGACGGGACTACTCAGTTTACATTATGGACGGTCGTTATTTGTGTTTGCAACGACCGTAGAGCGTGATCTAATGTATACATGGCATTCCAATGTGGAAGATAAGAATAATTAAAAGACACTCTATTATTGATGAAGTACGAGATTTTATCCCGCGGGATTACATTGTCTAAGGAGGGTGCATCTACATCAGCAGAGATATATTCGCCAAGCTCCTCGTCTGTAAGCACTGGGGCTTGATCAGGAGAGTCCACCACAGCTTTGATCTTGGGGTCTGAGAGGGTTATGTGAGCCCTCTCTGGCATCTTGGATGACTGCAGGGGCTTGCCCTTGAGACGCACCTTCAGAGGTGCCTCAACTGCGCCTCCTGTGAGTGGTGTCTTCCCCTGTAATTTTGCCACCAGGGGAGCCGATATTTGAGGCGGCTTTCCCTTGAGGCGTATCTTCAGGGGAGCCTCAGGAGTCGGTGCTTTCCCGGATAGCTTGATGCTCATTGGAGGCGCCTTCTGGGGTGGTTTGCCCTTCAGTCGGATCTTCAGTGGGGCATCTGGATTCGTCTCAGGCTCCGTGTCCGGCTCAGTTGCCGTCTCTGCCTCATCATCAGCATCGTTGGCTTCCTCCTCGTCAAGTGGCTTGTACAAGTCGGAATCGGTGAAGTAAGCCTCAATCCCTTTGAAAGGATCGATGTCTGCGAACTCCGTCCGGATGACGCCGTTGGTGGATACATATTTCATGCATTGGTGGAGCGTGGAAGGCACCACCATGTACTCATGTAGCCATGGTCGGCCGAGCAGGATGTTGTAGTTGACCTCGGCATCCACCACATAACAAGTCACCTCAGTTTTGAGGTTGCCTATGTGGCACTTCAGTCGAATCTTGCCCAGTGGCTCGCTTTTGCTAGCGTTGAAGCCACTGATGGTTGTGTTGGAGGGCGCCAGCCGGTACATTGGGATCCCCAATTTTGACATCAGCGCCTTCGGGATGATGCTGAGGGAAGACCCCGGATCGATCTGAATCCGGCTCACCTTGACTGAACCGATGTACCCCGTGTAATACAGTGGTCGGTTATGTCGGTGGTGCTTGAGCAGCATGTCTTGTTGGATGAAAGTTATGTTTGGGATAATTTCCTCCGCACAATGACAGTGCGCACAAGTAGTTGGGAGGTCTTCAGGCTGCTTGACCTGACTGAGAAAGGATTCAGCGTCCTTCAGAGCTTCGCAGAGAGCTTCTCGGAAGTCTTTGGAAAGACGCAGGAGCTCAAACAAAGATAAGCGCGCAGGAGTACTGGCCAGTTGTGCCAGTATGTCAAAGTTGTGGGGCTTGGCTAGCCCCGAAGCATTCTCCTTCCGTAGAGGTCTGTCAAAACGAGCCTCCACCTGCTTCTGCTTATTGGCTGCTGAGGGTTTAGACGGGCCCTCCTCAGGGATTGTGCCAGGAGGTACCACCTCGGCGGCAGCTTCGCCGGGCTGAGCGTTTTGTTGTGCACGCGTCTGCACTGGAAGTGCCTCTTCCGTTGAAGAAGAGACCGTGCGGCAAGACTTGATCTTCCTGCCTTTTGATTTGGAGGTAGAGCGTACCTCCGGTTGAGTTACTTCGGAGACGAGGTCGGGGTGAACCCAGAGGACCTCTCCTCGAGATATGGTGAGTGGGATGAGTCCACTCACATTGTCACGGGTAGGTGGCAAGTTCACCACCTCCATTGTCGTCTTAGGGATGGGGACGACGCCATCTTATGTGGTGGTCGGCGGCAAGGTGCCGAACTGAAGTGACACCACATTGGCTGACACCGTCTTCTCTTCGTAGTCGACGGAGATTACATCCGCATTGATCATGCGCTGGATGTAATTCTTGAGGATGTAGCAGTCCTTGGTCGGGTGTCCGACAAACCGATGGTAGTGACAGTACCTCGGGTTGTCCACTTTCCCAACTTCATCGGGCCGCTTCGGGTCCGGGAGCTTGATCTTGTCACCCTGCTTCAGTATTTCGAAGAGTTGCAGGGTGTCTTCATCATTGAATGAATACACCTCCTTAGGTCTCGGTGCCAGTGGAGGCTTCTGAGTAGGCGCAGATGCGCCCTTCGAGGCATTAACAGTCAATGCCTGTTTCCCCTTTGCTTCTCGTCCGGAGTTGTTGGCTGCTGACCTTTTTCCCTTATCATCAAAGGCGGGGAAGCTGACACCCAGAAGACGTGCATTGGCCGCCTTCTTTTCTGCGGCTTCAGCTTCGATGATCAGGGAGCTCCAGTCGGGAGGAGGAGTAGAGTTGAGCCAGAGCTTCACTGCGGGCAGCATGTTCATGCTGCAAGAGGAGAGGAGCGCATGTTCTGGCATGCCTGGAGGTAGCCTGAAGCAGGCTTGTCGGAAGCGTTCGATGAACACCCGAACCGTTTCTTTCTCCTTCTGGCATATCTCTATGAGAGATGCCATCGTCATGTCCTTCCCGCCGTCGTAGAAGCGATCGAGGAAGAGGCGCATCAAGTCGTCGAAGGACGATATAGAATTGTCGGGGAGGCTGCAGTACCAGTCATACGCCACCCGTTTTAGGGCCCCAACAAAGATGCTGGTGAGGAGCGCGTCCTCATTTGGAAGATGCCCCGTTTGTGACTGGAAATATGTCAGGTATCGACGCGGAGAGTCCTTCCCATCGTATGGTGTGAGTGTTTGTGGTTTATATTTTGGAGGATAAACCACCTTGTTCCACTCGAGGGGATAAGGCTGGGGAATGCCCATCTTCTGGCGCTCCTCTTGCCTGTTTTTGGACTCGAAGCGCTCCCGCAGGTCCTTGATCATTTCGACCACATCCTCCGTGGAGCTAGGAGTCGGGGAAGGTGGCACTATCTGGAGCGGAGCGTTTGAGGGTTCCGATGTCCGAGGTGCTTCTGTGTCGGAGGGTGCCCGTTGAAGGGGTACACTCGACTCCCCATTAACTCCTGGGTCGGGACCGGTTGAAGGTGTTCTGGTCAAGGCCGACCGAATATCAAATACTGCTTGAGTCAGTGCTTGCATAGAGGCAGAGAGGGTTTTGAGTCCTCCCTCTAATGAGTCTATGCGCTGAACAATGTCCTGCGGTGGCGCATCAGACTCGGCATCATCCCCAGCCTTGTATACTGTCCTGACACGGCCAGGAGTGGATGGATTGGTTGAGGCTTCGCTCTCGGCCTCACTTTCATGTGGGAGAGTCACCTCTCCTGGTGTTACAGCTTGGCCACCCCCAGTCACATTCTGGAGGTCATTCTCGACGGGCGCATCTGCCAGGGCATGATTGTCCTCGACTCCGTCTTGAAGGGCCTCTTCGTCTCTATCCCCAGCTGTGTCCTGGAGGACATCCTCGTTTCGAGGTGCTTCTGGGAGGCTGACTTCGCCTCGAGGATGAAGATCCGCCACAGCTGTGCTTTGGACATCTTCGTCTTTGGAAGGAAGCTCAACAAGGGTCTGACTACCCCCAGCTTCCTCCAAGAACTTCTTCTTCGACAGAGTGCCTTCGAACACCCCAGAGGTCGAGACTGCTGCCTTGGTTCTCCTCGGTTGGCTTTTGGACGAGGAATTGCCGATCGCCTTCCGGAGAGATGAGGAGTTGGAGACCACATTGCATGAAGCAACTCTTGGCTCCTCTTCTGTTGACACCTTCTTCCCAAGGCGATGTCGGAGGGGTGTCGATGACTGCAGCCGCTGGAAGACTGACTGCCTTGGTGGTACTGCCGCCTTGCCACAGCAGTTGATAGTGACCACCGCACAAGTATGCCCCGTGAGAGGCTCATCGTGCTTGTTGGTCGACTCTCCTGACCGGCGCTTGTGAGTGATCACATTACGCAGGTCGTTGGAGGAGAGTGCTACCCTCACACCCCCTTCAGGCGCATGGCAAGGCCACATGCCGGGGCGGACAGGTGAGTGCTGCGCCCCCTGATCTAATACCAAGCAGGCATCATGATCAGTAGTGGGGGAACAACAACATTTGAAGTGACTTGAACGGACCTCAAACGCACAACCAGAGGAGGCGCGAGAGTTCAAGACCACTGAATTTGCCGCACTCGACTTGGTTATGCACGCAGTGGATGCGCCCAAGTGAGATGAGGACTTTGAAGATCGACTCGTCTTTGGTACCGAAGTACCTGAGTCGACCTTGTACAGCTTGCCATCGGCAGCGTGCGTGATTGTGAGCACGTGCCTCTGGCCTGCTGCTGGCATAGCACGCTTGTGGCGTATGGCCCGTGCCGCCTTGGATTTCTTTGTACTAGCCCGCTGGGGCGCATAGTACTCAGCATCCAAATTCTTCTCGCCATTACAGCGAGTGAGTCTGTCAAAGACAGAGACTTTTTGTGGTGCATCAGAAGTGATGCGCGGGGCATTGGCTGCGCCCCTGCTCCGTCGACGCATCTTCCTCGCCTGAGAGGAAGATGGCTGGGGGAACGTGGTCAGCCGCACGCTTCCCCGAGAGATGTACTGCATCTGCAGGCGCACCTTGGTTGCTGAGAACGTCAGCAGGAAGGAAGGGCTGGATTGGCGCATCCCCTTCAGTGGTGGTGCCCGAGGTGTCGACTTTGCGCACCCAGACACGGCAGGTCTTCTTCGGCTTCGGCAGCCGCTTCGAAGGACTCGCGCTTCCTTCAGAAATGAACTCCTCGTACGCCTGTTGATTGAGGCGCACGACCATCGTCCTGTGGGAGGAGCCCACCTTCACGTCGTCGGCTTGTGACACGACTTTCTCGGAAGAGGAGAAAGAAGTCCCCAGCGGAGTCGCCAGCTTGTTTGCCATTAAAATCGTTTGATTGCAAATCTTAATACAAACAGAACAGTGTTACAATATAGGACTTAGATGTAGTCCTAGGAGTACACTTTTGTTTAATCTGGGTCCTAAGTGCCAATGAGCGAGTGGTAATGCGTTGACTCCGTTGACGGGCTGACGACGGTTATCGGTTCTCTGAAAGTGTAGATTGCTCTGGGTGCTGGAGCTGGCTGAGAGGAGGAAGACGTTGAGTGTCTGTATCTGCCTCTCTGATGATCTCTGTCTGGATTATTCGTATGTATGTCTCTGTGTGTGTGTAAGGAGGGGATGATTCCTCCATTTATAGCTGGACAGGTTGGCTGCTCATGCGCGCATATGTAGGATGCGCCGGTGCGTGGGGACGCCACGTAGAGATTGCTGATGGAGGCGCATGGATGATGCGCCCTACTCGCGGAGTTGAATTCTTCATACTGCTGTTGTGAGTCGGCACGTAGCAGAGGAGAAGATCTTTCTGTTGCTGAGATCTTGGATGAGTTGAGTCAAAGGACACGTGTCGTCGACCCATGGCTCGGAGATCTCTGATTTGGTGGGGGGATGATTTGGTGGGGTGCGCCTTGAATTGGGCGCATGATGAGATTTTAGCTCGTGACCTTTAGGAGTCACGAGCCATTCTGGGCGCATGGTTTTTGAGGCGCATGCGAGCGACTTTCCTTCTGTCTTTCGGGATCAGAGATCAGTCTGGGGCGCATGGCTTTTGAGGCGCATGCAAAGCTTCAACTGGAGACTCTTCTTCTGTCTTTAGGGATCAGTGAAGGGTCTGAGGCGCATGGCTTTTGAGGCGCATGCGGGTTTGGGCGCATGGCCGTAGAGGCGCATGCGGGTGGTCGAGTGGCCACGTGGCAGTAGCCGTCGGAATAGAGTCATGATGATGCTGATGTTGTGGATGCTTCGTTTTCTGCAAAAACTGTCAGCCGTTCAGACTTGGGAAGGCGTGCTGCCAACTCTGTCAGTTCAGCATTTAATGTTGGTGACATTCGATGGACATCTGAGTGGGCGCGTCGGTTGACGTTCCACTAGGCGTATGGGGACGTATGGGGGCGCATCCCCTTTGATGCGCTCGGTACAGGGCGCATCTGTTTGAGAGGTGTGATGCGCTGACCAGCCGGCGCATCCGACACGTCTTTGATGATGCGGCTGTTTCGCTTCTCGAGTGCTTTTAATAGCCGCTTGGCTGAAGTCGAGGCGTCTGGTTCATCCATTTAATGTGAGTTCATTGCACGGAATTCGGAGAGCCATCCACTTGGCGCATGGGTTTGATCTGCCCGGCCTATAAATAGTGGCATGGAGAGAAGGTTGGCCTCTCATTCCCTTACGTCTTTCCAATATGAACTCAGGTTCTCGGGTGCATTCTGTTGACGAAGTGCTCCCGAGGGTGAAGATGAGACGCCATGTTGTCATTGATGCTCTTGAAGGTGACTGTTACATCCAAAAGACGGAGTCGAGGGCTTCTGAGGCAGGCGGAAGGTGCCTGTTGCATCCAAAGATGGGGATGCTCGGGCCTTGTCTCCGTTGTTCTGGAAGAGCCGTAGATCGGAATGGCGGTGCTAGGCTCTCTCTTCCTTTAAAGTGGGTGTCGCTCACTCTGATTGTGTTGAAAGCTGCCTTTGGCCTTTGGAGGCTCTTTCGAAGCCTCTCCTGGCCACAGATTTGCGGTGCTCTTCTCTTCCTTGGTTCCAGCCAGAGGGTTAAATGCTTTGTATATCGAAGCATTTATCAGGTGAGCCTGGCTGGAAGAACGGCACACTCCTGCTCGGCCAGGTGAGCCTGGTTGGAAGAGTAGCACATAACTGGGCTGCTGAAGGGATGCACATAACTGAGCTGGATGCACATAACTGAGCTGCTGAAGAGATGGCGGGATGCGCCTGGATGGAGGTGCATAGTATCTGCTGCGCCTCACTGGTGGCGCATGGTGACTGCTGCGCCTATCTGGAGACGCATGGTGGCCGCTGCGCCCTATCTGAAGGCGCATGGTGGCCGCTGGCTGTAGACTTAGGATCTTTCTTTTGTAGAAATTCTCCTTTGTACAACCTTTTCTAGACATGTAATAGACTTTTATATATAAAATGAAAAGTCCTTCTTCAAATGTCTATACTTATTGACTTTGCTGTGAAGTGTTTTGTGCGAGTTCTGGCGCATGTAGTGTCTGGCGCATGGTCTTTCTGGTTGTGAAATTCCATGCTTCTACATGCACGACTAGTAATTTTGATATGATATAATCGTAATATGAACGAAATTATATAGGCGTGATTTAGAAAATAAACTTAAGTTATTCAGGCACGACCTCAGTTATGGTCAGGAGAATCGAAGGTAGAATTTGAAATTCAAATAGTGAAGGATTTAGTAGAGTCTGGCTTGAAAATAAAAAAAATAGATTCAAAATCGCATAGGCACGATCAAGATCAAAATTTTGTTACGATCAAGATAAATTTTTAGGCACAATCAAGATTTGTAGTCAAGGTCTTATAGGCACGATCGAAAATTTGATGAGCATGATTAATTAAGTCATGAAATACATTCTGAGCTCGGACATGATTAAATTTTTTTGAAATGAACTAAATTCTCTTTGTACAATCTAGGATATGATTACGAAAACCAAAACTTAAGCATATTTAGGAATGAAACCTAAGCACGGGTATCTATAGAATCGAATTTTTGGCAGGAATAGAAAATTGTTCAGAATAATCAAGGTCTAAATTCTGGCATGACTAATCTATCATATAGTCGTGACCGAGGATCAAGGTTTTAGGCACAATTAAGAAATAAATTTAAATTATTTAAGCATGAAGTCACGGCTAGGAAAATCAAAATTGTTTAGTTACGATCAAGTTGGGATTAGGTCTAAGTATAGAATGATCAATATGATCTAGGCTCGATAGAATCAGATTCAAAGTTATATAGGCCCCTTTATATAGGAAATCGACACGATTGGTATCATTAGAATAATCAAATTGGCACGATAAATTTCTAAGGATCAAACCACTTGACCACGAGCAAAATCAAGGCTTAAGAATTTTGGAATGACTAGAATCACTTTGGCATGATTTAGGATAGAGCGACGAATTTGTTTAAAACCTAGTCATGATTAGGAATGAAGTCTGATCACAATGACTAGAGAATCAAAATTTAGGCACGATAAAAATTTTATTTCGACATGATCAAACTTAAATTCTGACATGACAAAGTCCATAATCAAATCGGATAGTCGTGATCAAAGTTGATTAGTCGTAATCAAAGGAAATTAGAATTTAGTGATATTGAAACTTAAAGGATGATTCAAGGATTGGGAAAAATCAAATTCCTTTTACTAGGATGGGACATCAAAAATAGGATTGCAGAAGGAAGTCAAATCATCTGACTCAACTACTACAAAATTTATCTGATCTTTATTTGCCAATTATACCTTTATCTCACAAGCCCAGACATACCACTACCAAATCATGATCTTAAATTTTGAAAATCAACCACTATAAGACTACTGCCAAAAATCATAATCTTCAGTCGTAAAGATTAAACTGTTCTATAAATACTGTAGGCTTGACCTTAATTCCAAAGCACTGCCCATGAAGCATGTTCTTGTTAGAACTCCTCATGTTTTTCCTACTCTCCTTGATTTTGCAGTTCATTATCCACTTAGTCATTCTGAAGTCCAAATTCCTTCGTCTTGTCTTTAACCTAGATCCAAAATTCCTGAATCAAGGATTATAAATCTTTAATCAATGTTCCAATTGATAACCTTGTATTTCTCAAGTCTAATGTCACTACTACCATATAAAATTTATCCTTCATTATAAAATCAGCCTTCACAATTCCTTTAAGTTACACCTTCAAATATTATCCTTATTAAATTTAAAATTCTCACAAAAATCTCTAAGAGTTTTCTTTAACTCAATTTTTTTGTGTGTTTTCCCTGCTCCTAGTCATTCTCTTACCAATCTTTGTTCAATTTCGTATCATCAATGCGTGAGGTTAAAATTTCATCTCCATTATTTAAATTCCTAAATTTGGTGTCATAGCCTTAATTCAAATATGAAATATCTCAAGAATCAGTAACCTAAACATATCTCGGTTCTCAAAAATGAAGTCGACCTCGAATATTCTTATCAGTTCTAAAATACATCTATAAAATATTACCGTTCTAACCATTAATATATATTCTACTGCCCTTCTTACTCGAAATCCTCCTACGTTCTTTCTAAATTAATTCATACTCAAAATATTTCTCTAAGTGTAATCATTTCCAAATTGATAATATCGGCCTATTGATTTCATTTCCAATCTTAGTCATATCTTTATCCTAAAATTCTATATCAATATCCAACAGTTTATATTCATGTGATAACAAATTACATCCTTTTCGAGCTAGATGATTTATGATACTTCATCGACCTTTTCCAAGTAATGAGATACGAGCATTCGAAAGATTTTGAAGTGTAGTTAACAGAATTAGATACGAGATAGGTAATTAATGTAAGTAGTGATAGAATTGGGGATTCCCAGGACTCTTAGTTTGGTGTGTGTATTGATCGATAAAAGTTTAACAGATCTAAGACGTATTCTAACCCTTCATAGCGGAACTAGGATTCATGAATTATACTTGCGACGAAAGAAGAATACACTTTCCAGCAACCTCGAGCAGTCACGTCCCCAAGATCTTCTGCACGTATTCCTTTCTTGGATTGGACGTCGTGTGGGTGACGATCTCCCAACCTTTTCTTCTTCTTGGCAGCCCTCCCTTTCTCTCCTTATGTAAATCACGAATTTATAGAAAGCTTATTATTTTTGATAAGATCATGACGACCAGAGAATAGAGGATATATATAAGGTTACGACAGGGACCATGAGGAGAAATTAGGGTTAGGTCTCCTAACGGATCTGGGTATCCCGTATTCATCCCGAACATACAACCCTGGCCCATTAACAATAGCTCGGTCCACTAAAGCGCTACTATTGCACTACCTTCCTAATCCTAAATTATGATTGTGGGCTCCTTTTATTATATGCTCGTTTGGCTCTCCATGTTAAGATATCGAATGTTTGTAGATCAAATTAAGTTACTGACAACTATATTGATCGACATCTTTTATCCTTAAGTAGTACCACTCTACTTTATTTGTCATATCGAAAATAATCCACCTGTAGGGTTTACATGACAATCCGTATGAGCTCCTTAAGGGACATCATCAACCCGACATATCGGGACATGGATTCATTTTATAATTAACAGCCCATCATACATACAATGTTATTACCCAATTTATAGAGGTTGTTGATCCATAATGAATCTTACTCTTTTATGAGTCAAAGTAATGCACACTGTATATACATGTCTATTATTATATTTGGATTAAGAGTACAAGCATCCATAATAACAGATGTGTTTGTTCTCTTATGTAGTCAGTACAAGGAGAACAACCACAAGTGGTCATGTTCAATACACACAAAGTGTACTAGTGTAAACCTATAGTCAAGATAGACTAATACCAGATTACACTACAACCTTTCCAATGGATTGTCCAAGTCCATCTAGATTGTGAACTATTTATATATTCCATAGGGGACTGATAATATGATCTTCTGTGTGACACCACACACCATATTATCTAGAATATAGAATATTAGACACTTGTATTAACACTTGCAACAAATACAATAATGTAAACATTTGCCAATATGATTCTCATTCAAAATTTAAGGAAATAAAGTTAATAGAAAAGTGATGCTTTTAGTATATAACCCTAATAATCTCCCATTTATACTCAAAGTATTGCTTTTTCAATATACTGTTATAAATCTCCCACTTATACTTAAAGCCATGCTGCTACACGTCTGACTCCCATTCCTTCAAAATGACTATCAAAAGTCTTAGCTAGTAAACTCTTTGTAAAGGGATCAACTAGGTTGTCTGCTGATGCTATCTTGATCACAACAACTTTTTCTTTATTTACAAAATCTCGTATCAGGTGGTACTTGCGCTCAATGTGTTTACCTGTCTTATGGGCTCATGGTTCCTTCAAATTTGTAACTGCATCACTATTATCACAATAAAGTATAATAGCCTTAGGCAAACTAGGTACCATATCCAAGTCCAATATAAAGTTTTTGAGCTAGACCGCTTCTTTGGCTGCCTCAGAGGCTGCCACATACATGACTTCCATGGTGGATTCAACAATACATTTTTGCTTGATACTTCTTCACACAATGGCTCCACCTCCCAAAGTAAATACATAACTTGAGGTAGATTTCCTGGAAGCCCTATCTGACTGAAAATCTAAGTCTATATACCCTAAGGGAACTAAACTATCTGCCTGGTAAACTAGCATATACTCTTTAGTCCTTTGCAGGTACTTCAAAATATGCTTTACGGCAGTCCAGCGCTCTTGTCCTGGGTTAGACTGATATCTGCTGACCATGCCAATGGCAAAATAGATGTCTGGTCTTGTACATAGCATTGCATACATTAAGATTCCTACTGCTAAAGTATAAGGAACTGCTTTTATGTTCTCTCTCCCTTTAGGTGTCCTCGGACACTGCTCCTTTGATAGGGCAATTCCATGCCTAGAAGGTAAGAAACCTTTATTAGAATTTTGCATGCTAAAACGAGTTAGTACAGTATCGATGTAGGAAGCTTGGGACAAGCCCAACATCCTTTTCTTGCGATCTCGTAGAACTTTGATCCCAAGGATGTGACCTACTTCCCCCAAGTCCTTTATATCAAACTGTTTGGATAACCATACCCTTACATCAGATAAACCTTCATATTGTTTCCAACGAGGAAGATGTTATCTACGTAAAGTACTTGGAATACCACCATGTTTCTATCACACTTTTTGTATACACATGATTCATCCTGACATTGATCAAATGCATAGAATTTTATCACTGATCAAAACATATGTTCCAAGATCTGAAAGCTTGCTTAAGTCCATAAATAGACTTCTTGAGCTTACAAACAAGATGCTCTTGGCCCTTTTCAATGAACCCGTCTGATTGCTTCATATAGATGTCTTCTTCAAGACTTCTATTAAGGAAAGATGTCTTGACATCCATTTGCCAAATCTCATAATCGAAATAACCTGTAATAGATAAAATAATCCGGATAGACTTAAATATGGCTACTAGCGAAAAGGTTTTCTCATAATCGATACCCTCTCTTTGAGTAAAACCTTTTACAATAAGCCGAGCTTTAAAGGTTTCAACCTTACCGTCTGATCCCCTTTTTCTCTTATAGACCCACTTGCATCCAATGGCTTTTACACCAATGGGTGGTTCTATAAGCTCCCAGACCTGATTGGAATCTATAGATTCTATTTCAGATTTTATTATTTTTTTCTAAGACTTTGCATCTTTATCTTTGAGTGCTTCGTTGTAGGTACATGGATCATAATCTTGTTCCTCATGGACAAAGTCTGACGACTCTCCCAAGAACATATATCTATCAGGTTGTATCACAACCCTCATACTGTGATGAGGCATTATCGGTTGTGCTGTAACATTTGTGACACGTTGTGCAGTTACTTCTGGTTCATCCTCTTGTATTGTTGGTACTGAAGTACATGGTGTCTCACCTCTTAGTTCTACTAGAACAACTATACTTGTGGGTTTATGGTTCATCACATAGTCTTCCTCTAAGAATCGAATATTAGTGCTAACAATTAATGCCCTTCTGATCCTTAGGACTATAAAATAAACCTCATTTCGTTCCTCTTGGATAGCCCACAAACAAGCGTACTTCTGTACGAGATTCCAACTTATCTACTTTTCCATTCAGCATATGTGCTGGACTACCCTAAATTCGAACACGTTTCAGACTAGACTTACACCCAATCCACAACTCTATGGGAGTAAGAGGTACTGACTTAGAAGGAACCAAGTTCAAAATATAAGCTGCAATCTCTAAGGCATATCCCCAAAACGAATCTGGTAAATCCGAATAACTCATCATTGATCTTACCATCTCCATAAGAGTTCTATTCTTTCTTTCGGCTACATCATTCTGCTGGGGTGTTCCAGGTGCAGTCAATTGGGATGTAATCCCAGCCTTTGATAAAGAATCCCTAAAATCTCCAAAAAGGTACTCGCTACCACGATCTGAACGTAATGACTTGATACATTTTCCATGACGTTTCTTCGTTTCAGCCTTGTACTCTTTGAATTTCTTAAAGCACTCAGACTTACGGTGCATCAAATAAATGTATCCATACATTGAATAATCGTCAATAAATGTGATAAAATATTCAAAGCCACCTCTAGCCTGGATAGTCATGGGTCCACACAAATCATAATAGACCAATTCCAATACATCTTTGGCCTTATACCCGTTTGCCGTTAAAGGTCTTTTGGTCATTTTACCTTCCAAGTAGGATTCACAGACTGGTAGTGCCTCTACTTCCAATGAACTCAAAGGTCCATCTTCAACCAGTCTTTGAATCCTTCTTAGGTTAATATATCCCAATCGCAAGTACCAAAGATATGTTTGGTTCATACAAGAAGGTTCTTTTATCTTATTTAAGTTAGATAACATATTATTCATTTTCATAAGTTGCATTGTTTGCGAAATAGGATTAAGGACATACAGATTATCAACTAATGCACCAAAACAGATAAAATGTTTATTCTTTCTAATAACAATATTGTCATTAAAATAAACTGAATATCCATCCTTAACTAACGTAGAAACAAAAACTAAATTCCTTCTAAGTGAAGGTGCATAAAGACAATCTCTCAATGTCAAAGACTTATTTCTACCAAAAGATAAAGTAACATCTCCTATTGCAACGACCGCTACTTTTGTAGCATCACCCATGAACAAGCATATCTCTCCATCACTGAGTTGCCTGGTTTCCTGGAACCCCTATAATGTATTGCAGACATGATTAGTGGCTCCTGTTTCTACACACCAGGTGCCGGTAGATAATACCGCTAAATATGTTTCAACTACTAGTAAATGAGATATACCTTCTTTCTTTCCTTGTTTGAGAAGTGGACTGTCACTCTTCCAATGTCCTGACCCTTTGCACTTTAAACATTTGCCTTTCGGCTTTTTCATAGCGCTTTGAGGTTCTATGCCCTTCTTTGCTGAGTTTGCTTATTTCTGAATGTTATTCTTCTTCTTACCGCCTTTTGGCTTAGAAGTAAAAGCCTTTTTAGAAACATAAATATGACCACTCTGCTGAAGAAAGCTTCAACATCCTGTAGCTCTTTCGCAAGTTCTGCCAAACTATACAACCTTTTGTTCATGTTGTAGTTAAGGCAAAAATTATCAAAACTTTTAGGTAGAGTTCCGAAAATAATATCGACCTGGGATTCTCCATCGATTTGTTCATTCAACCTTTTGTTCAAGTTCTGCCAAACTATACAACCTTTTGTTCATTCAGATGACCCATCATCTTGAGAACATGATCCCTTACTTGCGTACCTTCAGTCATTTTTGTATTCATCAAACAGTTCATAGCAAACTGCCTAGCTGCTATACTCTGATGTCCGAAGTTCCTTGAGGTTATACATCATGTCATAAGCTGTGGCCATAGCCAGATGCTGATGTTGCAGTATATTTGACATAGATGCCAGAATGTAATACCACGCCATCTCATCTGCCTTTATCTACTTCTTATAAGCCTCTTTGACCTCTTCATCAGAATTAGCATCAGGCTTAGGTAGGCATTCCTCATTGAGTACATATTTGTACTCTTCAGCAGTTAGGACAATATCCAAATTACGTTTCCAGTCAATATAACTAGATCCAGTAAGTTTGTTTTCTTTAAGAATCACCATAAGTGGACTGAAAGAACCCATTTTTGAAATCCTGAGAATCACATAAATAAAAATTATGTAGGGCAAAAAACTTTTGAATTAATTAAATATTGATTCCCTCAAAACAATAATAAAAAATTCACCAACACTTTGAACACCATGAATTTAGCATGCTACGATAGTATGGACGTATACAAATTTAACTTTGTTCAAGTAGGTTTTTCCTATTAATTTTACTATCATGTCAACATAACTTTATGACAAATAAAATTAATCTGTTGGTCTTGCTCTGGTCATACAAATAATAGCAGTGACTCCGATGGCGATGATACCATTTTTTTGTATCTAAGTGTATACCATTACTTATTTCTAAGTCCATTACCTTGTAATAAGTTCATTCAGATAGAGAAATGAACACATATTAGGTAACTTTTATAATTATTCTTAAGAAAGTTTGTACTGGTGATCCATAATTATACTCATCAGATATGGAGAAAGGCACTAAAGCCAACACACAAGTATAAATGCATCACCTACAAACCAGTAATGGAGACCATAAAATTTATACTAAATAAATTCTCTCTTCCACTTAGTTATTTAGCAATGAGAATTTTTCTACTAGTTGATATTATGTCCATGTCGTCCATTATTAATACAGGCTTAGTTTTTCATAAAAAACATCCACAGAATAATAAACATGCATAATCAGAAAAAACAAAATGACAATAAACAGAAGAAAAATATCCAACTATTATGGTCATCTTTCCTGCACCGTCCTTAATAATTCGAATCCAAAATATGGCGCTGTACAGACTTAGTTTTTTTAAGATTTTGGCTGTCGATTTTTTCATCAAAAATCATCTGTTTGCCTTTAGACTGCTTAAAACCAGTATCTCGTCTGGCGTCAGAAACATCCACCATCGCTATTACGATTGATCAAAAAATAATTAAAGTTATATCAATCCTATGCCTCCCGAAGGAGTTCACATATAATCTAGATTGAAAGATTAAAATTATAAGCACGATCAACCCTCGTGATTTTAATTACATCCACAACAACAACAACATCCACGACATGTCCGTAGTTTAAAACAACACAAACAAAACATGCATTGGACCATAATAGTTGGATCTAAGATGCCTGCAAAATCGAGTCAAAACAAATCTACATCTACTGACTATTACACAACACAAGTTTTATTGGACAACATGGATGTATCAATCAATACACAGATCCAAGGTGGCTCTGATACCAATTGATGGAACTGGAGATTCCCAGGACCCTTAGTTTGGTATACGTATTGATCGATGAAAGTTTAACAGATCTAAGACGTGTTCTAACCCTTCATAGCGGAACTAGGATTCACAAATTATACTTGCGACGGAAAGAAAAAAACACTTTACAGCAACCTCGAGTAGTCATGACACCAAGATCTTTTGCACATATTCCTTCCTCAGGTTGAACGTCGTATGGACGACGATTTCCCAACATTTTCTTTTCCTTGGTAGCCCTCTCTTTCTCTCCTTACATTAATCATGAATTTAGAGAAAGCTTTTTATTTTTGATAAGATCATGACGGCCAGAGAATAGAGAATATATATATAAGGCTGCGGCAGGGACCATAAGAAAAAATTAGGGTTATGTTTCCTAACGGATCTGGTATCCCGTGTTCAGTCCGAACACACAACCCATGCCCATTAACAATAGCTCGATCCACTAAAGAGCTATTGTTGTACTACCTTCCTAATCCTAAATTATGATTTTGGGCTCCTTTTATTATATGCTCGTTTGGCTTCCCATGTTAAGATATCGAATGTCCGTCGATGAAATTAAGTTACCGACAACTATATTGATCGACATCTTTTATCCTTAAGTAGTACCACTCAACTTTATTTGTCATGTCAGATATAATCCACCTGCAGGGTTTACATGACAATCCTTATGACCTCCTTAAGGGGACATCATCAACCCGACATATCGGGACATGGATTCATTTTATAATCAACAACCCATCATACATACAATATTATTACCCAATTCATAGAGGTTGTTGACCTATAGTGAATCTCACTCTTTTATGAATCAAAGTAATACACACCGTATATACATGTCCATTATTATATTCTGATTAAGAGCACAAGCATCCATAATAACAAAGGTATTTGTTCTCTTATGTAGTGGGTACAAAGAGATCAACCTCAAGTGGTCCTGTTCAATACACACAAAGTGTACTAGTGTAAACATATAGTCAAGATAGACTAATACTAGACTAATACAGATTACACTATAACCTTTCCAATGGATTGTCCAAGTCCATCTAGGTTGTGAACTATTTATATATTCCGTAGGAAACTAATAATATGATCTTCTGTGTGACACCATACACCATATTATTTATAATACAAAATATCAGGCACTTGCATTAACACTTGCAACAAATATAATATGCAAATATTTGCCCGTATGATTCTCATTCAAAATTTAAAAAAAATAAAGTTAATACAAAAGTAATGCTTTTAGTATATAATCCTAACAAATAGGACAAAGTTAATTAATACAAAAAAATATTGATAGGACGAAGAAATAATGATAGCAATTTATTATTGCTCATATGGTCGTAATGAAGTGAACCAAGTTAAGATATGAACTGATAACCATACACGTCTATCCGAAATTATGTTACCTAGGAGTTTCGCCACGCTAGTAAGCATAGCTGCAATAAACGATAGAGTCCATAACTAATGTATATACCCTATAATCATGTTATGTAGAATTCTCACCACCCCAACCGATATGGCTGCGAGAAAATCTAAATTCCATAACTAAGATAAGTATATCCAAAATCAGGCTTTATGTCCTTGTCATGGTAGCTAGTATGGCTACGATAAACTCTAGACTACATAACTAAAGCAGACATTTACCTTTCTCACTGTCCTCATCAAATATGTTATCAGAATATACCTTAATTCAATCCATCAAAATTTATCTCGATACAAAATTAAAGTCAACAACGAACATCAAGATTCAATCAACGAACAAGAAATAGTAGACGGAAACAAGTAGAAACAGATTTCGAGATAGAGTTTAGGGAGAGGTTCTCAGAGGTTGTCCCAAAGGTATTATCTGGGTCAAAGTTCAAAATTCTTAGAATAGCCTAAAATAATTCTCGTCCTTTATATATAAGGTTGGATACTCATGTTCTCTTGTCAACCTAAATGGTATATAAGTTCAACTTCTATTTTCTAGTTCTCTCTAGGGTTCATAAAACTGAACCAAATGCAAGAATATGGTTCGATAACGGACCGATATTCAAAATCAGGACAAGCAAAAGCAAGTGAAAATAGACTCAAAAGAGTTTCGAAGTAAGATTCTCAAGGGTCGTCCTTATAATCTATCAAGAGGTCCTAATATGTGATTGAGTACCAAATCTCCTAAAATATTCTATGACTCAATCCTAATCCTAGGGCAGACTCGCAATAGTATGGCTAAGCCTAAGTACTACCACGACTTTGCAATAGTTGCGAAGACTGACCTGCATGGGCCACCATAAAAATGTATCACGATCTGCACCCAGATATTCGGGCACGAGTACGTGGGCTACGCGCAGCCTATATCGCAGTATCGGCGGTAGAATGCTGTCAAGTACCCAATAATTATCTACAACATCTAGATGATCCATGATAATAAATGTACTCAAATCATATCATAAATAGCTAAGGAAGATATAAATTGGAAAAGATAGCAATAACTCTGAAATAACTAAAGTCTACAATAAATATACATGATCAGAATGTATCAGAGACAAATCCGATAACGGAACATAAATCGAAATACGAAGGCCTAGAGCTCTCCAGAGGTCATCTCACGATCTAAAAGTATATCGAGATCCATCATCATGAAGTCCAGGGTGTGGGGCATAACATTACCTAAAAATAGTTATCCAGTCAGGATTGGAGCAAAGCATATAACTCTAAAAGCAGTTCCATTGTATGGTAGGAAGTATATAACTCACAATAGAATAAAATACATGAAATGCTAGAAAGAAAATACAAAAAATAGGGAAATAGTATCATGAAGATATAAGAAAACTTAGTACATGAATAAAATAGATGACATGTTAAACTATAATCGATATAAGTGATTTAGAGCACAAGTCACTTATATGATTAGTTTAGGTTGTACATAATTATTCTACGGTAACTCTATTATACGTGAAGGTATAATCGACATAAACATGAGTACACTAGAGAGATTTAATCACATAACCACTTCTACTCCCCCGCCTCCAATCAATACACAAGGATCCGATCATGTTACGTTACGTACATGATTGTTAGTTTGAACATGAAGCACATATGAGCACATAAGAGTACATGAGAGCAAATGAGAGTACAGAAATAATACGAATACAAGGAGTACACGATGTACATGATAAAGTACATGAACATGAAATACCTGTTGTACCCGATAAGGGGATAATATCGCATGACAAGATCCATATAGTTCAAATTCGTGTTAACAATGTATCAGCATCAAGTAAAGTGGTATAGAGCAGGCAATATAGATAATATCATGATGAGAACAATCAGAAAATATACTCGCCTGAATTTGGTTAGAGTCAACGTGCGCGACACGAACATGTCAACACGGGATAGATACGATACTTTGCTCCACCATATGGTCTCAAACGACGGTACAGACAGTTCCATCGAGTCCAGAATAGTCCAAATAACCTGGTTTGGTATATAAAGGCCTAAAATCAGAGTCCGGCACGATAATCGAATCAAGAAATAGGAACGACTATACTAGTCGCGATCTATGATTTCGAAAGGAAGAATATAAGTAAATAAATATAACTAATTTTTTTGAAACCATTTATATTGTCTAGAAATTTTATCAACTATTTTTGGCTAAACTAGAAAATCATATTAGTTTTAAGACCCCAAAAGAATATAAATCAGGTCAAAGTTAACAATAACATTTAAGAAATATTATTATATATTTATATATAGATATAGCTTTCGAATAAATCAAGATATATATATATATATATATATATATATATATATATATATATATATATATATATATATATATATATATATATATATATATATCCCATAGTAATACTATTAATATACTATTAATAATGATTATAAAATAAAATCGATACAAATGCATATACACTTATATACACATCAATATTCTATATATCTATCCTACGGCTTAAAGCCCAAAATCCTAAACCATTTATTAATAAAGTAATCACTGAAATTCTATATACTATAGCCCTTAGCCCAGCCCATAAGCAAAATCCTACCATTAATTAAGCCTTCATCAATAATCGGGCTAGGGTCCAAAACATCATACATACAAATACATACAAATAATATAGAATTCAAAGAGAGAGGGAGCCTAAGGGCCTGTTTGGTTCTGATTTTAAACTCAACTTTTTGAGTTTAAACTCAAAACCATGTGCAAATAGTGTTTGGTAGCAAACGTCCAGATTTTGGTTTCCAAAAAGAATTTGTAAAACCAACACTTTAAACAAGGTTTTTGGAGAGTAACAAAAAGTTGTTTTCAAGACAACTTTTTCAGACTATTGGGCGGGCCCCACCCCACCCCTCCACGGTCTGGCTCATCGTTTCTCTCAACTCTCTCTCTCTCTCTCTCTCTCCCTCCATCTCTCTCCACTGATACATATTCTCTCCCTCTCCCATGGATCAAACCTCATCGACCTCCGCTGCAGGCGACTTTGCCAATGTCATCCTCCATGGGGCGTTATCTCCCTCCGATGGTCGACGACGGTCGAGCTCCTCGACCGCCGATGGCTCAAACGCACGCTCCGGCGGCAGTCGATGACAGCGTGTTGGGTCTCAACGTTTTAGACAGGAACGACGACTTCCTAGGACGGGATGTGAACGATGACCTTCGACGACGACGACCTCGTGATGGCCCCTGGACGAAGTCATGGATGACTTTGGACGGGAACGACGGCGCCGACAAAGTCGACAACGACGACGACGACAAAAGTCGTGGACGAAGACATTGGACGAAGCCGACAACGTTCGTCTTACGACGTTGGCTGGAGGAGGTCGACCTCGTACCTCGATGAGGACGGGGATTTGACGGAGATGGGAATGGCCGACGACTTAGGGCTAGGATTTTGGGACGACACAGTTGGACACAAATGAACACAGTTAATAAAATTACTTTCTAAAATTTTTTAACCAAACACAATTTTTAACTTTTTTGTTTTAAAATTAATTTTCATATGAAAGTATCCAAACACAAATTCAGAATCTCTATACCCAGAAAACAACTTTATAACTTTCTTTCAGAAAACTATTTTCAGAACAAAATTTCAGAAAACATATCCAAACGGACCCTAAGGCTCGGCCAACATTTGGGCCTCCCACAGAGCTGAGGCTCCATTCAAAATACACAAGGGGAGAGAGGGTTGACTATTGATCAAAAATTTGTAATCCCCCACCAATAAAGCAGCTACAGTCCTAGTAAATCCTATTCCCAAAATTCAATTTCGAAAGGCAAATTCTAAGGGCACCACGTAAATTACTGGGGGCGTCATTTTACTAGGGGAAAGCCCAGGTTTGAGGAACTTTTACTGGGGACGTCCCAAAAATTGCTTGGGGCTATCCCAAACTTAGGGTTTTTTTCTTCTTTTTCCTTCTCCTTCCACCAGCCGCCGCCTCCTTCCTCCTCCTCCGCCTCCAGCCGCCGCCTCCCTCCTCTCCTCCGCCTCCAGCCTCCGCCTCCAGCCGCCACCTCCCTCCTCTCCTCCGTCTCCTCCTCCAGTCCCTCACCGTCCCCATCCACCTCCCCTCCTCTCCTTCGCCTCCTCTTGCTAGACGCTGCCAACGAAATCTCCATTGGAGAGCTCTCCTCCTCCCCCTCCTCCGCCCCCTCCTCCTCCTCCTCCTTCCTCCAGCCTCCGCCTCCAGCAGCATCTCCAAGGACTGCCAACAAGTTGGCAGTCCAAACATATGTTAGGACTGCCAACTTGCTGGCAGTCCTAGGACTGCCACTAAATTGGCAGTCCTAGGACTGCCACTAAATTGGCAGTCCTAACATATGTTAGGACTGTCAACCCGCTGGCAGTCCTAACATATGTTAGGACTGTCAACCCGCTGGCAGTCCTAACATATGTTAGGACTGCCAGCAGGGTGACAGTCCTAACATATGTTAGGACTGCCAACCTGCTGGCAGTCCTAGGACTGATTGGTGTGGTGCCCCAAGCAAAAATTTTTGATGGCAAACTTGTAATTTTTCCCAAAACTTTTAGGATAGCCCCAAGTAAATCTTGTGGTGCCCACAGAAATTGCCTTTCGAAAAAGAGTGAGAGAGAGGAGGGGTCTCAGCAAACATAAGTAGTCATCGAGAGAGTCTCTCTCTCTCTCCACCAAATAAAATCTATAGATAAAAAAGGAGAATGGAGGAGACGATTGCAGAACGACGGGGGCCTGATGCGGGCCACGTGGGAAACTCAGCGGCGGAGCGCCGTGAAGACTCGACAATGGAGGAGAGTGTGGCACCGCACATTCCGGTGGTGAGGAAGGATGTGGACGCGGTCGCGGACGTCGATGACGGCGGTTGAGCTGGTGGCTGACAGCTCCGACAGCGGCGATAGGACTGATAGAAAGGTGGCTGGAGACGGCTTTGCCGGTCCTTTGGCCGCGCAGATCCGGATGCGACCACGGCCACGACTGGGGAGACGACGGATCTGGGCCTAGGGTTTGGTGTAGATCCGTCGTCGTGACGGCTCATGCTCGCTAGCGGTGGTGGGGTAAAACCGGGGGCTACCTCATTGTAGATGGAGGCAGTGGCGGTGGCCGAGCGTGGCCAGTTGAGTGAGGGCCTTCTCTCTTATTTTCTGCTTTTTTGAGCGATGGTGGCAAATAGTGGATCAGCCGGCCGGAGATGCGCCGGGGCACGGGTTGGTTGTGATGGTGGAACATGGCAGGGCTGGGGCGATGGCACCTGTGGTGGTGGTTGAATAATGCTCGGCCGGAGATAGACGGCTGTGCATAGTCTAGGTGAATGGGCAGCGGGTGGCGCTGGATGGTTGGGGGCGGCTGTAGGGGTCTTGGCAGTGTTGGTGGTGATAATGTTAGTGGTAGTCGTGGTGTTGCTAGGTTGGTGATGATGTGTACAGAGGTGAGGTAGCCTTGTGGCGGTGGATGATGGAGCCGAGGAGGAGACACTGTGGCAGTGTTGGTGGTGGCTGGACGGTTGTGGTGAGGTGATGTTTGCCAACCAGGAGGTGGCGGCGTGGCTACAGTGGGAATGCATGGTGGTGGTCAAGAGCTGTTGGGAGGAGTCATCTCGGTTGGAACATGAGTAGTAGGGTGGCAGCTGTGATGTAGGTGTAGGAATTCTAGGTTTAGGAAATTTTTATGTAAACATTAGAAAATGTGCTATTTATAGGGTAGGAAGGTGAAACACTAAGGGTTAATTGTAAATGTAATAGAAACTACAGAAATTAGTGAAAACACTAACACTAACTCTAGTTACTAACCGCTAACATTTGCTATCATTAATTTAGTTGATTAATAAAATCTAGCTAATTACAATTTAGCTACTAACTAACTACGACTAGTTAAATTCAAGTCCTAGCCCACGATCCAAGCCAATGGCTTGGTAGGCTAACTAGTGTTTACAAAAACAAAAGTTTGATTATAAACTAAGAAAGGTACAAGAGTACAATTTAGTTTTTGGGTAAGTACAACTATAGGAATCTGATCAAAAGACGATTACTTTATCCCTTGGAGGATACAATGTCGAAGAAAAAAACCTTTGAAGAGTGTTGCAGCAAGTGCTCAGGAGATTATGATCATTAGTGATGCTTTTGAAGTAATTTGAAACTCCATTTATCGAGTTTAGAGATAACTGTTAAGTAGTTATCCTGATTGGCGCATACTACAATTGGCATGCTATTCACCCAGTCGCACGAATGGTTGGTTTAACTACTTGGTTGTGTAGCATCCTGTGTGAGATACGCTTGATCGTGAACAGTGTCACGTACACGTTCTTCGAGATTAGTGACATGCACGCCACATCATCTAACTGCTTCTAGATGATTTGATCGGATGGCACCAACTGTTAAATGGTGCCAGGCGTTATTTGCTATTTTATGCACTCTGCTTAGTATAATGATATTTGATTATCTCGTGCCAACTGCAAATAGCGCGAGGCAGCTTTTAGTTATTATGACAATCTGACACAATCTTTTTGAGCGCTATGCGTTCGAGATTCGAATGAATTTTTCTTGACTGACGTGCTGTCAGTAATTATGACATCTGTTTCAGCTTCTCGAGGAAGCTTGCCACGTGTTGGCTAACGCCACCTACGTCCAGCGCCAACTGATGTCGTGCGGCATCTGATGGCCCGTGCCATTTGATGATTTGTGCCCTGGCACCATTTATGAGTAGCGCATGATGATAATTATATTTTTTAGGCCTCTACAAGACCCCCTTCAAAGTTTTCAAATTTAAAAAATTTCAAAATTTGAAATACTTTGAATAAGAAGTATTTTTGTGTGATTGGCGCATGACAGCATTATAACTAACCCCGAGTTTTGGGCGTAGATCGCGTGACAGTTACAAATAGCTTTAGGCTATAAATAACCGATATGAGAGAGAAAACACTTTTACTCGAATTCTCTTCTTTTTGAGCTCATCATTTTTTTCAACTTTTGAAGCTTCCGATCAATCAAAATAGCCCCAATGAGAACCGTAACTGAGAAAGGAAAGAAAGTGGCTGGAGCCACTTCGTGCGTGCCTCCGTTGATGGTGTCGCAACACGTCATGCCATCAACAAGAGCTGGGGAGGCGAACCCCGCTCTTGAAGGTGAGAAAATTGATCGGAGAATACGACAACAGAACACTAGCGCCATTCGCGCATAACGCGATGAAGGGCCAACATCGACCGCCTCTTTCAGAGTATTGGTCGATGCTTTGTGCCATCTGCAACCCGTACCATCTCTTTCACAGTGTTGGCTAAAATCAATCATAAAAATTGACGCCATGCGCCATTTGTCATGTCTTAAGAATGATGTGCCATTCGATGTGATGCGCAAATCATGTGCTGACAGACTGATGTGCCATTGGATTTGAGAACTATTACTGTGCATGTGCCAATTGAGGACTGTTCTTCTCATCTTGCGCCATCCATGATTGGCACAGGGCGTTTCTTTACTAAAATAATATTTTCAAGATTTTAACTCTAAATTTTCTTTTGCAGTTGATCTGAGAGAAGACCATTTTGCTGAGGAATTGGCTTCTGCCATCCGGGTGTTTGAGTATCAAGAAAACCTATCTCACATCAATTTTCTACAATATGATGAGCCAGCTCTCAGACAGACTGCATTGGAGAATCAAGACTATAAAACTCTGCCGTATCTGATAAATGACACTGCCTTTCTGTCTGATGATGCAAATCCTCATAAGAAACTGGCGTTCCTCTTTGGAGAAGCTATAGCTACAGACTCTTAACACAAGTCGAAGAAAGACCGTCGAATCTTCGTAAGGGAAAACACATTGGTATATCTGCCTGAAATGATAAGGAATCTATCTCTATCTCAATATGCCCATGCTAGCTATCCAAGAAAGATGTCATGGGATCTGATACATGTCCAAGAAGCTAGAGTTGGAAGAATATGTCACAGGCGTGGGACCACAATAGAGACATCTTCCTCTGCAATTCTGATCAGTATAACACCCACTTAAGGGGTCTGAAACCAAGTTGCATACCGTCTGATGACGCGACCGTGATGATACCTTTCAGAATACCCATCTTCGCCAATATGTATGCTGCATCTGAAGGAGAATATCCTCGTAACGCTACCATGAGACTAACTGCCTAATGCATCCGGAGATTGTTCGTTGGAACCGTCTTTCTGTGTGGGCTTTAAACAACTTTCGTGAGAGATTACAGGAACTGGGACTCTACGAAGCTATTCTGACTACCTCTTGCGGGATCCAAAATAACTCCAATATATTTCTGGCTTTAGCAGAAAGGAATAACAGTAGGACTGGTACTTTTGCCACTCCTCACGAAGAATTAGGTTTTGCTCTCCATGAAATGCAATTTCTTTTGCATCTGCCAATGGAAGATAACCCTTGTGAAGAGTATATACCAACGGAGGACGAGCTAAAGGCCTTGGCCAAAGTGAACCCTCGGATGGTGGTAGTTCTTGATGAATTGATGTGTCACTTTACAACCTGTATGCATATGTACAAGAGTGGTGCTATATGCTATATATCTAAATGGTTGGTATACCTCTTCTTTGGTCATAACATAGACCCTAAAGTGCAAGATCAGTCTGAATATACTCTCGCTTATTTGAGCCACTTGATGCTCAAACCATTTCCTGGCTTATAGAGGAATATGGCCGTGTTGACACAGAATTAGTTAAACCCTAGAATGGTTATGCTGTCAATACTCCTCTGGAAAGCTATATAAAACAGAGGCATCGATTTATCTCCAGAAGCTGCCTTAGCAGGCTTTCTTTCTCTATGGTTACGAAGGTTTGTCATCCCAGGTGCCAGTGCTGTTGACCGAATCCATCGCAACGTGCTGTTTGCAGCAGTGCTTTTGGTATTTGGCTATAAGATGGATATATTGTCTACAATGACCAGTCGGCTGAATGCGGGACTCCAGAGTTTCACCGATGGTTTGAATGTAAAGCCCAACAATCAGAAGGAATACCCACGTACCGAGATGCCATACACATATCAGTTTGGCTGGTTGTCACTGCATCACCCCTCATTGATGGATCCTGATCTTGGAGTCGGAGGAGCGTTGGCTGCCAACTTTATGGAAAGATTTGCTAAGGCCAAATGGAAGGTTATGTCTTTATCCGACTGCAGAAAAGCATTAAATAGGGTCATAGACTGGAAATTTTTCTGCACCCCTCCTCCATTTGGATACGAAAACTTTTCGATCTCTATCTAAGATTTAGAGCCCGTTGGTTCTCGCCCCTCTCCTGAGGCCTTTAATTGGATGAAGTCAATCAGGCCTTCACACCTGGTATATAGGTTTGAAAACAATTGCTATTTGGAGCCTTATTTACCAAGTCGTTTTGCTCGTCAATTTGGTTCTGACCAACTACACGCTGGGAATACGACGACATGTCTTAAAGCCTCCGGGCATTTGATTGATGGTGCCCGTCAATGGAGATACTATAATGCAAGAGGTGCACGGGCTCTATTCACCATGCCTTCTACTACTATTGAAAACGGAATGCATATATTAAGTTCATACGCACGTTTTTATACTTCAGCCAACACATTTTTTGAAGGTTTTTCGATAAATGATAGTTTCATCAGAACGCAAAAAATGTTTAATGGGGACGCTGCTACCATAAACTAAACTAAAGTTCAGGAGAATGTCCCTGTCGAGGATCCTCTTGAAATTATGAATATGGGTCCCATTGATGAAGTTCAGGATCCATTGAGTGGCCTTCTCAGGAAGCGTAAAGAGAAATCTCCTGCCATGAAGGCTACAAATAGGGAAAAAATTGGAACCTCTACACAGTCAGCCCAAGATACTCCTCCTTCTCTTGCTGCAAGGAAGAGGAAGACAAAAAAGATAACTGCCGTTGAGAAGCTCGGAGTCAGGACTAAACTCCAGTCACGGCAAATATAATCTGGGTCATCACCGGGCATAACTACGTCACTCAGGGGATCAACTCCATCCCGTTTAGAAGAGAGAGTATAGGGGTTGAGGAGGAGACAAGCAAAGAACATCCTGCTCATAAAGAAATGCAGCCGCAATCATTTGTTCTTACTGAGACAGTTGTAGCATCTCCTCAGCCATTATTCAAGCATTCGGCCAAGAGGAAGCTATTGGCCACAAAAGCCTGGGGTAGGAAGACTGCAGTGTCTCTCGCATCTTCTTCTCTAGAACAATCTCCTGGCCAAGGGACATTGCCGATGTCGCCCAGAGGCACTTTTTCTTCATAAGGTGATGTCTTTACTTTTTCTATTCAGCAAGAGTTACTTGATATTGATCCTGTGGTAATTTATATTGATATATCTTCATCTCCAGAACCTCCAACTATCAGTGCTCCAGCTCTAGCTCTAGCTGACGTAGTAGATACTTCTGGTGTTGCGGTTTTAGAACCATCAATTGTAGGGTTCATCGTTCCTTTGTCTACAACGACATTCGCGGTGTTTGCTATAGCTGGTTTGACATCACCATCAACTAGTGAGCCAACTCCATCTATTTCGGTGGATGTTCCCTCCGTGACAGATATAGAGCCAATAATTCACCCAGCTCTGAGAACCACCACAACCCAAGGAATAATACTTCCATTTGGAATAACCTCGATTCGTAGTGAGAAGGATGTAATGCCTCCAGAACTCTGGCATCTTCTATACCTTAAACTCTTATAGCTCCTATTCCAAGCGAAGCACCTTCTCAAGATGAGAGGATGATAGAAGCGCTACTAGATTGTGATCTTAGTGTTGATCCAATTGAGAAGGACCGATTGACGCCACTTCTGATCCTGGTCAGAATGAAACTCCCACTCAAGTATTGGCCCAGGATTTGGTGGCCCAGAAAGATCAAGTTATTGTTGAGGGTGACGGTCACCAAGATGATGGTGACCAAAGCCCTACTGATGCTAATCAGAGATTCGAGGAACTACCAAGCGGTGAAGATTCTGATATTAAGTCGAAGGGAAAGAAGGCCCTGGTGACAATGAAGGCGAGGATGAAGATGTTGACATCGAAGAAGATATCGACATCAAGGGCAATCCTTAATGATGATAGGGAGGGTTATGTTGATATCGTGGGTGATAAGAACCCTAAAGAAGTTAATGTTGAGGAGATCCAGCCCCAGCTGAACGCATTTTTGAAACAGAAGGGGCAAAGGTGGAAGCCCCATGTGACTAGGCTGAATCTGGAGCTGGGAGCAGCCGTTTCATGTTAGGTGGTTTGGAAGTTGGAAGCAGCCAAGCAGCCGTCTCCGAGAATACTATGATGAGGCTCATTACCGAACGAGGCACCACGCCTCGCAAGACTCCATATGTGTTGTCGGACTCAGGTAAATTTCTGACTTTATTTTCCATTGCATTTAATGCTGTTTGATATGATGTATAATAATTGTGCTTTTGATTGCAGAGGGTTACATAGGGACTATTGCTACAGCCCCGTTGACGTCTACGGCCTTCAGCTTCAGTTCCACCATGGCTCCCCTAGACATGGGCACTCATACTGCAGAAGGAAGCTCCTCAAGGATGCCTGCACCAAAATCTCTAGTGCACAAGCTGCGATCAATCCATCTTCTGCAGAAGGAGGAGTTGTTGGTGAAGTGCCGACACCTGGCGTATTGACGATGACAAAAGCCTCGTCGAGACTTGTACAAGTGCCTTCTTTCTCTCTCTGAATACTCTTATTCAGATGGCCTTGAGAAAAGCCACCCTTATGAATTAGTAAGGAGAACCGCCTCTTTTGCCATTGAAGCAATCCGCAATATCGGTGACACTGAAAGAGTCAGCCTTTTAGAGCATATCTTGGATGCACTTGAAGAGCCTATCAGATCCTATCAGGATTTGACAAGAGGCAACATCCAAAGACGCATGAATACAGAGTGTGGGGCAATAGCTCGTGAATATGAGGTATAACAGGTAGCTTTGAAGGATTCTGTAGTTGCCTTTACAGTACGATCTGGAGAAACGAAAATGAGCATTACCGAAACTACCTCTACAATATAGCGTTACAAGACTGAAGCCACAGAGAAAGAGAAAGAAGCAGCTGAATGCCAAACTCATCTTCAAGAGCTGGAAGCTGAGATAGCCAATCTTTGCGAGGCGATCACAACAGCCAAGAGGCGTGAAGAAGAAGTGCTTGAACTGCATCAAGTTGTCGCAAGTCATATGAATGATCTGAAGAGACAGCGAGATGAATTCGTCTAAGTTCATGGTGCAGAAATTGAATGCCAAGTTAACTCACTGCAACGTTTTGACCTAGAGTTCGGGAGAAATTTGGCCAGACAAAGGGTGATTGACTCTAGAGTGGAGCGAGCTGAATCCTTGAAGAGGTTGATCACCGATCTTAGTATGCAGCCTTTAAAATAAAATTATCAGATTGTGATAACTTTTTATTTGAACATTTTGTTGAATGTAATAATTTTCACGTCATTGAATGAAAACTGATGATCTTTTTGTGGCTTTATTACTTATTATGTATCTGTTTGACACAAGCAATAGGCAGGATTAAGAAATATGATCAGAGGTATTGGACATGACATATCTCTTAAAAATAACAATACTTATTACATCTGTTCAGAGGTAATATGGAAATGACAGAATATAACTTGAAATATTGTCATTTCTGAGACCACATCATTTGAGGTAATGTGGACGTAACGAGTCGTTAATATAGATAGCAAAATTCAGAGGTAATATGGACGTGAATTCATAGATCTATTGATCATCCTTGGGTCAACTGGGACTCAAGGATAGGATATCTCTTAAAAAAGCTGGGTTTCTAAAGATGATATTGTGTGCAAGAGTCTTGAAGAAGCACTTGAAAAATTCCAAGTTTTGCCTCAGCGATCTTTCAAGAAGTTGGCGTGCTCTTCTGAGTAAAGACACATGATTGTAAAGTTATTTTACAAATAGTGGATTTCAATCCTGAGCTAGAGTTCTCAGGCCTGGACTAGTCCTCCACGAGAGAAACCAGGTTAAAAACTGCTGTGTCTGTGTATGCTCTCTGATCTTCATTTACTTTCCGCACTTATACTCTGATTAATCAGTTGCTAGTTGGGATTGAATAGAGTTGAATTTTTAATTGATCATTATTGACACACGTACTCTATTCACCCCTCCTCTAGAGTTACCTACATGTACTTCAATTGGTATCAGAGCCATGTTCTATTGATACAGAATTTACATCCTAGAGTTGATCCATGGAAACCACACAACCCATCTTTACCAACTATGGTGAGGGTCAATCCACAAATAGGCTACCCCTATTTGATGGAACCAACTACACATATTGGAAGACTGGGATCAGTTTTTATCTTAAGTCTCTAGACTTTGACCTGTGGACTGTAGTCATTGATGGCTACAAGAAACCTCCCTGAATAACTGTCAAGGGAAGTCTCGTCGAGAAACCCCACGACAAGTATACTGATCAGGAGAAGAAACGGGCAAATCTAGACGCTAGGGCTATTAATGCTCTCTTCTGTGCCATAGACATGACGAATTCAATAGGGTCTCCATATGCACTACCTCGCACGAAGTATAGAAAATTTTGGAGGTGACTCATGAAGGGACCACACAAGTCAAAGAATCAAAAGTCAGTCATTTGACACAGGAGTACGAGGCTTTCAAGATGAAGCCAAATGAGATGATCACTCAAATGTTCACCATATTCCTTGACATCGTCAATCCGCTATCTTCCATAGGAAAAGATTATTCCAACCATGAGAAAATACGTAAAGTGCTACGAGGTTTACCGAAGGTCTGGAATCCCAAAGTCACAGCGATCATCGAAGGCAATGATCGTACGATCATGTCACTAGAAACTTTGATGGACAAGCTAATAACGCATGAGCTCGATCTAAAAGATTTCGAAGAAATAGCTCCAAAAGAGAAGGAGATTGCATTGAGAGCTCATCGCCGAAGAACCAGCTCAGAAGACACTGATGACGACTACTCCAAAGGTGACAATCAAGCTCTCTTAGTTCGAAACTTCAAGAAGTTTCTATGCGTCAACAAAAAGAAGAGAGAACAAAGAGACGATGAGGAAGAACCTACCTGCTTCGGATGCAAAAGGACAGGACATGTCAAGAAAGATTATCCCGTAGCAAAGAAAGGAAGCAAATACGAGAAGCCATATAAGAAGCCAACTACAAGGATGTATGCCAACACTAGCATCTGGCACGAAAGCGAGGCTAGTGATTCAGACGAGGAAGAGGACTCTCCACAAAACACAGCTAACGTTTGTCTAATGGCGACTTAAGAAAAGGTAAAAGATTTTTTTGATGATTTCTCATTTGATGAACTTGGTGATACTTTTAGTGATCTACTTGAAGATCACAAAAAGGTAATCAATAAATATAAACATGCAAATGATAAGATCAAGGACTATAAAATCGAGATCCATAGACTTTTATGTTTACTAGATAATGTTAGAAACACTACACCCACGAAAATCACTGAAGAAGTATCCAAGCTTAAAATAAGCTTACACGATGCCGAATCAATCATTGAGAAACAAACACTTGATATCATGGCTTTAAACAAAGAACTTGCTGAAGAGAAAAACAAGTTCAAAATTACTACAGGTAGAATACACGGTCTTACCACTAAATGTGATGATCTAAATGCTGTCTCTAAGAAATTAGAGATTAAACTGCGCAAGAAGGTTATTCAACCCCAAGTTCAGCATCATAGTCACAACACTTACAAACACGAGACAACTCAACACAAGAAAGCACGTCACCACAAGAACACTCATCCACATGCTACACAAAATCATGCTTTTATGTACACATATTCACATGCAGCATGTAAAACACACACACGTAAACACCATCACTCCTTTGGGAGAGGTATAATTTCATATTCTTCTCTATTTCCTTTTCAACTTTAAAATTCTCCATGGCTCCAGGACTCTTTTGTAGAGGCAAGAGAAAAAGGAGTGATGGTGCATCATCTTCCCATCCTCCTCCTCCTCTTGCTCCTCCAATCCATCCTCTTTTTAATCCACACCACCACAAGACCCCAATACCTTCATTGAACAACTTTTTATATCATTGGATGCTTTCAATGAATAGTTTGCCAATTTTCGTTCACGAAGTGTGTATGCGGGTCATCCGATCAATTTTACTATCTTTTCGGCTCATGATTCATTGTTCCATGATTTGTGCTTAGATGAGTTAGTCACTACTTCATTTGTAGTTTATTTGAATGCAATAAAAATGTTCTATTACAATCTAACTTTTGACGACACGCGGATCTACTCTCGTGTCGCCGGTATCGACATCTCGTTTGATGACTTTGAGCTTGCAGAATATCTTGAGATCCCGGAACCCAATTCTTGGGAGAAACTTGTTGATGCCCGACAGTTTCAATTTCTCGATGGATCTTCGCTTGAGAGCTTCAAGGATGACTTGTGTACTCCCAACAATCGTCCCCGCAAGCTACGGGCTAAATATCTTAACCCATATTTTTATGAACTTCATCGAATTATTTTCTCCACGATTTTGCCCAAAGCGGGATCGACCGATGAAGTATCCTACCTTGAGATTTCTGCTCTTTACCATCTCTACTTCCATGTCCCATTCAACTTTCCTACACGATGATGGACTGGATGATTCGTGCATGGACGCGACCCCGATCATTGGTCTACACCATGTATTTGTCGATGATCTTTCGTACGTTCCATATTCCACTTGACGAGTGTCAATTTCTTTCTGCCCCTGCCTATCTGTCTAAGGCACAGAGGCTTTTAGCTGCTGTTGAATTCCCTGCTGAGTCTGAGCACTCCGAGTCTGATGCTCGTGGTGATCCTTCTGCTCTTGGCCACCCTGAGCCCGACCCACCTGCTACCCGTGAATCTATTCAGACTATGCTGCGAGATCATTTTCGCTTGGAGCACGATCGCTGGATTCAGATGGATTACCGCACTACTCTACAGATGACGGCAATCAGCAACACCCTGCATGACATCCAGTACCCCCTGGCTACCCTTCCTACAGTGTCATACCCCATGGTATGGGATCCCTTTCGCGAAGGTTTTCGTATCGACGACACTTGGGTTAGGCGGTACTTGGATTCGGATGCAGCGTTTGTTGATCCACGTCGCTCTGCTAGTAGCCCATCTGATTCTGCTGGACCTTTTCGTGCTCCGTGACGACCGTGGTACCCTTTTATGATGTTGCTGCTGATGCTTAGGATTTACTTTGTTTATGCACTTTGTCATTTTTATTCAATTGTTATGTAGTTGAACTCTTTGCTTTATACTACTTGATGCTTATGTAGCTTCTGTTTGGATTATTTGCTAGTTATCTCTTACTTGGATTTGAGCCTTGGTTGTGTGATTGCATATTTTCTCCGTGGTTCTTTTTTAAGGGGGAGCTTATATTTCATTTTGTTAAATGCCAAAGGGGGAGAATATGTGATATTTGCTTGAGAATTGGATAAATACTTTTGCTATGTGTTATATTGTTTGGACTAGTATCAGGACTTCTCTATTTACGGGGGAGCCAAAATGTCCATCTACGGGGGATCTATATATGTATCCAGGTATGAATGTTGCGACCTGCAAATATCGTAATTTTTTTAATTATAAAAATGGGAGAGATTGTTGACCCAAACTGGATCGCAGTCAACCTAATCTTGATAATTAACAAATCGATATTTGGCTTGATCTAACTCGACACGTAAATCTTCATCAAGCTACAAATCAGACGACTATCACATATCAAGTCAGACAATCATCATCGACGACTGTTCGACAAATACTGCTGTAACATGTAATCGGAAGTCTGTATTTTTACACTTCTTATTGACTCTAGGCTATTGTACGTTAAGTCGCACTGAGTACCTCAACCATAGACTAGATAACCAAAAGCTCCACAAACAAAAAGCCAAACTGCCAAAGCCCTACAACTACCCATGAGCATTCTGTCTCCAAGGAGGCAGAGTTCAGGCCGAACTCTGCCCCCCCACAGAGTTCGGGCCGAACTCTGTCCTTTGATTTTCAGGAGCTAAATTTTAGGGATTGCTTATTTCAAGTTGTCCAACGGCCAAAATTTTGAATATTTTGGACATAGTTCTGGCCGAACTCTGCCTCCAAGAACTAGTATATATAGGCACCCATTTCTCATATTTTAAATCATCAAATCTTCTCTTCTACTCCTATAGTCTATACATCCTAAAGAGCTATACTCTTCTCATCTACTAGCCACAAAACTTTCCAAGCCTACAAGGTGCTCAGTGCGAGTCGATTATAAGTTTGTATGCAAGAGTCTTGAAGAAGTCACTTGGAAAATTCTAAGTTTCGTCTCAGCGATCTTTCAAGAAGTTGGCATGCTCTTCTGATTAAAGGCACGTGATTGTAAAGCTATTTCACAAATAGTGGATTTCAATCCTGAGCTAGAGTTCTCAGGCCTGGACTAGTCCTCCACGAGAGAAAACAGGTTAAAAACTTCTGTGTCTGCGTATGCTCTCTGATCTTCATTTACTTTCGCACTTATACTCTGATTAATCAATTGCTAGTTGGGATTGAATAGAGTTAAATTTTTAATTGATCATTATTGACACACGTACTCTATTCATCCCCTCTAGAGTTGCCTACACGTACTTCAGATATTTGTGATAATATAGTAGATGTTGTGGATCAATGAAGACGTATCATAAGATCTAGATAGACTCTACTGGGAATTTTTTAGAAGAGTAAATAATTCAAAGATTTGAAGTATGTACAATATTTTTCAAAAAATATACTACACTCTTTCAAACATGGTACTTCTTTAGGAATTTGCCGTTGATCAATTCAGCCATCCATCCCTGACAGTTGATAAGCTCCGTTAGAGAAAACTTTGCTTATAATGTAGGGACCTCCTACTTGTTTCGAACTTGTCCTTAGTTATGTGTGTCATAGTCATAGGACGTCTGACGGTAAGGACTAGCTCGGCTTTTTGGAATGCTCGTACTTTGACTTTACGGTTGAAGGCTTTTGAGATACGGGTTTGATATAGCTCGATGTGTTGTTGAGCTAGTAACTACTTCTCATCACGTGCTTTAAGCTCCTGAAGTTGAAGACAATCATTATTTTCTGTTGTGAGTTTGTTGGCAATAACAATCCTTAGAGAAGGGATTTGAATCTCCAATGAAAGGACAGCTTCGCATCCATTCACTAAAGAGAAAGGTGTATAACCAGTTAGAGTGCGTACGGTAGTACGGTAGACCTATAGACATTCTCCAAGGTTTTTGCTTCAGTTATGTTTATTGGTGGAATCGAACTTCTTGAGAAGCTTGATGATTGTTTTGTTGAATGCTTCGGCTAAACCATCAGCGGCGAGATTGTAGGCTGTAGAAGCAACATTGTTGATCCGATTGTCATCACAGAACCGAGTGAACTTCTGAATGATAAATTAAGGACCATTATCATGGATGATTCGTCGAGGAATGCCGAATCTGTAGATCATATGATATTTAATAAATTTGATGACACCACTTGTCTTGACTTCAGTCAAGGGTATAGCTTCGGCTCACTTTGAGAAGTAATCAGTTATATCTAGGATAAACCAATGTCCTCGAGATGAAGGTAGATTAATAGGACCAATGACATCCATGCCCTAAGCTTCGAAGGGCCATGATGCTGCAGTCGGATGCAGGAATTCTGATGGTTGATGAATAAAATCTGCATGGATTTGGCATGTTCATCATTTTCTTGAATATTCAATGGCATCTGACATCATGGTTCCTATGTGTCAGATCCGATCCTGTAGCTTAGGACTAGGCTGATGTGCACCATAGACACCATAGTGGGCTTTACATAGTATCTATTTTGCTTCATCTCCCACGAGACAACGTAAGAGTGTCACGACCCGCACCCACTATGAGGGTACGAGAATGTAACAATGTCCAGCCTACGCCGCAGTGTCGGCGGTAGAACGCTGTCCTAGGTCAACATACATCTAGCAATATAATACTAAGCAGTAAATGAACTCAATCACAACTAAGGAAGAAGAAAGCACGATATGATATAGAACTCAAGGAAAAACAGAAGATAGAATAGTCTAAGGTGATATCCCAGCAAATATCCAGAGTACATATCTCAGCTACTGAATATGAAAGAATATATACAACTCAACATCTCTGAACAGAAGTAAAGTCTAGCTAAACAATCTCAAGATAACATAAAAATAAGATAAGGCCTAACTAAACTAGTCTAGGCAGTAGGGGTGATGTCCTCGGCTAGAGCTGTCCCGTAGAAGGTATCCTCCCAGGCCTCCTCCTCGTCCTCTGTAATATTTTCAACAGGTCCAGTCAGGACAGGAGCGAGTACAGTACATCTCAACAGTTCATAGCAGGTTAGAAAATATAATCATGCAGTAAAGTAAGATATAGATACTGAAGAAATACAGTATGTAAACAGAGAAAGAGAACTGTAATAGAAATATCTACTATAAGTAAAGAGCTACCAGCGACTAGTGATTTTGAGCACAAAGTCGACATGTGAACGGCTTGATTGTACATGGCTATACTAAAAAGGCGTACATGGCTATTCTACTTTGAAATTGTTCACATGGCTATTTATACTCCTCCGTACCCCCAACTAATACACAAGGATCCAACCAGGTTATATTATGATTCTATGTAACAGCCCCCGAAGGGTGGTAAGCCCCCAAAGGGTGATATGCCCCCAAAGGGTGATAAGCCCCCAAAGGGTGATATGCCCTCGAAGGGTGATAAGCCCCCAAAGGGTGATATGCCCCCGAAGGGTGATAAGCCCCCAAAGGGTGATATGCCCCCGAAGGGTGATAAGCCCCCAAAAGGGGATATGCCCCCGAAGGGTGGTACATAGTAGTCCCATAAATGGGGATTCTGATAGACCCAATAAATGGGATAAGGATTCAGAGAAGACTCCGTGATCATATGAGTATATGTCACAAGTTATCAAAGAACCAAAGGAGCATATGATACGCCATGTAAGTGAAATGCACAGAACATAGTGTACCCGATGCTCCCTGAAGGTATAACATCTCAAGAAGGGATCCATATAGTACTAATCCGTGTGACCAATGTGACAGTATCAAGTAAAGTAATTTAATGCAGAAAATAATTCTAAGCAGGATATGAAATGATCAGAGAATGTACACGCCTGTATCTGAGTGTCCGGATGAAATGTACTGTCCGAGGAGAGGTGTCTGGCTCCTAATCAGAACAGCACAGGTCACAACAAGTGTAAAATGATATAATGAAGTTCTACTATGCATTCTATATGATTCTAGGTCAATCTAGACTAAAGTCAACACTCGGTCAACTCTAGTCAACTAGACTAGTCAAACTAGGTCAAACTTAACCCAAACAAGTCTAATAAGTCTCACTAGGCCTAACCAAGCCTAGTCTAGCAATCATACACCAATCACAAGGCTATACAAGCCAACCACAAGCCATCACACCAAGGCACATTACATCTAGCTATTGATAATAAATTCACATATATATATATATATATATATATATATATATATATATATAGGCTTACATATATATACAACATTTCATCTACATTATGTAAATAGAGAGAGGGAAGTTAGCATGCAAGGGTCTATGTGTGTGAACATGGTGGTGAAATGGAAGACATAGGCTACACTATTTATATACACATACATGTATGTAATTGACACCCCACTATTTCCCTCACACCCTTCATTCCTGTTTCCCTAAAGCTCTCACACACACTAAGCACAGAACCCTCTAGCCTAACACACACACACACACACACACACACACACACACTTGAGTACTAGTGTTTTCCCTACATATTTATATATGTATAAAATATATATATATATATATATATATATATATATATATATATATATATATATGAGGTGTGTCACGACCCGCACCCACTGTGAGGGTACGAGAACGTAACAACGCCCAGCCTACGCCGCAGTGTCGGCGGTAGAACGCTGTCCTAGGTCAACGTACATCTAGCAATATAATACTAAGCAGTAAATGAACTCAATCACAACTAAGGAAGAAGAAAGCACGATATGATATAGAACTCAAGGAAAAACAGAAGATAGAATAGTCTAAGGTAATATCCCAGCAAATATCCAGAGTACATCAGCTACTGAATATGAAAGAATATATACAACTCAACATCTCTGAACAGAAGTAAAGTCTAGCTAAACAGTCTCAAGACAACATAAAAATAAGATAAGACCTAACTAAACTAGTCTAGGCAGTGGGGGTGATGTCCTCAGCTAGAGCTGTCCCGTAGAAGGTATCCTCCCAGGCCTCCTCCTCGTCCTCTGTAATATTTTCAACAGGTCCAGTCAGGACAGGAGCGAGTACAGTACATCTCAATAGTTCATAGCAGGTTAGAAAATATAATCATGCAGTAAAGTAAGATATAGATACTGAAGAAATGCAGTATGTAAACAGAGAGAGAGAGAGAACTGTAATAGAAATATCTACTATAAGTAAAGAGCTACCAGTAATTAGTGATTTAGAGCACAAAGTTGACATGTGAACGGCTTGATTGTACATGGCTATACTAAAGAGGCATACATGGCTATTCTACTTTGGAATTGTTCACATGGCTATTTATACTCCCCCGTACCCCCAACTAATACACAAGAATCCAACCAGGTTACGTTATGATTCTATGTAACAGCTCCCGAAGGGTGGTAAGCCCCCAAAGGGTGATATGCCCCCAAAGGGTGATAAGCCCCCAAAGGGTGATATGCCCCCGTAGGGTGATAAGCCCCCAAAGGGTGATATGCCCCGGAAGGGTGATAAGCCCCCCAAGGGTGATATGCCCCCGAAGGGTGATATGCCCCCGAAGGGTGATATGCCCCCGAAGGATGGTACATGGTAGTTCCATAAATGGGGATTCTGATAGACCCAATAAATGGGATAAGGATTCAGAGAAGACTCCGTGATCATATGAGTATATGTCACAAGTGATCAAAGAACCAAAGAAGCATATGATACGCCATGTAAGTGAAACGTACAGAACATAGAGTACCCGATGCTCCCTGAAGGGATAACATCTCAAGAAAGGATCCATATAGTACTAATCCGTGTGACCAACGTGACAGTATCAAGTAAAGTAATTTAATGCAGGAAATAATTCTAAGCAGGATATGAAATGATCAGAGAATGTACTCGCCTGTATCTGAGTGTCTGGATGAAATGTACTGTCCGAGGAGAGGTGTCTGGCTTCTAATCAGAACAGCACAGGTCACAACAAGTCTAAAATGATATAATGAAGTTCTACTGTGCATTCTACATGATTCTAGGTCAATCTAGACTAAAGTCAACACTCGGTCAACTCTAGTCAACTAGACTAGTCAAACTAGGTCAACTAGGTCAAACTTAACCCAAACAAGTCTAATAAGTCTCACTAGGCCTAACCAAGCCTAGTCTAGCAATCACACACCAATCACAAGACTATACAAGCCAACCACAAGCCATCACATCAAGGCACATTACATCTAGTTATTGATAATGAATTCATATATATATATATATATATATATATATATATATATATATATATATATATATATATATATATATATATATATATGTATAGGCTTATATATATATACAACATTTCATCTACATTATGTAAATAGAGAGAGGGAAGTTAGCATGCAAGGGTCTATGTGTGTGAACATGGAGGTGAAATGGAAGGCATAGGCTACACTATCTATATCACACATACATTATATGTCGAATATATATATAGTACTCACATAAAATAGGATACATATATGAATATACACCTCATATATATATATATATATATATATATATATATATATATATATATATATATATATAATATATATATATATATATATAAATATGTAGGGAAAACACTAGTGCTTAAGTGTGTGTGTGTGTTAGGCTAGAGGGTTCTGTGCTTAGTGTGTGTGAGAGCTTTAGGGAAACAGGAATGAAGGGTGTGAGGGAAATAGTGGGGTGTTAATTACATACATGTATGTGTATATATGAGTGAGTGAAATATGCATGCAGTGAAGTACAAGAAAGCAAGAAAGTGTGCTAGGGATGCAGTGAGCAATGTGTGTGAGATGATTACAGTGACAAGATATCCTAAGAGGGTGGCCTGTGTAGTGACTGCATTTGTATACATGTGTGTGAGTGTATATGTGTACCCGTGTCATCAGGAAGTTGGTTTCAGTGGACAGGAAACAGTGTCAGTGTCCAAGTGTTCAGGGAAATATCAGTGCCTGTGTCATTAGGAAGTTGTCAAGGCAGTGAAATAGAATGTGTGTGTAAACAGGGAATTCTCAGGAAACAGTTTTCACACAAAAGGAAGGACAGTTCAGTGTTTAGTTCAATAGCAAATGAAGCAATCTCCCTTTTCTTAACAACCTAATCTCAGTTAATCCTACCTTAACAGTTAACATTCTTAGTTATAATTTGAACTAAAAAAACCCATTTCAAATCAATGTTCAAGTTAACTAATTCACCCATTCTCAGTTTTCAATTTCAAACTCCCATTTCAGTGCAATACAATGTCAACCCAAAACCTATTTTTATCAAAACAAAACTCAAATTCATTTAAGGAACAATGTTTCCGAGATTATGTCTAACCTTAAATGTCAAACTATATTCAGTTTAATAACAGTGAATGCAAGTTGCAAGCTCAACCAATGACAAAATCCCATGCTAAATCAAGTCTAATTCGACTGTAATAGAACAAATCATGAAATCATTGACCAAGGAATAATACATTCATTCAAATTAGTTTACAGTTTACATGAATAGACATTCATAAAATCCCAGGTATGGAAATGGAAACTGTGACAGGAAATATTGAACCAACATTCATCAAGTTCACTAAGGAAATGGTTTTAAAATCTCAGGGAAGGAATTCAATGAAGGCATGTAAACATGTGGAACAGTGTCATGTGTCAAATGAGAAATCTGTGAATACTTCCCAGGTTAAAGAAATCAGTGAATTTCAGTAAAAAAAAATAGAAAAGGAAACATTCATTCATATCCTGACATCAAAACCATTCATCAATCCACAGTTCATTAAGAGGAAATCAGTACATGTTATATGTGAAAACTGGAATATGATCTCAGGTTAAATAGCATTTGAAAAGGAGGAAATCAATGTTTCAACATTTGAATCCCAATCAACATGTCAATATCCCATTCTCATATTCCAAGCCTAATCAAAAATAAAAAAGAATTAACAGGTACTAACACATGTGTCACAACCAATGGTAACTGATCAACAATTAGAAATCAGAAAAATTGGAATTGAAGTTCAGTAGACAATCAAAACTGATTCATGAGTATCAGGAAAACAGTACATAGTATCAGTCATTTTCAGTTTCGGAACCTAGTGAAATTTGAATACAACCCATTCCCTTTATCTTCCCAGTTATTTATACATCTATCAATGAATCTATAACAAGTACCATATGTATTTAACAATCTAATTCAGTAAACAAAAAAACACATAAAATCCATTCGAACACAGTGTCCTAGTTCTCAATGTATCAGAAATTTACAATCCATTCCAAACCAAATTCATTTATCAAAATCAATCCAAAAACCAATACATATGTGTACAGTGGTGTCAGGGTTGTGTCTTCAATGTGTGCACGTGTTAGAGGTGTCTACGTGTCCAAACAATGGAAACGAAGGTGTCCAAATTGTTCAAACAGTGTGCATCAGCCAGTATGTACAGACTGGCTCGTGCAGCGTGTCCAAGCTCTCGTGGACACGACACGCGATACCAATGACCTCGTGCACATGTCCACATATTCACCCAATATAGGGCTACACGTGTGTCACCCTGAACCGTGTCGACGTGTCGTCGTGTCGAAACTAAATGCGCGTATCAATGCGCATTTTCAACCGTGTGACGTACAGTATCAAATCGATGCGGGTGGGATTTCTCGCAAACCACTGAACAAAAACCTATGAAAATTTGTGAGCCTCATGTCAGTCACCTAAACAGTGTCCACACCAAATTTCGTGTCCAGATGTGTCGTGTATAATGAGTTATAGCCCCCGAGTAGCAGGGCAATGTGTACTGTGTCAGAACAGCGTGTTCGTGTCCAGATCTCGACACAACACGACACAATGGCCACTTCAGTCCAACAGAAATTGATAAGCGACAACAAACCCTAAATTTCTATTCAAAAAGTTTCCTAAAATCAGGTCGAAATGTCCTTTGGGACATTTCATCAAACACCTAGGTCTATAGGCTGATTCGTGTCCATTTAGGACACGAAATGGACAAAAAACCTAGGTCTAGGCATACCTACAGAACCAGGACACCTAGGGCTAGGTTTACAAGCAAAGAAACTAGAATTTTAATGATGTTTACAATAATTTACCTATTGGTATCAAAATACAAGAAAAGCCTCAAATGGGGGGTTACTCTTGCTAGCAAACTTCTCCAAATTGCCCCAAGCCTGAGAATACTCTCCATGAACAGCAAGAGGGAGACAATTAGAATCTAATGCAAGTGGTTTGAGCCAAAAAGGAGTTACAATAGGAAAGTTATGGATTGGGGAAGATGGCTACACCTCTTTCTTCAAAGCTTGAGAGAAAAATAATAAAAGAGGCAAGAACAAATGGAAGAGGCATTAAATAGGGTAGAAAACCCTAGGTTGGCTGCCATGGGCTGATTAGGGTTAGGGTTTGGCTACATGGTGTGGGCCTACGGGCTTTAAGACTAGTCATTGATCAATGGTTTAAATCACAAGTCATGACTTGTGTCTAAATGCCTTCTATTCTAACTTGGGTTTAAATGACTAAACCATAGGTTAACTCTAGTCTAACTAGGGTTACATAACCTAACCAAGTCAAAACTCAACTAGGGTTAGCTCCTAGGTTGGTCTACCATGGTCATTGCTAGTCAAAGTCAACCTAGTCAACCCTTATTCAAACCATTCCAAAATAAATTCTAAAAATTCCCATAAATTCAAATAAATTATAATAAAATCAAATAACCCTAAAAATACCCTAATCACATGGCTAGGCTCTAGGGTAGGCAGTCTCTACTGTTCACTAGCAAAACACCATAAATCACAAGTAATGAATTTAAATAGTTTAAAAATAATTAAAAATCACTAAAAATTATAATATAAAATAAATATCATTAAATAATAATTATAATTACAAAATTTCAAAATTACGCTCTTCTGAAAAACTGGGTGTTATAATCCTACCCACCTTATAAAAATTTCGTCCTCGAAATTAAGATGATCGCACCCTTTCTAGGTTAAACCCCCAGCAATCATAGTCTCAGAAATCTATCTTAAATCATACAGCATTAAAGTGTAACCTATGGGGGTCATGGGATGCAATATCAGTCTGGGGTCACGACACACACTGACACGAATCAGGGTGACACACACCTAGGTCTACCCTAGGCGCACCCACTGACACGTGCACGTGGGCCAGTTCGCGTCGTGTCGAGTGCACGACACGCGTGCACCTGTGCACGACGCACTATCTGTGTATGTGTCTCAGTACACTGGTATCGAGCCTTAGTCGAGTTTTGGTTCGAATTTAGGTTTACCTAATTTCGAGTGAACAGTGTTTCCAGTTTGGGTTTTTTTGGGTATTTTTCTGATTTCTAAATCGAATTTCAATTCGATTTTAGTGTGTATATACATGAATATTTGTGCGTATATATATTGTATATGTAAGTATATGTGTATGTGTGTGTGTATGTGGGTATGGGAGTGTATATATACTTGTATATATGTAGGAATGGGTATATGTATATATGCATATATGTATGTGTGTGAGTTGGGTTTCCCTTCTCAGTTTTCTAGAGTTTTAACCCCCCTGCTGTGTATTCACACACACACACCCCACTGCCACACCCTCACACTCTCACTCACTCTTGTGCACACACACTCTCACTCTCCTTTCACTCTCTCTCTATATATGTAGTATACATATATATATATATATTTTTTTTAGTATACATATATATATATATATATATATATAGAGTATTATATATATACTGAATCATATCTATATATAGATATATATATATATATATATATATATATATATATATATATATATATATATATATATATATATATATATATATATATATATATATATATATTTTATTTTTTATATAGTGTATCATATATATATATATATATATATAAAAATATATATATATATATATATATATATATATATATATATTAAAATATATATATATATTTTTTAATATATATATATATAAAAATATATATATATATATATATATATATATATATATATATATATATATATATATATATATATATATATATATAAATATATATATATATATATATATATATATATATATATATATATATATATATATATATATATAGGTATTATATATATAGAGGGGTTATATGTGGGTATTATGTATGTTTAGCTATATATGGTTATATAGATGTGTGTATATATATATATATATATATATATATATATATATATATATATATATATATATATATATATATATATATATATATATATATATATATATATATATATATATATATATAGATTATGGTATTATATATATAGTTGGGTATATAAATTAGATATGTATATATATGATATAGACTTGATGTCTTAGCCTATGGCCTATGTATATATGTATTGTATGTATGTCTTAGTGCCCTAGGATTACTAGCCTATGGTTAGTAGCAAGTTAGAGTTGACCATTAGGTCTAGTAGACCTAGTTTGACTAAATTGTTGACCATGGTTGACCAAAGTCAACTATAGGTCAACCATGACCTAATTGACCTAGAAAAGGGCTTAGATGGACTTAAAGGGGGCTAATTTGACTAAGTTGACTAAACCATAAGACTATTGACTAATTGGTTTAGGTTTGACCATATAGGTTATGTGGATAGTCCTAAGTAGATTAAGATATATATGGGGTTAAGTTGAGATTGTAGTTGAGATTGTTTGAGATTATATCATTAGTTGTTGGTTTTATTTCTATTTTTAGTCTTAGTTTTAATCTTCTGTGATATATTATCATTCTTAGACTGTGATTGAGATTCATTATATCTATACTTGTCCTTCGTTCGGAGCATACCGTTAAATGATTGTCTGTATAGTTTTTTGGAGGTATGATTGTAGTAGAATCTGAATGATCGTCGACGGATTGTTGTGAGTTCTTTGGGATCTTCAGGTAAGATGTTATGTACCATAAAGTCGATGAAAGGAGCTCTCCAATCTTCGCTAGTAGTGTAAATCTCGACTGAATTGCTGTATTCAAGGTGTAAATTATTTTCGATAAAGAATAATTTCCTATTAGTGATGATGATCGGTGGTTGTCTTTTCACAAGAATCGCTAATACTGCTCTAGGTTAGCAAGCACATCAGCTTCTGTATTGCAAGCTCGACGTACATGTTCAATGAAGAAGTCTTTGAATGATGTAGCCAGTTTGACTGCTACTTCATGGTATGCAATGAGATCTTAATGACGAACTTCGTACGTGCCTCTAACCTGATTGACAATTAGTTTAGAGTTTCTGTATACTTTAAGATATTTGATATCCAACTATTTAACTAATTGGAGACCAATGAGTAGAGCATTATATTCAACAACATTGTTAGAACATAGCTCATCCAGGGAATAGGCTCTTTGAATGGTCAGTCCTTCTGGTGATACCAGAACGATTCCAATTCCAGCTATGATAGTGCCTTTGGGTTCGATTCTGGATGCACCATTGAAGAATAGATGCCAAACAAGGATTCCTTCTGAAATTATGTTAGATTCTAAAGTTTTATTAGGAATTTAATCATAGAATTTTGACATTTCAGGAATTGGATGAGCCGCCAAGAATTCAGCCAGGGCTTGCCCCTTAATAGACTTTTGTGGGACATAGACCATATCATATTGTGCTAGCAATATAGCCCATGTAGCGAGTCTGGAATTGAGTGTACTAGATTTCTTCATCAAGATTCAGAGAGGGTTTACTCTGGAGATGACATGAATGGTCTGGCCCGTGATATAATATCGTATTTTCTGGACAGCGAACATCAAGGCTAGACATTCTTTTTCTACTGGACCTTATCGATGTTCAGCACCAATCATCGTACGACTGAGATAATGGATGGCTTTTTTATGACCTTCCTTGTTCTTTTGGGCTAATAGGGCACCCAGAGAATGATCCATTGCTCGAACATATATCAGGAAGGGTATTCTTGTGACTGGAGGTAGTAGGACTGGAGGGTTCATCAAGTTCCACTTTATATCTTCAAAGTCTTGTTGACATTCTTCGGTCCAAAGGAAAGACACACCTTTCTTCATTAATTGAGTGAACGGTCTGCAGCGTCTAGAGAGATTTGAGATGAATCTCCTGATGTACGCAAGTCATCCCTGGAATCCTCGTAGATCTTTTAGGTTATGTGGAGGACGTATCTCTTGAATGGATTTGACTTTCTCAGGTTCAACGTGTATACCATTAGAGGTAATAACAAATTTGAGAAATTTACCACTAGAGACTCCCATGAATGACTTGGTGGGATTCATCTTTAGTTGATGCTGGCGTATTAGATCAAAGATAGTTCTTAAGTCTTGGATGTGATCTTCCTTTAGACTACTTTTGACAGCAATATCGTCAACATAGCATTCGATTGTCTTCCATAAATATTCGCGAAAGATGGTGCTCATGGCTCGCTGATAAGTTGCACCAGCATTTTAAAGACCAAATGGCAAGACTGTATAGTAGTAGACTCCAGAGGAGTACGAAAGGATGTATGTTTTTCATTTTTAAGGTTCATACTGATTTGATTATATTTGAAAAACTCGTCCATAATAGACATCCACTCGAACCTGCAAGTGTTGTCAATCATGACATCAGTGATCGGAAGAGAAAACTCATACTTGGGACAAGCTTCATTAAGGTCTCTAAAGTCGATGCAAACTCGGACCTTCCCTACTTTCTTTACAGCTGGGACGACATTAGCCACCCAGTCCAGATGTTGTTCTTCTTTGAAAAAGCTGCACACGATAAGCTTCTTGACTTCAGCTTCTATAGCGTCCATCATATCAGGTCAGAATCGACGTTGATGTTATTTAAATGGACTAGAATATTGAGCTTGTCGGTAGGGATCAATCCCGGTATATCTTCATAGCTCCAGGTGAATACGTCAATGTATTCCCATGAGCTGGATCAGTTCTTGTTTATCTGCTTCAGAAAGATTTTTGCTGATGAAGATTGGCCTTGGAGAAGTATTATCTCCGATATCGACCTGGACTAATTGATCTTCAGTAGGTGGTTCACGTTGCTTGAAGCAAAGTTTCTATTGGGTATCCATCCTTTCTACCCAAGGATCAAGTTTAGGGGCTTCAGCGAAGTTATTATCATCTTCTGAGAACTTAGCGGTCACCATATTGGAAGATAGGGTCACTCGATGGACGTGCCCTATGCTGGTGTCCGAATCCCATGAGGCAGAGTTAGAAGAGTTAGATCGCTCCTCTTTGTCAGACTCAGAGACATCTGGGGTCGCGATCGACATAGTGTAACCTAACCCATGTTTTGTTTTATTATAATATTGTAGTGACTTCCTTTTTGGAGCAGGTATATGAATAGGAGTTCGCCTTTCCCTACCACTATTGAGGCCAGATTTGAAATTGTAGCCCATCTTTTGGATGATGTTCTTCGATTGTTGACTATAACGACGTAGTTGAAGTCATCCATTATCGTCATTTTCAACATCGCTATCGGATGTAGCCTTTGATTCAATCATGTGATAAAGAGAATAGGATGTTCGTCCTTTATGCGGGAAGGAACTAGAAAGAATGAATCTTGTACTGATTCAAGTGATACTTCATCTTGAAGGGGTTGAACTGCTCCTAAGGTAAGGGTTTCGAAGTTATCCAGGATTTCTAGATAACATCGAGTGTAATAATTGACATCAATATACTACAAAGCAGATGCTATATTTTTGATATTTACATCATTATTTACAACAGTGCTCTTAACCTTAGCCGGTAGCTTACTAAGATTGATAACAAGAGGAGGAGAAGGAGAAGGCTTGTTACGACGAAGGTCGATAATAAGGGACTCAGAAGAGGTGAGCTCCCTATGCTACATTTTTTCAGCAGGAGGATGCTTAATAGAAGGAGAGAGATTCATAGTTAACGTATGAGACGATGAAGGATGAGAAGTGCATCCTTTGACCGAAATCTCCAGGACGTCATCCGGACTTTCATTTCGGTCTTCTTCAGTGTCCATGGCCAATACGACTTTAATGAACTCCTCTTTGTACATTCTTGAGACAGTAAAATATGCCTTAATGCCTCGAAAGGGATTAAGATCAGCCACTTCCTTCCGGACTTCTCTGTTGTCATCGACATACTTGAAGAATTAATAGAGAGTGGATGGCACGATGTTATGTTCATGCAACCATTGTCTTTCCAACAAGAAGTTGTAGGAGACATGATTGTCAATCACATAGAAGGTGACCTTAGTGCGAAGATTGCTAATTTGGACTTTTAGGCGAATCTTTTCCATTGGTTCGCTTCTCTCGGAATTGAATTCCAAAATAGTCGTGATTGTTATATAGAGGTTATGAACTGGGATCTTCAGCGCATCCAATAGAGTCTTTGGCATAATACTGAGTACAGATCCTGGGTCGACTAGAATGCGATCGACCTTCATGGTATCACATATCCCGTATAGTAGAGAGGTCAGTCATGTCGATTGTCCTACAGAAGCATATCATCTTGAGTGATGGTGATATTGGGGATCAGCTCCATCACGCCATGACAGTGAGAACATGCCATTGGTTCTTCGTTCGGTTTCTTAAGATCGGCAAGACAAGCATTAGCTTCTATTAAAGCTTCACTAAACGTCTCTCGGGTATCCCTTGAGAGACGCAAGAGTTCAAAAATCAATAACCTTGCCGGAGTATTGGCTAGTTGAGCCAATATATTAAAGTTATATGGCTTTTCAAGTCCAAATGACAGAGTTTTCTTCAATATTTTATCAAAGCGAACTGGTTGTTTGCCTTTGTCAGTCGTTGTTGGTTTGGGAGGAACTGGTTCCGCTTGAGGCGATGACGATGAAGGAACATTGACAGCATGTGAAGTAGATGCTAGAGGGGCATCAGAGACTGGTGGAGGAGTGACTAAATTCTCTTGTCCCTCTGGATAGTCTCTGAGATAGAGCCTCCCAGATCAAGTACCAGTCATGGCTTCTTCTTCTGGAACTGGTGCAAAGGAAACCATGTTACAGTTCTTCATCCGAGTCTTGCTTCTAGAAGACTTCTTTTGGAAAGATAAATGATCTGTCCAGAATCCCAGACCAATAGGGGACTGATTGTGTTGAAGACGTAAGGAAAGTGGTATAGGAGATCCTTTCCCGTCATTCAAGCCAAGGGCTTTCTGTAGATCATATCCTATATTTGTCATCAATTTACGAGACTGTTGACTGTATAGATGGATTCTGGCCGGTAGTTGATTTCTGGCTTCGGTCCTACCGTTTCGGCAGAAGGAAGTGAAGCCATCGCTGGGATGAAGGTAGCATCCAAAGGTAGGAGATGACCACCCAGTGATGTCATATGACATGACTTGTACTTAGTTGCCTTTCTTGACTTTGTAGAGGAAACATGTGTCTTTGATTCAAAGTCAGCCACTAAATCGGGGTGAATCCACATGATCTCCCCTTTGTCAGTTGATAGGGGTACAAGACCGTCACTTCGTGCTGACAGAAGGTTGACGATCTCCAGAGTACCTTTTAGAATGGGGACTACTCCATTCTGCACAAGTTGAGCAGGAAAGTCGCCAAATTATATAGAGACGATATTGACAGTCACGGTCTTCTCATCTTGCTGAAGAGTGATTGCCTTGGCATTGATCAGTTCCTGGATCTTTTATTTGAGTACGTAACACACCCTAGTTGGATGTCCCATGAACCTTTGATATATGCAGTATTTGGGATTGTTAGCCTTACCTACTTCATTTGGCCGTTTTGCTTCAGGTTGTTGAAGTTTGTTGCTTTTGATCAGACAATCAAATATGCTCATAATGTCTTCCTCGTCAAAGGAATATTATTCTTTAGGACGCGGTGCTCTTTGTGGGGGTCGTAGTAGGTATTGAATGACCCACATTGACGGCTAAAGCTTCTTTGTCTTTCACATTGATGGCTAAAGCTTCTTTGCCTTTGCGGTTGTTCTGACGACCGCCACTGTTGGTTGCAGAATGTTCATCTTTGTCTAGATTAGACATCTGGATGCCTAACTGTTTAAATTTATCAGCACTGTCCTCAGCTGCCCTGACACTTACTGTAAAGGAGGCCCAGTCTTAGAATTGCGTGGGTCCGATCCACATGCTGACTATAGGTAACAAGTTTAATTTATATATATCTATAGTCAATGCATCTGGAGTACCCAGATGAAGAACGCGTAGGCAACTCTAGAAGAGGGGTGAATAGAGTTCTTGTGTCAATAATGAATAATTAAAAAATTAACTCTATTCAATCCCAACTAGCAAATGATTAATCAGAGTATAAGTGCGAAAAATAAATGACGACCAGAGAGCATACGCAGACACAACAGTTTTTAACCTAGTTTTTCTCGTAGAGGACTAGTCCAGGCTTGAGAACTCTAGCTCGGGATGGAAATCCACTATTTGTGAAATAACTTTACAATCACATGTCTTTACTCAGAAGAGCACGCCATCTTCTTGAAAGATCGCTGAGGCGAAACTTGGAATTTTCCAAGTGACTTCTTTAAGACTCTTGCACACAAACCTCTAATTGATTCGCACCAAGCACCTTGTAGGCTTGGGAAGTTTTGTGGCTAGTAGATGAGAAAAGTATAGCTCTTTAGGATGTATAGGCTATAGGAGTAGAAGAGAAGAGAAGATTGGATGATTTGAAAGGGTGCCTATATATACAAGTTCTGTGAGACAGAGTTCGGCCAGAAGTCTGCCCAAAATATTCAAAATTTTGGCCGTTGGACAACTTGCAATGAGCAATCCCTAAAAATTAGCTCCTAAAAATCAGGGGACAGAGTTCAGTCCGAACTTTGTGTAGGGGCAGAGTTCGGCCCGAACTCTGCCTCCTTGGAGACAAAATGCTCATGGACAGTTGTAGGGCTTTAGCAGTGTGGCTTTTTGTTTGTGGAGCTTTTGGTTATCTAGTCTATGGTTGAGGTACTCAGTGCGACTCAACATACAATAGCCTAGACTCAATAAAAGTATAAAAAAATAAAGACTTCCGATTACAAGTTCCAGCAGTATTCGTCGAGCAGTCGTCGATGATGAATGTCTGACTTTATATGTGATAGTAGTCTGATTTGTAGCTTGATGACGACTTATGTGTCGAGTTGGATCATGTCAAATATCGATTTGTTAATTATCAAGATTAGGTTGGCTGCGATCCAGTTTGGGTCAACAATCTCCCCCATTTTGATAATTGACAAAATTATAATATTTGCGTGTCGCAACATTCATACCTGGACACATATATAGCTCTCCCGTAGATGGACATTTCGACTCCCCCGTAAATAGAGAAGTCCTGATACAAGTACTAGTCCAAATAATATAACACATAGCACAAGTATTTATCCAAAATGGTTAAGCAAATATCACATATTCTCCCCCTTTGACATTTAACAAAATGAAATATAAGCTACCCCATAAAAAATAACCATGGAGAAAATATGCAATCACACAACCAAGGCTCAAATCCAAAGTAAGAGATAACTAGGAAATAATCCAAATAGAAGCTATATAAGCATAAAGTAGTAGAATGCAAAGAGTTCAACTACATATCCACAGAATGAAAACTACATAGTGCATAAAAAATAAATCCTGAGCATCAGCAGCAGCATCATAAAAGGGACCACGGCCGTTACGGAGCACGGGAAGGTCCAGCAGAATCAGATGGGCCGCTGGCAGAGCGACGAGGATCAACAAACACTGTATCCGGATCCAAATACCTCCTGACCCAAGTGTCATCGTTACAGTAACCTTCACAAGAAGGGTCCCGTACCATGGGGTAAGATACTGTAGGATGAGTAGCCAGGGAGTACTGGATGTCATGCAGGGTGTTGCTGATGGCCGTCATCTGTAAGGTAGTGCGATAATCCATCTGAATCCAGCGATCATCCTCCAAGCAAAAACAATCTCTCAGCATAGTCTGAATGGACTCAAGGGTAGCAGGTGGCTCGGGCTCAAGTTGGCCAAGAGCAGGAGGATCAGCATGAGCATCAGACTCGGAGTGCTCAGACTCAGCAGGGGACTCAACAACTGCTAGGAGCCTCCGTGCCTTAGACAGATAGGCAGGGGCAGGAAGGAATTGACACTCATAAAGTGGAATATAGAACGCATAAAAGATCATCGGCAAATACAAGGCGTAGACCAATGATCGGGGCCTCGTCCGTGCACGAATCATTCAGTCCATCATCATGCGTGAAAAGTTGAATGGGACATGGAAGTGGAGATGGTAAAGAGCAGAAATCTCACGATAGGATACTTCATTGGTCGATCCCGCTTTGGGCAAGATCGTGGAGAAAATAATTCGATAAAGTTCATAAAAATACGGGTTAAGATATTTAGCCCATAGCTTGCGTGGACGAGTGTTAGGAGTACACAGGTCATCCTTGAAGCTCTCAAGTGAAGATCCATCGAAAAATTGAAACTGTCGGGCATCGACAAGTTTCTCCCAAGAATTGGGTTTCGGGATCTCAAGATAGTCCACAAGCTCAAACTCATCAAACGAAATGTCGATACTTGCGACACGGGAGTAGATTCGTGTGTCGTCAAAAGTTAGGTTGCAATAGAACATTTGTATAGCATTCAAATAAACTATAGATGAAGTAGTAACTAACTCATCTAAGCACAAATCATGGAACAATGAATCATAAGCCGAAAAGATAGTAAAATTGATCGGATGACCCGCATACACACTTCGTGAACAAAAATTGGCTAACCATTCATTGAAAGCATCCAATAATATAAAAAGTTGTTCATTGAAGGTGTTGGGGTCTTGTGGTGGTGGTGGATTAAAAAGAGGATGGATTGGAGGAGCTAGAGGAGGAGGAGAATGGAAAGATGATGCACCATCACTCCTTCTTCTCTTGCCTCTACCAAAGAGTCTTGGTGCCATAAAAAATTTTAAAGTTAAAAAGGAAATAGAGAAGAATATAAAATTATACCTCACCCAAAGGAGAAAAGATGGAAGAGATCCCCCTAAAGCTTTAGATCTTGAATTTGGGATGAAAAGGAGCCCTAAAAGTAGAGTTTCTAGGGTTAGGGTTTGAGAAAATTATGTTTGGATAGAGGTGGAAGAAGAAGAAAGTGAAGAGAGAGGGTTTTCTCTCGGGTTTATGAGCTTTGGGGTAGCAAGTCGGGTTAAATCCTGACCATCAGATCAAAACTATGGATGTCTGAGAACCAGAGATGGTTTTGTGAACATGGACACAGAGTTCGGCCCGAACTCTGTGTGAGGCAGAGTTCGGCCCGAACTCTGCCTCCATGTGCACAGAACATTGGAAATTTTGAAAATAGCCATGTTTTAATGGAAAATGAATAGAATTTGAAAGTTTGAATTAAATAAGTCATAAACGTAATTAAGCTATGTAATAAATGCTGATTAAGACAACGATCATTACGATGAAACTGCCATGGGCTAGCTGTAGGGGCCGAATCCCAGCTAACGGTAGTCCGAAGACTAGTGCACCATGTCGCTTAGGCTTTTACCCCTTTTTTTAGAAGGACCCTTTCGGCTTGTACCCATAGCAAAGTCACTATAACGATATATGTCGTAACCATTATTTACGCATGCCAATTTATTTTATGATCGTTTCATCCAAAATTCCTAACTCACGACAAAGAAAGTTGAAGCACTCTTCGGCCAGTGGTTTGGTAAAGAAGTCTGCTAGCTGATGTTCAGTGTCTATGAATTCTAAATTAATCGTGCCTTGTTGTTGATGATCACACAAAAAGTGATGTCTAATCTCTATGTGTTTAGTGCGTGAGTGACAAACTGGGTTCTTAGTTAGATTAATGGCACTAGTGTTATCACAGAAAATAGGTATGTGCTTGAAACATAAGTTGTAGTCTTCAAGGGTTTGCTTCATCCATAGAACTGTGCACAACAACGACCAGTTGCGATGTATTCAGCTTCTGTTGTGGATAGTACAACAGAGTTTTGCTTCTTGCTAAACCCTGAGACTAACGCCTTTTCTAGCAAATGACACATGTCGCTGGTACTCTTACGGTCGACTTTGCATCCCATAAAATCAGCATCGGAATATCCGATTAAGTCAAAGGAAGTGGTTTTGGGATACCACAAGCCTACCATAATAGTTCCTTTAAGGTATCTAAAGATACGCTTAACTACGGTCATGTGTGATTCCTTAGGATTGGCTTGGTATCTAGCACATAAGCAAATACTGAACATAATATTAGGGCGACTAGCAGTTAAATATAATAAACTACTAATCATACCTCGATACTTACATTGATCGACCGGTTTGCCGCTTTCATCAGGTTCCAGCTTTGTGGTAGTAGCCATAGGGGTGCTGATCGGTTTGATGCTGTCAAGCTCAAACTTTTTTAGTATGTCCTTTACATATTTCGACTGACTGATGAAGATGCCTTGCGGGAGTTATTAAATTTGCAGTCCAAAGAAGTAGTTGAGCTCCCCCATCATGCTCATCTCGAACTCGTTCTGTATACACTTAGTAAATTCCTTGCACAGGCCCTCATTAGTAGACCCAAAAATAATATCATCAACATATATTTGTACTAAAAGAATTGTGTCATCAAGAGATTTTATAAACAGTGTGGTGTCGACTTTCCCTTTTGAAAAATCTTTATCAAGTAAGAAAGTGCTAAGACGATCATAACAAGCTCGAGGAGCTTGTTTGAGGCCATAGAGAGCTTTTCTAAGTTTAAAAACGTGGTCGGAAAATTTGTGATTTTCGAAACCAGGTGGTTGTTTGACAAAAACCTCTTCTTTAATAAAACTGTTTAGAAAGCATTTTTTACATCCATTTGGAAAAGTTTAAATTTATGAAAATTTACAAACGCACAAAGCATCCGAATGGATTCAAGTCGGGCAATGGGAGCATACGTCTCATCATAGTCGATGCCCTCTTCTTGGTTGTATCCTTGGGCTACGAGACGAGCTTTGTTGCGAGTGACTGAACCGTCCTCGTTTACTTTGTTACGAAAAACCCATTTAGTGCCAATTATTGATTGACTAGTAGGTTTAGGAACAAGTTCCCAAACTTGGCTTCTTTCAAATTGGTTGAGTTCTTCTTGCATCGCGAAAATCCAAAATTTATCATTAAAAGCTTCTAAAACATTTTTAGGTTGTATTTGAGAAATGAATGCAGTGCTAGCTATATTGTCTCTTACAGAAGATCGAGTAGTTATCCCTTTTGATATTTCACCTATTACCAAGTCCTTTGGATAAGAGGGAGTGAAGTGAAACTTCTTTGGTAATTCCTCCGGAGAGCTGGTTTCAGACGTTGCATTTATAGATGTAGAAGTTGATGGTTCATCATCGTCGTCGTCGGGAATGACAGCTGTACGTGTCTTTCTTGAATGTGATATCCGGCAGTCCTCCGACTAGCTTCTTGGTAGATAGTTTGGATATAGTATCCATGTTGGCATGACCAAGACGCTGATGCCATAGGAGCTTTTCGTCTTTGTGAGCGTAAAGGCATCTTCCTGCACTGTTAGTATCACTAGATAGATAAAAAATGTAAATATTATCTTCCTTTATTCCCTCAAAGGTGATGTCTTCAGTTGATCTATCATAGATAAAGCATTTAGTTTTTCCAAAGTTAATATCATAACCATGATCAGCAAGTTGACTAATGCTGACCAAGTTATGTTTTAACTCAGTCACTAAACAGATATCGTTAATGACGGAAGAAGGAGGATAACCAATTGTACCGTTACCTATGATATAGCCTTTAAGGTTATTGCCGAAGGAAACGTATCCTTCCTTTTTCATCGATAGTATTACGAATAGATTTGCACTTCTAGTCATGTATCACGAGCATCCACTATCGAGAATCTACCTACTTCTAGATAAAGAGGGAAGGTCCACCTACACCACGAGTAGATGTGACCTTTGGTTCCTAGATTCTTGTGGGTCCTGAGAGGTTAGACTTTGGTACCCATGCATATATATTTTTATCAACTAATCTTCTAATTCTATATTATAGTAAAATGTGTCCATGTAGGCTACAATATGTACATCTAGCATGTATTTTATGCTAGGAGCATGTTGATAGTGATGTCTATACGTAGGGTAATGATAGCTAGTAGAGTGATTATAGTGACTATGTGTAGCAGCATGATAATGATAATTATTGAGTACAGCAGGATGATGATGGTATTTACGTATATGTGTTTTACGTGCTGCATGTGAATTGGTGTACATAAAAGCATGATTTTGTGTAGCATATGGAGGAGCGTTCTTGTGGTGACGTACCTTTTTGTGTTGAACTGCCTTGTGTTTGTAAGTGTTATGATTATGAGACTGAACTTGTGGTTGAATAACCTGCTTGCCCAGTTTAATCTCTAACTTCTTAGAGACAACATTTAACTTATCACATTTAGCAGTAAGACCATGTATTCTACCTGTAGCAATTTTGAACTTATTTTTTTCTTCAGCAAGTTCTTTGTTTAAAGCCGTGATATCAAGTGTTTGTTTTTCAATGATTGATTCGGCATCGTGTAAGCTTAATTTAAGCTTGGATACCTCTTCAGTGTTTTTCGTGGGTGTAGTATTTCTAACATTTTTTAGTAAACATGAAAGTCTATGGATCTTGGTTTCATAGTCCTTGATCTTATCCTTTGCATGTTTATATTTATTGAGTACCTTTTTGAGATCTTCAAGTAAATCACTAAAAGCATCACCAAGTTTATCAAATGAGAAATCATCAAAAGAATCTTTTATCTTATCTGAAGTCACCATTAGACAGACGTTAGCCGTGTTTTGCGGAGAGTCCTCTTCATCGTCTGAATCACTAGCCTCGCTTTCGTGCCAGATGCTAGTGTTGGCATACTTTCTTGTAGTTGGCTTCTTGTACGGCTTCTTATATCTGCTTCCTTTCTTTGCTAAGGGACAATCTTTTTTGCCATGTCCCGTCTTCTTGTATCCGAAGCAGGTGGGTTCTTCCTCATCGCCTCTTTGTTCTATCTTCTTTTTGTTGAAGCGTAAAAACTTTTTGAAGTTTCGAACTAAGAGAGCTTGATCGTCACCTTCAGAGTCATCGTCATCAGTGTCTTCTGAGCTGGTTCTTCGTCGATGAGCTCTCAATGCAATCTCCTTCTCTTTTGGAGCTATTTTTTTGAAATCTTTTAGATCGAGATCATGCGTCATTAGCTTGCCCATCAACATTTCTAGTGACATGATCATAAGATCATTGCCTTTGATGATCGCCGTGACTTAGGGGTTCCAGACCTTCGGCAATCCTCGTAGCACTTTGCGTTTCTTCTCATGGTTGAAATAATCTTTTCCAAGGGAAGATAGCGGGTTGACGGTGTCGAGAAATTTGGTGAACATTTGGGTGATCGTCTCATTTGGCTTCATCTTGAAAGCCTCGTACTCCTGTGTCAGACGTCTGACTTTTGATTCTTTGACTTGTGTGGTCCCTTCATGAGTCACCTCCAAAAGCTTCCATACTTTGTGCGAGGTGGTGCATGTGGAGACCCTGTTGAATTCAGTCATGTCTATGGCACAGAAGAGAGCATTAATAGCCCTAGCGTCTAGACTTGCCTGTTTCTTCTCCTGATCAGTGTACTTGTCATGGGGTTTCTCGATGAGACTCCCCTCGACAGTTATTCTGGGAGGTTTCTTGTAGCCATCAGTGACTATAATCCACATGTCAAAGTCTAGAGACTTAAGATAAAAACTCATTCTAGTCTTCTAATATGTGTAGTTGGTCCCATCAAATAGGGGTGGCCTATTTGTGGATTGACCCTCCCCATAGTTGGTAGAGATGGGTTGTGTGGTTCCATGGATCAACTCTAGGATGTAAATCCTGTATCAAGAGAACAGGCCTCTGATACCAATTGAAGAACGTATAGGCAACTCTAGAGGGGGGGTGAATAGAGTTCTTGTGTCAATAATGAACAATTAAAAAGTTAACTCTATTCAATCCCAACTAGCAAATGATTAATCAGAGTATAAGTACGAAAAATAAATGATGATCATAGAGCAAATGCAGATACAGCAATTTTTAACCTGGTTTCCCTCGTGCAGGACTAGTCCAGGCCTGAGAAGTCTAGCTCAGGATTGAAATCTACTATTTGTGAAATAGCTTTACAAGCACGTGCCTTTACTCAGAAGAGCACGCAAACTTCTTGAAAGATCGCTGAGGCGAAACTTGAAATTTTCCAAGTGACTTCTTTAAGACTCTTGGACACAAACTTCTAATTGATTCGCACCAAGCACCTTGTAGGCTTGGAAAGTTTTGTGGCTAGTAGATGAGAAGAGTATAGCTCTTTAGGATGTATAGGCTATAGGAGTATAAGATAGAAGAAGATTGGATGATTTGAAATGGGTGAAAAGGGTGCCTATATATACTAGTTCTGGGAGGCAGAGTTTGGCCAGAACTCTGTCCAAAATATTCAAAATTTTGGCCATTGGACAACTTGCAATGAGCAATTCCTAAAAATTAGCTCTTAGAAATCAGGGGACAAAGTTCGGCCGAAACTCTGTGTGGGGACAAAGTTCGGCCCGAACTCTACCTCCTTGGAGACAGAATGCTCATGGGCAGTTGTAGGGCTTTGGCAGTGTGGCTTTTTGTTTATGGAACTTTTGTTTATCTAGTCTATGGTTGAGGTACTCAGTGCGACTCAACGTACAATAGCCTAGACTCAATAAAAGTATAAAAATACAGACTTCCGATTACAAGTTCCAGCAGTATTTGTCGAACAGTCGTCGATGATGAATGTCTGACTTGATATATGACAGTAGTCTGATTTGTAGCTTGATGACGATTTATTTATCGAGTTGGATCATGTCAAATATCGATTTTTTAATTATCAAGATTATGTTGACTGCGATCCAGTTTGGATCAACACTAGAGGCATTTTGAGTGCATCACGAAAGAAGCACTCGATGTAACCTTCAACAGTTTCATTAGGCTGTTGTTTGATTTTAATGAGGGCGAACATAGTCATGTCATTTGTTCCCTCATACAATTATTCCAAGAATATTTGCTTCAATCCTGAAAAAGATGTTATGCAACCATCTGGCAAGCTACGATACCAGTCATAGGCCACAGCCGACAAGCACACGACAAATACTCTAGTGAGTAAAGTACGTTCGGTGGGAGATGATCAGTCATTACCTCAAAATACTTGAGATACTGACTCGGGGATGAGCTGTCGTCAAACAGCATGATGGTTGGTATCTTGTACTTAGGTGGAAATTGGACTTTTTTGATTCCCAACTTCAGTGAACCATCCTTCTGCTTGATGGCTTCGAACTGGTTATGCAGAATCTTCACCACCTCAAGGGAATCTCCTGAGACTTAGGGAGCAGTAGACTGATTCGATGTGTTAGAAGATGAAACTGCATGATATGGACCACCTCCAACACCAGACTGACTTGGAGTAGCCTGAGCTGGTATGGTAACATTGTGAGGAGATTGTACCCCCAGACCAGTGTTGACAGGGGAAGATGCTGCTATGTGTTCCTCGGTTGGAATTAGATTCGCAACCGGTGGAATAGTGTGTTGTGCTATGATCACAGCATGCATACTTGAAACCATTTCAGTCATGGTTTTCAAGTTAGCCTCTAACATAGCAATCCTTTGCTCTTGACTTCCAGAGCTGGATGCATCTTGTTCTTCATTAGTGACATAAGCAGTCACTTCTCTGGCTACCGATGATGAACTAGTGAAAAAGATAGTCTGCTCAGAGCTCTCGCTATCGGCATCGAAGTCACGTAGGGAACTACCTCTAGAATGAGGAGTGGGAAGATTTCTTTGACCGAAAAAATCTCGATCAGAATTAGGAAGATTCCTTTGACCGATTGTTTCTTGGTCGAAAGGAAGATTCCTTTGACTGATTATTTCTTGGTCGGAATCAAAAGGATTTCTTTGACTGAGGATATCTCCAAGGCTAGGAGAGAGATAATTCCTTTGACCAAGTAGGTCTCGGCCTCTTGATCTTGTATTCTGGTAGACCCCTTCAACGGAGTCACGGATACGATCAAGGTATTGTTGACTGAGATTATGAGATGTATTACATCTTAGGCATTTTCTACCCCCAGTACTTCGCATCATCATGTTGATCGAAGCATATAGCAATTCATCTTCGTCCACCATAATGAGTTCAGGAGTCTGAGTGTAGTTCAAACAGTCGAAGACAGACCTTTTAGCTAATTGACAGCAACATTTGATCACTACTTCATGGTGATAATTACAATGGTGCCCCTGATGTGGAGTTACATGTGGATGAGATGGTCCTACGATCTTCTATTTTTGTACAAGAAGTTTGCGAAGATCAGTTACAGTGACAGGATAATGAGAAGTCGGAGGCACATATTCCTTGATGATGTTAGGAACATGATTCTGGTTCTTGAGATGCCTTGTTTCCTGTGCGTTCAGAGAAGTACTGAGTTCATTGGCATAGGTGAGAGGATTCTTGATTTAAGAAACTCTTCATGTGCACAATTTAGTAAGTGGCGTAGATTGTTCTTGATGTGGACTTGATGTTGTTCTGCGTTGATTAAGGTAAGTGCGCATGTCAGAGTCATGCGTCACCTGGCTGTTTGACTGAGATACCATCAGTTTTCCCTACATTGTCCTTGACATGTACAGGATAGAAAGATCTTGGCTCTGGCTTGGTTGGCGCTGGCCATATAGAGTGGACAAGAGGCCCTATTATTCTGTGCAACTTATTCCAGTGTGTTTAGCGTGGCACAGATGAGCAGCAGGAAACGGACTTCGAGTAGAGTCTAATTTTTTGGCTTCGATTTGATTGTCTCTGCCAAGAAAAGTAGAGTTTCTACTCAGAAGCGTTCTCGCATTGATTAGCGCAGAGGCACAATCAGAAGCATTTTCCACTGAGTCCAGGACTGGGGAAGGCTAAAGAGAGACCATAGGGCGCTTTTCTTTATTCTACGCAGGGGTAGTGATATGTAACTTCACCACCAAGTTTAGAAAGGGGAAGAGTGAGGGTTGGCCATAAGGAATTTTCTTTTATTCTGCGCAGAGGCAGTGGTTGGCGCACTCTCCGCCGAGTTTAGAACTGGGAAGGAAGAGGGAGTTGCCATGTGGCGCTGTCCCTTGATAGACGCCTGGGCAGTGATTGGCGCACCCTCTACCAATTTTAGAATTGGTAAGGAAAAAGAAGTGGTCACAGTGCTTTTCTCCGTGTTTGGTGGAGAAGTCATGATTGGCGCACTCGAGGACTTTGGAGTCTAGATGGCGTGCCCTTTGTTCTTGGCAGCAACAGTGGTGGCGCATTTGGCACCCCCTGAGCTAATCATGGCTTCGTAGGCAGTTTGGTTAACTTTCACGACCAAAGTCTTCTGCGTCGTGCCGACCGACGCAACATCGCATTAAGTTGTAACTTTCTCGTTGGAGGAGAAAGTCGTCCCCAGCGGAGTCGTCATTTTGTTTGCAAAAACTAAAGTTTGATTACAAACTAAGAAAGGTACAAAGTACAATTTGATTTCTGGGAAAGTACAACTGTAGGAATCTGATCAGAAGACGATCACTTTATCCCTTGGACGATGCAATGTCGAAGAAAAAAGCCTCTGGAGAGTGCTGCAGCAAGTGCTCATGAGATTATATCATTAGTGATGCTTTTGAAGTGATTTAAAACTCCATTTATAGAATTTAGAGATAATTGTTAAGTAGTTATCCTGATTGGCCCATACTGCAATTGGCACGCCATTCAAGTAGTCGCGTGAACGGATGGTTTAACTACTTGGACGCATGACATTCTTTGAGAGAGATGCGCTTGGTCATGGGCAGTATCACGTATACGTTCTTCGAGATTAGTGGCATGCGCACTATGTCATCTAACTGCTTCTGGATGATTTGATCGGATGACGCCAACTGTTAAATGGCGCCAGGCGCTATTTGTTGTTAATGCACTCTGCTTAGTATAATGATATTTGATTATCTCGCGCAAACTGCAAATGGCGCGAGGCAGCGGTCAGTTATTATGACAAAATCTGACACAATCTTCTCGAGCACCACGTGTTCGGGATTCGAACGAATTTTTCTTGGCTGACGTGCTATCAGTAATTATGACATCGGCTTCAGCTTCTCGAGGAAGCTTGCCACGTGTCGGCCAACGCCACCTACGTCCAACGCCAACTGATGCCATGCGCCATCTGATGGCCAGTGCCATCTGATGATTTGTGTCCTGATGCCATTTACGAGTAACGCATGATAATAATTATATTTTTTAGGCTTCTACAATTAGGACCGAAACGGCCTTAGCCCAATACTAGGGGAACGAATAACCTACCAATTATCAAAACCTTTAACTAAAATAATTAGTAAATAAATATTTTTATTTACAAAACATAATCTCACAATATTTCTTTATATGAAAATAAATATTCATAACTTATATATTTTCTCGAAGTGGACAGAAAATTCAATTAGCGTAAACATCTCACATAAAAGTAGTTTTTACAAAACCAAAGACCAGCAACCACCGATAGCAATTACGGTCAAAAATATTTCTCAATATTAGAATTGCACGATTTTCAAAGATTTAGAAAAAATTCAAAAAAAATAGAAATTTTAAAAATATTCAAAAAATAATCTAGATTTTGGTTAACCAAGGTTATAATTCTTGCAATAGTTTGTCGGGATTTGCATGGTGGCAATCAATCCCAACCCTACAATCGACATCTTGGCTAGGCAACCGAACAATATCAGGCCTATTTTAGTGGGTGCGCATAACCAAACTAATATGAAGAAGAAGAAATGCTTACTGGATGATTTTGTTGCTCACTTCGAGCAATATAATATGCTCTTGAACAGCTAGTTCTCCTTATAGACTTATGATATCCTTCCGTGCTTCATTACTGTTAGGTTAAACTAGATTAATTTCTTTAAAGGAAGAAGAAGATATACTTAGCATATAATAAGAAAAACAAAAGTAAAGAAGACTGCTCCTACACATCATCATTCCCGTGGGAAGCAAGTTCCGAACGAACAATACCTCGCAAAAGTCTGTTTCATAGAGAACTAGATTTTGCAGGAAGTAAGTTCTTGGTAGGAACTATACTTCACAGAAATAGTATGTTCTATCGTAAGAACAAGATTTTCTGTGCACAACAAACTGTTAGAGAGGGATTGAACCCTCGCGCGAAGAGGATCATGACCCCTAAACTTTGTTAGAGACGAGAGCTTAAATTTAGCATGAATTAAACTCTCACACGAAGAAGAACTGTATTGTCTTCTTTGTTAGTCGAGAGAGGTTTTGCTTTGGGAAACCGTCTATTGAGTCACTGTTCCCAACTTCTCGCGCAAAGAAGACTAGAGTCGTCCTTTTCGTTGGCCGTGAGAAGCTCCTGCTTAGAGCAGTTTAATCAAGAAAAACTCTCCAAGTCCTATGTCCTACCAAATGAAATAGTGTGAACTGAGATAAGAGAGAGCGGCGGCGGTAAAGAAGCTGTTAGTCTATTTGCAAACAATCGATGGAAAAAACTCAGTTGCAATCCCTAAGAAGAGATGCAAAGAATGCAGTTGCAATCCCTAAAAAAGAGATGCAAATAATGCAGTTGCAATCCCTAAAAAAGAGATGCAAATAATGCTGATTGCGTAGCCTAAACGATTAAAAAAATCGAATCGCGTTTGCAATAGCGGTTTCTCGAAGGCAACAAGAGATGATCAACAACAGTTGAGTCTCAGATTCTCGAAGGCAACAAAAAGAGGAAGGAAGAAGAAGAGCGGATCTCGCTGGGGTGTTGAACACCGGCGCTCAAAGCTATACCCGCAGTACGGATAAGCTCCCAGGAACCAGCAAGTTCAGGAGAACTTCTGGAACGCTCGTAAGTCAATATTTGAGACTTGAACGGGCTTCCTGGACTTAACAGACTCCCTCAACTCTCTTCTTGGTGCATCTTTCAAAGGAGGCCAAGGGGCTCTATTTATAGAGTGGAGTTGAGACTTCACCTCTTCTCCTATCCGATGTGGGACTAAAATACCAATACTCAAAAATAGAGTTTGATATTTTAGATCATCCCACAATCAGCATAGAAGTGTGCCAGTCCACGCCTACCCCCCGAACCCTCCCGTGCATGCACGAGACATCTTGGAGTCCGCGTCCGAGTCCGAGTCCGCACAACAAAAATTAACTTGCATCCTTGTTGGATTTAATCCTTTTTCCTTCTAGGAAAATACTTCCACATGGCACAAACTTGTGCCCCACTACACCTCATGTGCACACCTCAACACAAGCAATGCATTATATTGAGATACTCACCATTTGGTGTAGCCGATGTGGGACTATCTTTTCTAGTCCAAAGGCAAAAACACCAACAATCCCCCACATATCTCAATATATGGGTTGAGCGTTCCCCACAGTGATTGTCCATCATGCATTAGGAGAGATGTCGCTACGACTTGAATCTTCCCGCATAGGTTAAATAACAGCATGATACAAGAATGGACTAAGCCTTGAATTCTGCACCATAACTGCAATTCTTCCTACTCACATAGTGACATCAACTGTGCTTCTGGCTACACATTGAAGGCCTTGTGCCAGCCTGGTTTCAGTGTATAATTTTTGGGCGTCTACAAGTTTACCCTCAAGAGACGGCCTGATATCTCTGTCCATACACTATAGGTGAGTTCTATATAAAGAGTCATTGGCATGAAGCATTGCGCTTCTTTGCGGTGCTACGCCGCTATGACATGGCTGACAAAGCCAAGGCATTACCCCTACCTGGGAACCTCATCGTAGTGTCATACTACTGTAGCATGAGGTCTCAAGCCTCTTTGTAGTGCCAAACTACCCAGCATGAAGCCTTGCGCTCCCTTGTGGTGTTACGCCACTATGACATGGCTTGCAAAGCCGAGGCTTTACCCCTACCTGGGTACCTCATCGTGGTGTCATGCCACTGTAACATGAGGACACCGGCCTCTTTGTAGTGCTGCCTACATCTCTTTATAACGATTATGCAACATTAGGCTACCTGCCTATATGCGGTGCTACGCCGCCTGTAACTTGGCTAACAAAGCCGAGGCATTACCCCTACCTGGGAACCTCATGGTGGAGTCACCCCACTGTAGCATGGAGTTGTAACACTCCTTTGTGGTTGTTGCGCCACCATGCTTCCTGTAAAGCATAACAGACCTTCACTCAGTCTGAGAACTCATTAAGGCATTATGCCATCCTTCTCACAGGATCAATTTTCCGTAGAAAATTCATAGTAGACAACAGTGGTTCTGGGTCCGAAACCCTTACATGTTCCGCAGAACAAGTGCCCACTGTTAACTAATATTTTTCCAGTCAATAGTCCTCCCTTGAATCAAAAAATTAGATATCTGGTAGATTTCTCTTTGAACCAATAACATAAAATTTATTGATAGGATTATAATGACACAATATTAGAATGCCTTTAAGCCCATCTTCCTTGCTGTGTCCTCGACCAGCTGACGCTTGAGACCCTTCGTGAACGGATCTGCCAGGTTTTCCTGACTCCGAACATCGATCACTGCAATGACGCCCCTTTTTATGAGATCGTTCACTGCTCTGTGCTTCAACTGCACAGTCCTCTTCTTTCCGTTGAAGAGTTCATTTGATGCCACTGCTGCTGCCGCCTGGTTGTCACAGTATATCGGAATCGCCGGTATCTGAGCCCCAACCATTGGAAGGTCATACATGAGCTCTCGAAGCCACTCTGCGTCATCTGCTGCAGCGTCCAATGCAAAGAATTCAGATTCCATGGAGGAGCGAGATAACATAGTCTGCTTCTTCGACTTCCACGATATAGCAGCTCCACCCATGGCGAACACATATCCACCTGTGGAATATTCGCTCTCCACCTCTGAACACCAGCTAGCATCACTGAAGCCTTCCACTACTGACGGATCTCCGCTGTAGTATAGTACATATGTCTGAGTCTTCTTGAGATATCTCATAACACGCTTCACAGCTTTCCAATGCTTTACGCCTGGATTGCTCGTAAATCGACTCAACATTCCCACTGCAAAGGCTATGTCAGGCCTTGTGGCAGTAGTAGCGTACATCAAACTTCCGATGATGCTAGCGTACTCCAACTGCCTGACACTCTCCTTCGAATTTGGCTCCAGTTTCAGATCACTCCTGTACGGTGTATCAATAATAGGAAGATCTTGATACCCGTAGCGAGAGAGCATCTTCTCAATGTAATGAGACTGTGACAGCGCTATTCCAGTGCCTGTCCGGATGATCTTGAGCCCCAAGATTACGTCGGCATCCCCCAAGTCCTTCATACTGAACTTGGTCGAGAGAAATTTCTTTGTCTCTGTGACGCAGCTTAAATCCGTACCTAGGATTAGCATGTCGTCCACGTATAGACAAACGATTACTCCTCTTCCGTCAGCAAACTTCGTATAGACACACTTGTCTGTTTCACTGATCCTGTAGCCATTTGACCTTATCACCTTGTCAAACTTCTCATGCCACATTTTGGGAGCTTGCTTCAAACCATACAGAGACTTCATCAACTTGCAGACTTTGTCTTCCAGACCTCTGACGACAAAACCTTCTGGTTGTTGCATGTAGATCTCTTCGGTCAGCTCGCCATTAAGGAATACCGTTTTTACATCCATCTGATGTATCATCAGCTTGTGTATTGCTGCTAAAGCAATTAACAATCTGATAGTTGTCATCCGAGCTACTGGAGCATAAGTGTCAAAGTAGTCGATCCCCTACTTCCGAGCAAACCCCTTGGCCACTAGCCTGGCCTTGAACTTGTCAATGGTTCCATCTGCTTTCATCTTCTTCTTGAAGATCCATTTGTATCCGATGGGTCTTGCTCCTTCTGGTAGGTCGACCAACACCCATGTGTTATTGGAGGTGATTGAGTCAATCTCGTTGTCAATCGCCTCCTTCCAGAATATAGCATCTCTGGTCTTCATCGCCTCATCATAGGTAAGCGGATCTGCTTCCACATGATAGGTGACGAAGTCATCTCCGAAGTCTTTCGGCCTCCTCGCTCGCTTAGTTGACGGCTCAGCGAGTTCTGGTTCAGCTGGTGTCTCCTCGACAACAACTCCATCTTGGACTACTGGTTCGATAAAGATCTCTGTCTGCTTCGCACCCTCATTATTCTCCGGAATGTCCGTGAGAACAATGTTCTTGTGCCTTGCAAACTTTTCTTCAAAATATTCAGCATCGCGAGATTCGATGATATGATTTGACTCGATATCAAGGAATCTCCGAGCATCACTCTTCTCGGCATACCCCAGGAAGATCGCCTTAGTAGTCCTTGTCCCTAGCTTCTGAATCTTTAGATCCGGGAGCTTCACATAAGCCAGGCACCCCCACACTCGAATGACATTCAGGTTGGGTCTGACTTTGAACCAGAGTTCATGAGGAGTTATGTCGGAAGTTGCATACGGCACTCTGTTCAGAATGAAAGTGGCCGTTAATACAGCTTCTCCCCAATAGCACTTTGGGAGACCCGCAGTCAACAGCATAGAATTCACCATCTCTGTCAACGTTCTGTTCTTCCTTTCTGCTACTCCGTTGGATTGTGGAGAATACGGAGCCGTCGTCTCGTTGATGATTCCATGTTCTTTGCAGAATGATGAGAATTCATGAGACCTATATTCCCCACCTCGATCACTCCTCAGCCTCTTGAGTTGTTGTCCAGTTTGCCGTTCAGCCTCGGCCCTGAACTTCTTAAACTTCTCGAATGCTTCGTCTTTAGATTTGAGTAAGTAGACGAAGGCATACTTGGAGAAGTCATCGATAAAAGTAATGAAATACTTCATCCCGGCCTTTGTAGAGAATTGTTTGAAGTCACAGATATCTGAGTGAACCAACTCCAGAAGATCTGTGCTTCGATGGACCCTGTGGAAGGGTTTCCTAGTGATCTTCGTCTGAGCACATATCTCACATTTCTCTACCTTACCCCCACACTTGGAGATAAGTCCTAGACTAGACATTTTGTTTATTCGCTTACAATGAACATGTCCTAGTCTATTATGCCACAACTCAAGAGAGTAATTCAAACTAGTGATAGCATTGACATTATTATGCTGGGTTACAACAAGCTGAATTTTGTACATTCCTTCAGTCTGAAAAGCTTTCCCGAAGAAAGTACCCTTCTTGGACATCACCATTTGGCCAGCATTGATGTCCATCCTCCAGCCTGCGTTGCAGAGCAGGCTCCCAGAGATCAGGTTCTTTGCGATTGCAGGAACATGCTTCACACCTTGAAGCGTCAGAATGTTCCCCGATGTAAGCTTCAGCTCCACCGTCCCGATCCCCAGTACTTCAGCTTGTGCCTGGTTCGCCATCATGACTTTCTCGGAAGTAGGCTCATAGGAGACGAACCAGTCCTTGTCTGAACAGACATGACATGTCGCGCCAGTGTCTATCCACCAGTCCAAGTCTGCCCCCACAGTTGCAACCTGTGCTATCATGGCAACCTGATTAGTAACCAAAGAAACCTTGTTAGGCTCACCTTGCTCTTTGGGCTTGGACTTGCATTCACTTTTATAGTGACCCTTCTTGCCACAGTTGAAGCAAGTCACATGGGACTTGGACTTCTGTTGCTTGAATCCTGGACCCTTCACTTTCAGATTCGAGAAGTCCTTCTTCTTGTGGTGAGAAGCCGCCTGCTTCCCTTTGTTCTCTCTGGTGGCTTGAACCAGATTCGCCGTTGCTAGTTGCTTGGACAGGGTGTCCAACTTCTGTTGAGAGCGCATCTCGTCCTCAACATGAATCTCGCTGAGGAGATTATCCAGGCTAATCTCCATCTTCTTCCTATGCATCCTTGCATAGATGTTGCTCCATCCTGGAGGAAGTTTTGCCACGATCCCTCCAACGACGAACTTGTCGACGAGGGGCATGCTATCGTCCTCCAGTTTCTGGCGCAGCTTCAGGAACTCTTTCACTTGGGGCAGCATGGTCTTCTCGTCTTCAAAGACCCATTTGTGGTATTTTTCAACCATGAACATCTTCGACCGGGCCTCGTCGTCGTCATACAGCTTCCCCACGGACTCCCAGATCTCTTTGGCAGAAGTCCTCTTTGTGTAGGACTCGGCCAGAGAGTCTTCCATGGAATTCAGGATCAGCAGCCTGCATATGCTGTTATCCTTTTTCCACTTCGTCTGCTTGCTCGTAGCAGCGGCCAGAACAGCAGCAGATCCTGTTGCTGGAACGATTGGTTCTTCCTCATCCAACACGTGATCAACATCCACGAGTTGAAGGTTCAGAGTCACCTTTCGCTTCCAGATCTGGAAGTGTTCGCCGTCGAATTTCTCCAACTTGTTAAAGCCGGTATCGACAAGCGAAGCACGAGTGTTTTCCATCGAATCGTATAGCTTTGAGATTGTTAGTCTATTTGCAAACAATCGATGGAAAAAACTCAGTTGCAATCCCTAAGAAGAGATGCAAAGAATGCAGTTGCAATCCCTAAAAAAGAGATGTAAATAATGCAGTTGCAATCCCTAAAAAAGAGATGCAAATAATGCTGATTGCGTAGCCTAAACGATTAAAAAAATCGAATCGCGTTTGCAATAGCGGTTTCTCGAAGGCAACAAGAGATGATCAACAACAGTTGAGTCTCAGATTCTCGAAGGCAACAAAAAGAGGAAGGAAGAAGAAGAGCGGATCTCGCTGGGGTGTTGAACACCGGCGCTCAAAGCTATACCCGCAGTACGGATAAGCTCCCAGGAACCAGCAAGTTCAGGAGAACTTCTGGAACGCTCGTAAGTCAATATTTGAGACTTGAACGGGCTTCCTGGACTTAACAGACTCCCTCAACTCTCTTCTTGGTGCATCTTTCAAAGGAGGCCAAGGGGCTCTATTTATAGAGTGGAGTTGAGACTTCACCTCTTCTCCTATCCGATGTGGGACTAAAATACCAATACTCAAAAATAGAGTTTGATATTTTAGATCATCCCACAATCAGCATAGAAGTGTGCCAGTCCACGCCTACCCCCCGAACCCTCCCGTGCATGCACGAGACATCTTGGAGTCCGCGTCCGAGTCCGAGTCCGCACAACAAAAATTAACTTGCATCCTTGTTGGATTTAATCCTTTTTCCTTCTAGGAAAATACTTCCACATGGCACAAACTTGTGCCCCACTACACCTCATGTGCACACCTCAACACAAGCAATGCATTATATTGAGATACTCACCATTTGGTGTAGCCGATGTGGGACTATCTTTTCTAGTCCAAAGGCAAAAACACCAACAGAAGCTACTGTAGTCGCATCTTCACCAAATCCCCTTGCAGGGGGATAAGACTCTGGAGCCATCGATCATCGGTAAAGAAGTACATAAAACGTAAAGGAGGAAAATAATATGGGGGCATAGTGTTGCCCCTCTATCACCACTTACTTATTTATAGGTTCCTTGTGGTCATTCGAGTTAAGTACCAATAACACAAATTTTCAGTTGATTCAATCCCTTCGTTTTTTGTAAACGAAGCACAACTCCTACGGCTGTTCGAATTTTACGATAATAATATAAAATTTTAGGGTAGTTATTGCCCTCGTTTTGTGGTAGATAGGCGTAGTTCTTTTGTCGGTTCAGATTCAAAGGCGATGGGTATGGAGTCCAAGGAGAACTTGTTACGTCCCAGTCCTAAAATATGTGGGACTGTCATTGGCCAGCTACGTATTCAACCCGACTCTGGCCCGACTCGAATACATATAAGCTGTTTAAAATGGTGTAAGTATCACTATATCAACTCTATATCTCAATCCATATAACAGAAGCATAAAAAAATAAATACTAGTCTACAGCCCAATAATCATACTAGTTCGAGTAGACTCGAGATAAAAAGAGTATATAAATACAACACAAATCCAGCCGATATGAAATATAGTAATGAAACATGTATACTATTGAAGAGTTAATACCTACAATAAAATGGGTACTCAGCAAATATCCGACAAAAACTCTGCAAACCTACTCAATAAACCTGGAAGGAAACCAGGTCCTCAGCGGGACGTAACAAGATACATAATATACATGCCACTATGAATAATAAAAAAAAAGCATAAAGAATTATGGGTGCTCTTTAACTATGTGTAAATGCAAATGAGGACAACTTTCGACGAATGGAGCTCTTCTAACCAGAGATCATCTCACAGTTGGGTTCGTTCGAACCGCCTCCCTGTCAACAACAAATACCAATAGCACTCCCTCAGTCTAGTAACTGTCCTCCCCACTTAATGTATCTAGAGCGAGTTGACTCCACGACACGCACAATCCCCAATGCAGGGCCTAATATGTCATAATAAAAGCATCTAGCATGAACTATACTGTTGCACGTCTTGGACGCACTGATGATCAGTCAAATGTGGTGGTACGTGTCCTGTATCTCTTTATCACATTACCGTGTCCAAGCATCTGTTATGGTCCAGCAAGATACTAGTGTATCCGTTCTGCAGTTCATGGGTAGTCTCTAATAGACTAGACTAGCAAGTATCGACCAACATATCTCGTTGGTTGCACCCAGAGTCATACTCTGAAGCACAGTTGTAAAACAACAATAAAATAGCAAGACATGAAATGTAACAAAAGAATGACATAGTGGCAAGGTATACTTGCCTGGATGTGGAGGCTGGAAGGAAGAAGGGTTGATATAGGATACAGGTCCAAGAAGTCCTCAAAACCTAGAGAATAATAATAATATTATTCATTTTATTTTATTTTTTCTAATTAATTATTATTACTAGTTTACTCATATTACCATAACAAAAAATGAGAAATATTTATTTATTTCCAATATAATAGTCATTGTTATACCCATAGAGTCAATTATCTATTCTCCTATTTTTGAGCTTAACTCACACATATTGACCATGGCTTATAATACTCGAAGCTATACAGTAATTTGGTCACTTCAGAAATTATCACTTTTATTCCCCAGCACCCCATTCAACTAATACCTACATTCCTATTTACCCTTGTACCTTTAAACAACATTTACTATTTATATTCAATCCTTTTCTTTCCATTCCAGTCCTGCTACTGCTAGTCTATTGTTAAAAAATACATAAAAAGTGCCCATATTTCTAGCTACCAACCCCAAATCATACACCTGCATGGTCACAGTAGCATATCATGAGTCCACTCATCTAGCTCTACATATGTGTATACATATTGTTTGCGTTGCTTCTCTTTTCTAACCAAAGACTTTACACAAAATCATTTCCTTCTTCAAAGTTTAACCAGTTAACATACATTCTAACCCCTATTCTCCATTCCTATTCTATTAGTTTAGAAGAATCCATGCATATGATAGTCCTCATAGGCAACCATATCAACCCATTATTTCTCATTCATGGAAACTTCCCTTCTACACAAGAAAATGCCATAACAAGTTGACACAAACTCTATTCCAGTGATTAAGTAAACACATGTAATCGACATTCCCCCAACCTGCTTGGAATATACTGCATACACAAATCCTTGCTAAGTTCTTTCTCCCTCAAGTTCCCTTCTAATCCCTCCACCCCAAATATATATATATATATATATATATATATATATATATATATATATATATATATATATATATATATATATATATTTTAGGTGGTTCAGATATTATATATATATATATATATATATATATATATATATATATATATATATATATATATATATATATATATATATATATAAATAATATCTGAACCGCCTAACGACGTATGCAACGAAGATTGATGGGCCAAAGGTATTCAGATTTACAGATCTATTTATCTTTGGACCACTGCCGTCAAGAAAAAATGCGTCTTCAGGTCTGCTCATATGTCAGAAAAAAGACGTCATCAAAAGGGCTACTGGTTTTCATATTTATTATGTATTTTTCCTTTTATTTAGTCTAGGAAAAATATGAGATTGATCGGATCGATACTAGCTTAGCTATTCTTAGTCCACAATATATAGCCTACCTATCCACAAATATCTATCCAAAAGTCCATATACCAAAATAGCCCAAAACCCATCAAAATTGGCCCAAAATAGTTCTGGCAGAACTCTGTCCGAACTCGGTCAGAAATCGGTCCGTGTTCGGCCCGAGTTCCGTCAGGGTGGTTTTAACCATTCCCTTGATATCTGTATCCAACGTTCGAATACGAGATTTCTACATCTGAACTCTGTCCAAATTCGGTCCCTAAAAACACTATAAATAGAGTTGAGATTACCATTCATTTCACTCATCCAATTTTATCTCTTCTCTTCTCTATCTAAAGTATTCTGAGCTTTTTACTTTCATATCTAAGCCTTTATGACTCTTAGCCAAGCCAGTACAGTTTCTGTTTAATCTAGAGTTTGGTGTTGAAGAGTTGTATTGGAGGTTGTATTCAGAAAATGTTCCACTTTTCCAATTGCCTTGTGGAGTCGGTTGTGCGCTCGTCACCAAGCATGGTGTTGTGAATTCGGTCGTGCACTTGTCGCCAAGCCTGGTGTTGTAAGAGTTGTAAGCACTCAGTTAAAACTAGTACCATAGTGGATTAACAGCAAGCAAGAGTACTCACGACTAGACTAGTCCTCTCAGAGAGAAACCAGTGTACATCGTTGTGTCACTGAGTTTGAATTCTTGACTTTTACTTTACCGTATTTTATTTACAGTCTTATATCTGCCATAGTTATAACTGTTATATTTTTTAGTGGTAATTATTTTTGCTGCACACGCACACACTCTATTCACCTCCCCTCTAGAGGTGCTCAAAGGTCCTACATATGTAACCTTCATTTTCCAATAAATTAAATCATTTTATCTAGTTAGTAGGTAGTGTACTTAAAACATAATTCCATGTCATGTATATATATTATATGTTATATAAATAATATTTGTATAAGTATATACTTGTATGCATGTTTATATATAAATATATATAGTATTATATCTAGGTTAATAATTCATAGATAATACTATGTGTGACATAGGTTTTTGACTTGGCTAGGTGCACTTTAGCGAGTTTAATTTTAGCCTAGTTTGGGTGGTGCTAGTGACTAGTGTAGGCCCCCCAAACCTATCCAAATCAACTCCGATCAAGCCCAAACTTGGTCCACACTTGCACAAGCCCTAATAGACCCTAAAAAAGCCTTTATCTGACCCATGTGGTGTGGTGCACACACAAGTGTGCAGACAACATACAACTTTAGCTTATATGTATTTTCGGAATTAAGTGGAGACCACTTTTAGTTGCTAAAACCACCTCCCCACTATCCCATTTTTCCTAAAACTTTGCCACTACCTTTCCCCCTCAACCCCCTATAGTGCTATGTATCATTTTCTCGTCATTCCATTCATTTCCTATCCTAAAACTCCTTCACAAATTCGTTGGACTGATAGTAATTTCAGAATAGGACTGCTGGGTAATGCTATCTTCAACAACGTTTTGCACTACGAAAAAATAGGTACGAGCCTCGAGCCCTTTATAAAAAATCTTTCTCTATCTCTTATCATTTATTTCCGTATTTTTACATAATTTTTCATGGAGTTTTGACCCTCAAACCTCTGTCGCACGATGATGTGACCAGAACAGAGTGTTATCCACAAATTCTGTGCAAAAAATTTGGTGTGCACACCAAACCACTTAGTAAAACTTTACAAAACTTTTCCATTGTGAACCTCTGTTCGTTACCGTTGTTTTAGTATATAATAGTCTATATGTTCTGTCCATATTTTTCCTCCGTACAGATATTTTTCGAGGAGGTGCACGGCCTGAATTTTCTAACATACAAGCGGTCCACGTTCCGTACATAGGTAAGTACCTTTATTTTTTGTCACATATTTTTATATGACATAGGTAATAACTAGATATAATATCTCCCTAGGTAGAAACCTTAAATAATAGTATTTAATGGTTTGGATTCATGATAAAACGTTACCCCGAAATTGTTTTCCCAAAATTATATTTTCGTCTACTTTGTAGTAGTATAACTTTTTGCGTAGACCATATTTTATTATTCTAGAACTTTGTGTGAAATTCTAGATATTTTGTCTATAAAATTTATGTTGGTGTTATGTCCTAATTGTTTTGTTTGATCAGTACAAATTAGGCTCAAACTTGGTCTCGTAAACTCTGAATGTAGAAACTGTGGTTTTCTTCCAAATTTGAACATGCATACCTTTCTATGTAATAATTATTTTCCAGAGCTACTTATTGTAATGTAAAGTATGATATTTTGTCTATCAATCATGTATTTAAATCATGTCCAGAATAGTTAGTTCTACTAGTATAAAATAAGACCAAAATAGGTATCATAAGCAGTTTTCTGCACAGTTTTTCTGCACATTGAAATAATGTTACGTCTGGAATTATTTTTACCAACTTTGGACATGCGTTATTTTTTGTGTATACCATATTCTGATATTTTAGTGCCATATATGTATTCTTGGTTAAGTTTTGAATCATTTCATATAGGTTTTATGACTTAACTACTTGTTTTTGGTTACGTAAATTGAGGGCAAAGTTAGCTCCATGAACAATATTTCAAACTATATTTTGGAGGTCACTTTGAGCTTAATTTCTTGAAAATTAAACAGTTGGATTTCTGTGTAGTTTTCTATAGTAAACTCTAGTTAACTCTATATTAGATTTTGAAATTAAAGCTACCAATAACATTGTTTGTTTACTCAAATGTTGCTTCCAAAACTGAAAAAATTATAAATTTCTGCATCAAATTATATCTAAGTCTGAAATCAGTTTTTCTTGCAACTTTGTGCTTCGATTCTGGAAAATCCAACCGTTGGATTGGTTTATAATTTTCTTCTACTGTTAGACAAAACTTTATTCTTCTGATTCCTTAAGTTTGAATCGTTCATCGTTATTTATGACCACTCGTTCACTAGCCTAAATTTAGAATAAAGTGAACTTTTGAAATCTTCTTTTTTAGATAAAATATTAATTTGAAACTGTAGGAAGGTATACTCTCTACCCATATCAACTTGATAATAGTGTTATATGGGCTAGATAGAATGATTTTATAGGCTAGCTTGTATAGTTTGATGATGTACATTCATAATATAGGTCTTGGACACTGATACTGACTTGATTATTACTTTCTACTGAGAATCATAGGCGAGTACATTCTTTGATAGTTCTTATTACTTTGATATTTTCTATAAATTCAGTTATAGTATTTTGACACGAGGATACACAGACTAGTGTACATTAGATCCCGTCATAAGATGTTATTTATGGTTTATCCTGGTATACTGGTACTTGCTTGTTATTGTTCTTGTACTTGCATAGACACCAATTTGGGAGTGGACTGCCCCCTACTTCTTGAATCCCTTGTCGTAATGTGACATGGTTGGATCCATTATACTATTAGGGGGATTGGGGAGCTATTATAGTTTATTGATCATACCCAAACTAATTGTGCATAGCTCACCCTCACCATATGTTGGGTGTAGTCTGATCTTATACTACTTGTGCATAGCTTTCCATTATGGCCGACCTGATCTATTATACTTGTACTTGTGCATAGACGGTCATATGGAATAGCCTGATCTTGATCCAAGTCGATCACATAACACTATAATATCTCAAGACATTGTTTAGATTACATGTTATACTCAGATTTTCTGTGATACATCATATCCCTGATTTGCCTACATGCTCTCACCTTACCAAGATATGATGACCTGTTTATCCTACACTTCTTATTACTTAGTTTTGTCATCCATCATGTACCTCATTACATTCTGTTTATTTATAGTACTTGTCAATTTAATGGAACTGCTATTAGTGATTGTACTTTGCTCCAATCCTGACTAGATAATATTTTTTAGAGGACTTAGAGGCCTTTTGCCCGACTTACTATAGGTCGAAAGTAGATGAGGACATTGTTCAGGAGTTGCACATGGATCCGGTACCCATAGAGGATGCACCTCCAGTCGTGACTTAGTTATTTGCTAGGTTTTGTTGGATTTGTCTCCAAATTGCTACATTTGGCTGTTATATTATTTCAGGATATGTATTATTGTCTTGGACTTTTATACTTATTTCTATTGTGAACTCATGCTACTATCCAGACTTTATCTTCTATCAAATTATCGTGCTTATCTTCCTTCAGAATTGTGATTGTTGTTAGATGTTAGATAATATAGACGACTTATACAGCGTTCTACCGTCGATACTGCGACGTAGGCTGGACGTACCGACGTCCTCGTGCCCTTAAATAGGGTGCGAGTTGTGACACGTTTTTGTGATGGCCCATGCAGGTCCAGGTCAGAATTAGTACAATTTTGTAGTGGTGCTCGACTTAAAGTACTATTATGAGTACGCTATTAGGATATAGGTTCTAGGTTATATTAGGAGATACTTAATTACAATTAGGAAAACTTCTAATCTTTCGATTACCATGACAATTATTTTATATTTTTTTTAAATTTAATTGTCCTTTCTTGATAATATTGTATCTTATGCAATATTGACTTCCTAGTTTGATCTGTCTTCAGGATGCCGTCGAAGACCAGTTCACAATGCTCTGGACCAGTGGGACACGTAGCCGCTTTGGAGAGGTCTACTACTTTATGACTTATTGCTCCAGTTGCGAAAGCTACATCTGCAGGGGTTGCTTCTACTGCTTCTTCCACCCATGTAGGAGCGTCAGCAGCGTTCGGGGGTGCTCTACCGCCGGTTCAGAGGACCATTCCAGTGCTAGACCAGCTAAGCATCCTCATATTCAGCAGAGGTCGTTTCCGCAGCAGCAACATGCACCAGCCCGGGCACATCCTCAGCAGGTACAAAAGCAGGTCATTCAGTGTGCTTTCTTTGGGAAGTCAGGACATACTCGAGATGTTTGTAAGAAGAGGTTGGACATCTATCTTTTCTGTGGATCGCCTGACCACAAGTTGAAGGACTGTCTATCCCGTCCAACTCAGGGAGGTCCAACCAGAGCACTTTTTTCTAAAGCTCCAGCAGAACCTGCCGTTCAGCCGAGGGGACCGCTGCTCCCGACTCAACAACAATGTTTTGCCCAGCACCAACAATAAAAGGGTGTACCTCAGGATAGAGCGTTCTCTTTGGCGGTCGAGAAGGCCAAGCTCGTTGCAAATGTGGTTGTAGGTTCTATTCTTCTCGATTCCTTTCTTGTATTAGCATTATTCGACTCTGGTGCTACACATGGCTTTGTTCTTCTTCTTTAAAATGATTTATGAGTCTAACTTTATGAGTATCAGCAAGCACAGAGAGTCAATAGCACATAACCATAGTCAGCTGTAGTCTGATTTAATTACAATTATGTAACGAAGCTAAACATTCAACATCCGACTAAACAGGTGCTGGCGGCTAAATGCCAAATATAAAATAGAATATATTAGAGCGGTGAAGTAGAAACCTACTCATAGTCCCTAGCATCCATACTCATGGTGTGCACCATTGGTCGGGTAGAAGGCTGGATCCTCAGGCTCTACTACGAAATCTGGCCAAACAAAACTAGCATGGTTCGGTCCCGAATAGTAAGTACCACAAGGGAGCACATAATGAATGAGACAAAATCCAAGCAATAAAATAAGACAGGCCAAATATTATAGTTTTATATCATATCATCGAGACAATACGACACCCTTACAACCAAACAAGGACAAGGGTGCCGTAATCGTGCCGAGAGAGAGTACATCCTATAATCAATGTCAGTTTCTTGGCTTCTGCGTCGCAACTTTGGTTCATAGCCTGTCATAGCATAATGACCCAACCCAATACCAAACAAGGACATGGGTTGGACTACGAACCACGACAGTCCATGTCCTTGGCTACTAACAGATGAAACAGATCACAAGCAAGTCAAATACAGGTAGCCAATAAATTCTATGGCTTTATATAGTTTGTCTGGGCTATCCTTAGATTGTGCCTTATTCCAAGCAAGGCTAGCTGAAACAAAAATATATCAGACAGGTAGGCAAGAATGTCGGTCCTTCGGAAGGCCACAACGTTAAATTAATCAGTAACGGTTCCGGCTCTCTTATAGGGAGAACTTGCTCGGCATATAATATCAGATACTTCACTCCACTAGTACGGATGAATATACAGTATCGGTGGTGGCCAGTCGGTACGCCATAACAAATGTCAGGGAAGTGGCTTGTCATGCATGTTCTCGAGATTTTGTTTTCTTCTAATTCTTCTACCATTTATAGTTGCTTAGATTAACCCTATACATGGAATCACATGTCGTGGTCACATGTTCTTCCTCCTAGATGTTGTACCTTAGTACGTTTACCCTAAGTACGAATTCACATCGGCTCGCAGAGTCCCAAATCTAGATTCATCCTCAGTGTAATGTATCAAGCAACAATCATCATACCACGTCAATGCTACTGACCATTTATCATGACTGTGCTGGGATCAAGAATGTATTGACATATAACAAGTAGGATTAGGTAGTACAAAGAGTTGCACCTCAGTGCACTTATAAAGATTGAACCTTAGTACATATTTAGAATAGTACCAGCACGTGTACAGGTAATCAAATAAGGAACATGGTCAAACAATCAAGGATAGTCTTCCTACACATAAAAATATGATCTCTACGCAAATCTGCACAAAACAGGGACTTTTACGCAATTAATGGCACAAAAGAGGGTCTCTGGACAATTTATGTGCACGAACAGGGGTCTCTGTGCAATTCTATAAGGTCTCTGCATAATTTTGCACACCAATAGGGGCCCCTACGTAATTCTACACACAAACAGGGGTCGCTGCATAATTATGACACAAATATGGGTCTTTGCGTAATTCTTCACATAAACAGGGGTCTCGCGTGCAAAAATACGTACATTAAGAGATTCCGTTAAAAAATACGCACAAGGAAGGGCCTTTGCGTAAAAATATGCACGAGAATGGATTCTGCTGTAAAAATGTGCAAAGAGGGGCCTTTGCTTAAAAATTATCTCTGGAATGAATCTGCTGCAAAATATACGCAAAGAGGGGCCTTCGCATAAAAATACGCACAAGAATGAATCTGCTGCAAAATATGCACAGAGAGGGGTCTTTGCGTAAAAATATGCGCATGATGATGTTCTTCTTCCTGAAGAAGACATAAAAAGCTGAAAACTTGTTTTAGCCCTAAAACCTTCAGTATAACTCCAAATCTAATAATTCAAAGGTTAAAATTGCATATAATAAAATTTCCAATAATATGGGATAATTAGTTTTTAGAAATACTAAGGTTTAATAGATCAAATCCTCTAAAACCCCTAAAGGCCTAGAATAGAAACTTAGATCTACTCTAAAAAAACTGAAATGTCAAGAACTAAAGTTGTAGAGTATATAAAGATACACAATATAGGCTAAATATATGTAAAGAAATCAAAAGAATGAAAATGAGCAACGTGGTCTCTCCATTAGTGCAAGATGTACTTGCCTAGGGTTGGTGGAGAAAATAAATAAGAGAATGAGAGGAGAGACTAGAAACTAAGTTATAAGAGATAGGGTTTGGTGGCTCCACTAAATCCTAACCCTAATCCAATGTCTAACCCTAGTCAAGTCTAAATACCATGCCACATGATCATAAGCAAATAAAACAAAACAAATAATCCGGATCACGACACTGTCAAGTATTCCATCATCAAAGCAGTGAACCACACATACAACTAGACAAGGACAAGGGTTGGCACCCTACTCCGCTACGAGATACTGTCACATGCTATGATCAGGTGCTAATACAAGATATAGATGCACAACTATAGATACCATATACCATATACATGAATACTGTGTAAAGCCCCAGTCCTAAAATATGTAGGACCAAGAATACGGTACATGCCAGTAACACTTCATTAATGGGCCAAACCTCATAACAAGTCCATTAGCGAAATGCTTAAGTTATAAATCATGATAACAACCTAGAAACACAACACAATCCAAAAGTATATATATTTATCTAATCACATCCACAGAGTCCACAAAGATATCAAGTCTAATAATAATAATGTCTCAAATATCCAATAATAAAAGTAAGTATGTTTGTACGGGTAAAAGACATGCCAAAACCACACAAAAAAACAAAGTAATAATCAACTACAAGATTGGTGAAATGAAAGAAAATCATGTAGCAAGTCTAAATATGGAAATGATCACGAGAAATCCTTTGGCACTATCTTGTCCTCCTGTACCGGTACGTCTCCGGTCTTAGCTCCCGAACCATAAATCTCTGAAAAAATTTCTGCTTCGTCTAAGCTTGGAAAAAAGCCAGGTCCTCAGGGGACTAGCAAGATACATATTACACATGCCAAGGTATAGATATGAAAATATAAACTAAGGCAATCTACTATATCCGTCTATTTGCTATGCAAGTGAGAAACTCTCCTAGAATACCAGACCTCTCCACTAAGGCTCACAAGCACCTCAGTAGGATATTGTCCCCAGTACCGTGTTTTGGGAGGACAATCAATTCTTGACAGTGATAATCCTCTACTCTGCTACAGAGCCAAAGGGACACTAAACAACAAGCCACACGACAATAGGTCTAATACTGTAGTCAAGTTCTCCCCAATCCCATGTTTAGAATCTGGCAATGTCAAGTCTGTACAGTCATTTTGATAACATTAGCAATAATGATGAACAATCTAGAATGCTAGTACGAGGTCAATACCACAAATAGTTATGTAAACCTCGCATCATGAATGTGTCGGTATCCTGTGGTCTAGACACGTCAATGTGCACGCAATGCCTAATGTCAATACTTATTGTTATCATCATGACATCCGTACCCGTCTACAAAACAGATACTAAGTATCGACATCCCTACGTTATGTAATGCTAAACAAAATAACAATAAGAAAGAAAAAGGAAATAATCTGTAACCACGGCAAGGTACACGTGCTTGTAACTGTTGTTTGACGGTAGACCTGACCAACTCCGGTGTCCTCGTCACTCCTTCCAAGATTACCTATAATTTTAAACTGTTATCAATATTCTATATCGTCTTACCATATATAAATTATATTAGCATCTATGTCTACTATTTGCCATAACGTTGACACAACACTATCTAACATATAAGTACCAACTTCTCTCATAAAATAATTTATTACTATAATAGAAATAATAAATTTAAATTTTGATTTTTTTTAATAAAACCTATATATTACCAAATTTATGTTTTCAATGGTGGAACTCTTCTACAATAGGTCCTATGTCAATACTACACATTAATACCACAATTTGACCTACTAATTTAGCTCCAAAATAATAATTAATTAAGATTATTAAATTCTTTAAATTAGATAAAATAGTGGGTTTAATAATTAAACTTTGCACAATAAATAGTTTAATAAAGTTTTATGAAGTATCGGCACTTTTGGACACAAAGAACATAGAATTTTTCGGAGTTCGGTGATACGACAAATGTCACAAATTTTTAAAAATAACAAACGAACTCAAAACCTAACAAATAGATATGCTTGGAAATCGCTCAACGTCTAGTTTCTGAATAAAAATATTATAAGGATCAAAACTGACCTTAGGTAGGTAAAAAAAATTGCTCGCAAGAGAATTCATCGCTTCTAGATACCTTGTCGTAGAATCGGAGCCACGGTCAAACCGCTTAGAACTGTGTGATCCAACATTTAGAGATTGAAATAGACACATAGACGTAACTTTTAATTTTGGTTTGAGGTGAATTAGTCACGAAAAAGTAGATGAAACCTCATCTAGAAATTGACTAACCTGTTGTGATGTTCAAATTTCAATTTGATGGAGTTTTGGCCCAAGTGGCGCATCGTGCACCTCTCTAATGGATGCAAGATTGCTCCTACAATTGCTAAGGTGGAAGATAACATCGAGAGGGTCATGAGAATGGTGGTGGTTGGCACATAATTCGAGGAAAAATTGGATTTGGTGGAGTAGGGGTTTCGGCTATAGGGGTCGGCCTTGGAGGGTTGGCCGCACGCACAATGAGGGGATGATGGGGTGTGGGCAGTTATAAGGGAGAGGAGGATGTTTAGGGTTTGATAGGTTTTTATATTACAAGGGTTTGGACTTTGGTTTAAACTAATTCGAGTATGTTTTGGCTCTCCAAATATAACTAATAGTAATAGGTTTCCTATTTTAGAGAGTTGTTTGACCAAGTCAAAGGTATAAGAAATATTGCACATGGCTCTAATTTACTCTCTAAAATTCACTTAAATATATTTCTACTTGGTTTTGGTATTCTTAGTTAGGCTCTAACTGGTAGCGTTGACTAGGATAGGGTCCGAGTAACATTTCTAGTCAAATTAGACCCGAAAATTAATTTAATGAGTCTCATATGCGATTTGCAAATAAGTAGCACATGGAAACTCAATTGGATGATACACCCAAGGCAAGTACGTAGTAGACTGAAAATGGGGCAAAACTATATATTGGATCAAACAGTTTTAGTCTATGTTGAGTCCCGAAATCAAATTGGAAGTTGGGCCTAAAATTACGATAAATCATCAAAATGGCCTAAGTTGATCGAAAGTTGTGCGAAGTCAAATATATATCGGGGAACAAATTTGATGGAACATGATACATCAAATTGAAGATGCACGTGTCTAGAATTCAAATATGGAATTGGATTTGAGAAAATAATATTTGTTGTGCTTAAAAGTTCAAAACTACAATAAACTACTAATATAGTCATTATTGACTTTAATATTTAAAATATCCATATAAAATAAATAAAAATAAGTAAAAATAAATTCCAAAAGTTAGGGGGCTTACATAATGTAGGAAAAATATATATACTGGGAACGGAAAGTGACATCTCTACCATCCTTAGAAAAATTTCGTCCTTGAAATTTCAGCTAAGACAAGATAAAGAGATCAGGGCAAGCAAGATACTAACTACAAGCCTAACTACGCTTGCAATCACAGCAACCTACAAGACAATAGTGGAATAATCATCCACACTAAAAGTGCTAACTTGGCACAAAAATTGAATTATGAAGGATAAGGATAAATATGTCTTTCGAGTCAGTTAGGTAGGAATCCGTCAGCGTTGTCCTACGCTGACTTCTAAAGTGGACAAGGGTCAAGGTTTGAGGTAAATCGTTACCAATGACTTAACCAAGAACAAGACTCTGCCCAAACGTACTCTCGTAGTCAGGACACATGATGGATATCACGTATCACATTATATAAAAGCAGAAGAGTGAGACGAGAAGTCATCTTCACTCGTTGAATATAAAACTTCAAGGAAATATAATGAAGAATACTCAAACCTTACTTCACTCGTTGAATACTGCACTTGTCGGTACATCTGAGCCTACGTCTGCAATAGACTCTGGGCTAATGGCTTATTGCTAGTGCTAGCCTACGATATGGTCTGTCCATGGAGCGGGCAAGGCCAAAAACTACTGAACTCGCTTTCCTGGCCCTGGTGCTTGCGGGCAGGTAGCTATGTGGTGGTCTGAACCCCACACCTCAAGTATTGCCTATTTGCTGACTGACACACTTTTCGAGTGTGCCCTCCCTTGCTGCAATAAGTACAACTTACTGGCGCCCCTGGCGCTCTTGGTGCCTCGAGTGCTGCTGCCGAAATACTATAGTCACAACTGTTGTGACCAGTGTTGTATCACGAATATGAACACCAGGCACCGGTACTGACATTCGGGATACTACTCCTCCTTCCGTACTCTGCGCGTGAGACCTCTTCTTGCCTCTCATCCTTGCTGACAACCTTTAGATAATAAGCTCGTGCCTCCGAGCTGCCGTCAATACTACATCAAATATCCGATAGTTGTGCCCCTCTACTAGCTGCGTAATCTCTAAGTGAAGTTCCTGCTAGAACCATATTGGTCTCTCTGGCTCTGTTGCCACCATTGTCATGGCAAATCTACTCAGCCTGCAGAACTCTGTCGTATATCCATCTACTGTACATCCTGTCTGCTTGAGACTGATGAACCTCTACTAAAGCTCGAACTGCACCAGATGCTAAAGTACTTGGTCCGGAACCTAATCTTAAAGCTACCCAGGAAACAGGATGCCTCAAGCCAACTACCACTGATGCCCACCAATCATGAACAAGATCCGGACGCTGCAAGCGGACCTGATCAACCTCCTCCTCATCTGGAACCTTGGCCGCCGCCAAGATGGCCTCGATATCATGTAGCTACACATCTGTCGTAATGGCATCCTCCGTTCCATCGAAATACATCGGGTTGAGTCGACAAAATCGAAACCCAAATCAGTCTTCTCGCTTCTCTCTAGGGTTGTATGCAAACCGTGGTTCAATAGAACATTCTGTTCTTGGTTTTGCATCTGCCTATGCTGTTGGAATGCTATCTGGTGCTGCTAGGTTGCCAATAATCCCCTGGTGATATGCTATAATGCCGGTGTGTCGAGGGCTACCAGTGTAAGCCCTTTTTTCGGATTTTCAAAATTTTTATTTTTTATTATTTATTTATTATGTTTAAAGGTAATTTTCGTCCAGACTTTGTGAATAATATTTTATGATTAATTCTTTTTATGAAAAACTAGTTTCAAATTAAATATTTTGAGAGTGCTAATTTGTTTTAATAAAAATATTTTATTAAATTATATTATTGGATTTATCGAAGATGTTTGGTTACTATTTTGGATTTTTATTAAAATATTGGTTTCAAATATGGATTTGAAAATCATAAGTATTTTTGGAAACAATAAAAATTTTTTGCCGAACAATTTTTAAATTAAGTTTTGGATTTATAAAAATATACTTTTATTATTTGATGACATCGAATAATATTTAAATTATTATCGTAATCGAGTATTTAATCTAGATCTGAAATTTTTATGTTCAAAATTATTGAATTGTATTAAATACTGATTTGGATTACTACTATTAATAGTTTATGATTAAATTAAATTTGATTAAACATTTATTGAATTTAAAGGAAGGGAAAGATTAATCTTAGAAATCCTAATCCTTATCAATCTAAGGAGTTTATTCTCCTATATAAGTAGATCTCCTCTCTACCTTCCCCTCACAAACCAACATTTCCCTGTCAATTCCACGCTACAAACCGTCACCCATCATCCATCAACACAAGCATTGTGTTGTGCATCGTGTCTGTGTCCTCTATCCTTTCCACTATTAACCATTTATATTTACATATTTTCGCCTCTATGTCCAACAACCTCGGACACAATACCCCATCTTTGTGTCCGTGTCATGCAGGACACGCCGATACCACATCAGGACGAACAGCCCTAACCCTAGTCGTCGAGCACCATCCAATGCCACCTCCAGATGTGTCCCCGTGGCTGACGATACGACGTGTCTGCCAACCGACTCGACACCACCGTAGAGTCCAGTCCAGCCCGACCCTTCCTCGATCTCTCATTTTTCCCAAAGACCACCGTCGCTCCCGACCAAGCTCGGCCTCTACCACACTAAAGCCATTCACCACTCCCACCGTTACCTACACCATGGCCATCACCAGCCTCATGGCCACCTAGCCTAACCAGTATCACCCATCTCCGACGTCGACCCCTGATCCCAGCCGCTCTCCTCCGTCTCGGCCATCCGCTGGCGACAACCCTCACCTTGACTCCTTTCCCCAGCCTCTTCCACCAACATCATCTCACGCCTCTATAGAACCACCGCGACCACCAGTTTGGTCGAGCCCCCGCCGCGAGCTCGCGTCCACCGCATTCGCCGCCCCTGTCCTGACCAATCCGCCCCCACGGTGTCCTCGTCGAGGCCAGATTCGATGAGCCTCCTAGATCCGCACCCGAGTCTCCCTCGAGAGTTGCCCCTCCGATGATTGGTCGGCGTACACCTGACCTCCGTGCCCCGCCGCTTGGAAGTGCCAATGATCCCTCCCTCCCTTGCGATCTTCTCATTCTTCTGGTTAATCTTTGCCTTCTCTGGAGAACCAATTCTCTCTCTGATTCTTTCTCTCTATCAATTCTCTCTCTTTCTTCCAATAGCTACACTTTCTTTTCTCTGTATCCAAGAACAAAGAGTAATGATTCCTTGGTTACAATTGTTTACTATTTTACTTTATTATATTTTCGAAATCGTTGGAAACTGGGAGCCGAGAGAATGAGTGGGTTTATGTAATATATTATTTTTATTTTTATTTTCTCTTTACCAAAATCGAGGCTTCTATAGAGTAGGACTAGTGTAGTATAAGAGCATCCACAGTGGTAACACTCCAAATCATACTCCAAATCACTTCAAACCATACTCCAATAATTAATTTTGGAGTATTTCCTTCATGTTGGTACACAATGGTATAGTCTAAATAAACACTCCAAATTGACAAGTGGCAACACTCCATTTGTTTTCTTCCTTACTTTTCTTTCATAATTGACAAGTGACAATACTCCAAAAAAAGAATGAAGGAGAAAAGTAAATATGGTGGGTCCGCAAGTAATATAGCTCAACTAGTAGACTTTCCAAATTTGGAGTCTCTTAGCTTTCTACCATTTTTCAAGTGTGGACAAGAGTCCATTGGAGCCATCAAGTGTTATAAAATTTGGCTAAAGACCAAATATAGCACTTGAAACTAGTCCCACTGTGGATGCTCTAACGTATTTATCTATATATATTGATATATTGCTATTATCATTATTATATTTATTAGTAATATTACTTGTATATGCTATTTTTAATATATATATATATATATATATATATATATATATATATATATATATATATATATATATATATATATATATATATATATATATATTTCAAAAAAGTCCCGCTTTATTCATATCAAGGCGCAAAATGTCGAAGCCTTTACAAGTAAGCGTAAAAAGACATAAAAAGAGCTTAAAAAGAAGGCGCCATTCCCGCCGTAATCAAAAAGTTAGGATAGCAAGGACTGCCAGAAGTCTTCTTGACCGTGGTTGCAGTGTCTACTAGCTTTGTAGGTCTGTCGAAAAACCTCATAGATAAGTTGGTTGAACGAATATTGGTGGCCCTCATATCTATATTTGTTGCGGTTCTTCCAAATGACCCACGTGGCGGCGGCTGCAACGATCTAGTGGCCGAGTGAGCTGTTGCATCAGGTGGCAAGAAGATCGTTGAAGCACCGACCGGTCAGGTTATGTCTACAACGATGAGAGAGGGCAGTCCATACCTTTGCCGTTGAATCTCCGGATAGCAAAATATGGTCTCTGTCCGAGCAGCAATGACATACGGAAGCCAAACTAAAGCTGATTATCTTGAGAGCTTCGTCAGTAGGGAGTAGGGCTGGCGATGGGTAGGGTAGGGTAGGGTAAGGGCAGGAAGAGGGCAGGGTAGGGTAGGGTATTGACCTTTTTTTGATACCCTAGGGGAGTCATGAGGGTAGGGTAGGGTAGGGTAGCCCTCTTCCAAAAAACTAATACCCATTACCCGTCCTTGCCCTTTACCCTCACAGGGTAGCTGAGGGTCAGGGTAGGGAGGGTAAGGGTATTACCCTTGCCATTTCATTTTTTTAACTTTGAAAATCAAATTTTTTGCTAGTAAACAGGGGGGAATCTTTTTTCTTTTCATTTCATTTTTTTCAGATTTTGACAGCATTCAAAAATCATAACAACTTAACGAGAAATAACAGGGAGAATATTTTTTTTACTAAAGGCGCTGAACCCAGTTATATAGTAGAACCTAGGCTGCCTACATACCCAAGGAGGGGGCTAGACCTGACTCCTTAGGATCAAGCACCATGTAGTTCTCCTAATCCTAAGTACTAATTACAAAAAACTACAAGTAGTAGTAATACTATGGCAGTGGGACTATACAAAATTACAAAGCGGGTTGGGAGAAGGGTAGGGTCGAGGGTTTTAAAGGGTTAGGGTTAACGGGTAGTGGGTAGGGTAGTGATTCAGGGTAGGGTAGGGTTCAGGGTAGGGTTACAGGGCAGAAGGTAGGGCGGGTAGGGCGGGTACCCGGGTAATTGTACTAGGGTAACAGAATAAAACCCTTACCCTACCCTAATTCCAAGAGGGTAAGGGTAGGGCTTGCCCTCGAAGGGTAGAGGGTACCCGTGGGCACCTGAGGGTGCAGGGTACCCGGCTAGGGTAGAGGGTATGAGGGCAAAATTGCCACCCCTAGTAGGGAGCTTCTTGTGAGATGCTCTCCATATTAGAAAGGATCATTTTTTGGGGATGTAAGACTGCCAGAAGGCCCCAATAATAGGGACAGGCGTCCCAGTGCCGCGGACCACACTCTTGGCCGAAGCTAATGAGAACGATCTGTTGACCGAGGTAGCCCACTGCAGGATGTCAGGTTTCGGTCTGATCTTCAGCCTAGCGCCGAGAAGCGAAGCTACGATTTCTTCTCCTATCCATTCGTGTACCCTCTTCGAGTTCCAGTCGTCTGAGTCCCAAAGACCTTTGATCATACTGTGTATAGGGGCTGCAAGCCTCTGTTGGAGAAGATCTTCTCCAGACCAACGTTCGAAGAATAGAAATGATTCTCCTGATCCCAGCTGAAGACGGATCAGGGGCTAAGCGAGGCTCCGACCATGAAGTATGCGTCGCCAAGCCGCGGATGATCTGCAATTGGAATCTGCAACGGACGGATGAGTGTGCTTGTAGTATCTAGCCTTCATGAACTGCGTCCAAAGATTTCTACTCACTCGAAGCTTCCACCATAGCTTCATCGAGCATGCGTCTATGATATGCGACAGCCTGTAAAATCCAAGGCCTATCTCTTTTGTGGGCCTTGCCGTGGTGTCCCAGCTCGCCCAATTATGTTTATCCTTACCGTCGCAATGGCCCCAGAAGAAGTTGGTAAAGAGGTTTTTAATGCCTGTGAGAACCTTCTTTGGGGGGAGCAGGCGGCCAAGGTGTATATGGGGATGGAGGAGAGCACGTGCTTAATTAGAATCATCTTCCCTTCATGCGATAATGTAGCATTGTGCCACCCCTCAAGTTTTTTTCCGATTTTGCCCACCAGCCCTTCAAAGATGCCTGTATTGGATCTGCCGTATACCAGTGGGCAACCAAGATAGAAAAAAGGCGGGTATGCGACAGAGAAGCAAGTTATGTTGGAGAGAGCAAAGGAGTGGTCTCTATCGGTCTTATGATGTACATAGATGACGCTCTTGCTGGGGTTGACACACTGACCAGAGCATTTGGCGTATCGCTTTAGCGTGTTGTGAACCACCTCCAAAGACCCGATATCGCCAGAGGAAAATATTAGGATATCATCAGCGTACGCCAGGTGGGTGATGATCGGGCAACCGCTAGACGTATAGAAATGCTTGAAGTTCAGGGAGCCCACAATTCTGTTCAGATTTCTGCTTAGTGCCTCCGCTGCAATGATGAAGATGGTAGAAGATAAGGGGTCTCCTTGTCTGACACCGCGACTAGAATTAAAGAAGCCTTCAGCTTGACCGCTGATAACCGTAGAGAACCACGAGTTACTGATTGATCGCCACACGATATTGGTCTAGTTTTTCGAAAACCCGAAGGCCCTGAAGACCCAAATCATGAATTGCCAGTCCAACCCATCGTATGCCTTCTCCATGTCCATTTTGATAGCAATATTCCCACCCCTAGCCGACTGTTTCATGCATGTGACCGTTTCCTGTGCCAGCAGAATGTTGTCTAATATGTTCTGGTCACGAGCAAATCTACTATACAATTCAGAGATAATTTTGGGGAGGATCTCGGTCATACGATTGATGATGATCTTAGAGATAATTTTTTTACTGAAGGTGCACAAGCTTATGGGGCAGAAGTCTTTGAAGGTTTTCAGATTATCCTGTTAGGAAATAAGAATTAGGTTAGCGCAGGAAATTGATCTGGGATACCTGACTCCTTGAAAGAAGGCGACGTCCGCTTTGTGAATATCTGCCTTAATGATGTCTCAGCATGATCCGAAGAAAACACCAGTAAAACCGTCCGGACCAGGGGTACTTTGTTCGTTTAAAGCCCATACTGTGTCTTTGACTTCAAGTTCAGAAAGAATGAGCTCCATCTGGGAATTGTCTCTTTCATTAATCATTTGGAGGATCCCCTCTAGGAAGTCCTCGTCTCTGGTGATGGCCACTTTAGTGAACAAGTGGGTGCAGCAGTCAGCAGCAGTCGATTGAATCTCCCGGGGATCTTTGATCAAGTGTCCATGCTCAATGGCGATCTGATAGAGGTTGAGCTTCCGTCTTCTTCCTTTGATGCAGGAGTGGAAATAGCTAGATTTTCTGCCTCATTCGCTATCCCAAGTCAATCTAGCTTTCTGCTTTCAGAATTCTGTTTCTACTTTCAGACAGAATTTCAGCAGCGCTCTGGTGAGGTTCAGTGTTGTACGGGCAGTGGGGGATTTATCGTTGACGAAGAGAGCTTCTGTACGGGTCACATCATCCTCTACCTGACGAACAGCTTGGAAAATATCCTCGAACGTATCCTTACTCCACACGGTGAGGGCCTTTCTGGTAGCTTTGAGTTTGCTCACAACACGAACAAGGGGATCAAGATTGTCGGTGTTGCTCCATGCAGTAGTAATGATGTTCCGGAATTGTGGATGGTGGCTCCAGAGGTCGAGGAAGCGAAAGCTTTTCTTGGACTGCTTTGATTTGCTGCTAATTTCGATAAGGAGAGGAGAGTGGTCTGACTCAGTGGTGTTGAGGTAAGAGAGACTGGAGATAATCTCTAAATTTGCCCACTTTGAGTTAATAATTGCATGATCAAGGTGGGAGTATTGCCTTCTGTAATGTTCCAGTCCCAAAATACGTAGGACTAGGAACGTAGACATGCCAGCTGTATTCATACGAAGTATACTCCAATATATGGAAGCCTCGTATGAATACATAAGCTGTAAAATACAGTAGAACCATAACTAATCTCATCCACACAAAATAAATGAATAGAAGATCTCATATAATCAACTATAAAATTGTCATTTGGTACATGTAGTTGGGCGGAGACAAATCCACTACCAACTATGAAAAGAAATATACAACAAAAGAAAGATTTTGGAGAACGAAGCGAAGACGATCCAAATGCAATCATCCTCGAAGAAATAGCGATGAACACGGCTAGAGCTAGAACATCTGCGAAAGACAATAGCACACACCTGGAGAGATAACCAGGTCCTCAGAGGGACGTAACAAGACACATAATATTATGCCATATAAACTGAATAAATATTGCTCAAATAAATAAGTCAATCGAATTATAACATGGTCCAATACGCACCTACTGAACGAGCGTACCATCCCCCCAACCAAACAAGGACAGGAGATGGTAAACTAATTCACGGTGACGTATCTTTCCATGCTATGAATCCAATATGGTATCCGGACCCCAACAAGGTTCAATACCTTCTCATCGAAGTAGTAAGTCACACCTACAACCAAACAAGGACAAGATGTGACAAACTAATCCGCGACAAGTTATTGTTCCAAGCCACGGTCAGATACAAGTACCCAAACCTAAAGTAATCGTACCTAACGGATAAAGGTAGCCTACCGTTCTACGTAAAATGTAGTTAAGAACAATCCTTCCTACGTATGGGCCCTGGCTGAATAGGATCGGCATAGTCCCCCCTTGGGGCACTAGAGGCCCAATCAATGAGAGCATGACGTTCCGCAGAATTGTCAGTGGCCGTCAGTAATCATGGGTCAACAACCCCGTATCTCCAACGGAGAATCCGGGTCACAAGGGAAAGTGCATCGAAGCCCATACACTAAGAAATTGTCCTCCCCGCCCAATGCCTACTGTGTTGTATCCACAACACAAAACTACTATAACCGCTAAGTCAAACTAGCATGCAATCTCTATTAGCGGTTATTCCTATCGCACGGCTTGTACGTACTGGTGGCCAGCCAATCACGCACTTCCGTGTTCTACATGCGACACACAACTTCGTGGTACAACGTGTCAAGGCCAATGTATGCAACACACAAGGTAGTCCCTTAAATCTAGGTTTAATATGTAAGAAAAACAATACATAGCATGAAATATAAATGAACAGTAAGTTCTAACATGTTATGCCATGTATCACAGTTTATTTTGCATAAAGAAAATAAGTAATGCATAAAATATGAGCTAAAATAATTAAACAGCAAATGGCAAGGTATCTTGCCTGGTAGGACGCATGGTGTGCTGCGATGATCAAGGTGGCACGATCTGCAACTTCGATGTAACAACTATGCAAGGTGATCTCAGATGGTGGCACGTACAGTTCCATTAGATCCAGAACGGTCAAATTAGTTTGGCTTGATAGGATGTACGAAATTGGCAAGGGAATATGAATACTGGAATGGGTCACAGGCAGGATGGTAATCCAAGGAAATATGATAGATAATATATATATGATTTTTTTAAAAAAAAAATCTTGAAAACTATATTTACTAGTAAAAGATTAGATAAATACTTGAAGTCCCAAAGAATTGTTTTTTATACCAAAACTATAAATTACTTCGGTAGAAAATATTATAACCATTATTTTTTTTTACCATGAAAAATAGTATAAATACAGATATTTTAGGTCAAAAGCTTATTTTAAGGTACCACACAAAAACATAATAATACTTTTAGCCTCTAAGTCAAATATCATATTTTGAGAATAGCTATAAAGTTCGATTGTATTTTTAATCCTATTTTGTCAAATTACCATTTTTACTAAAGAGTCATAAATTAATTTTACAAACTGATACAATGATAATATATATAGAATATCAAAAATACTAATAGTAATTTGTATGAGTATATATACTAAAATTCATAAAATTCATAATAACTAATATTAATCATAAATCTTAGTCAGCTGCAAAAATATTCATGATGATAATAGTAAAATAGAAATTATAACCATGCAACATATTTGTACATATAAAGAATAAATAATAAAAACAATAATAACAGTAATAGTAATAATAATAATAATAATGATAATAATAATAATAATAATAGTTACTAAAAAAGAAAAGAAGAAAAAACAATTAACAAATAAGCAAAAAAAAAACAAAAAAGGAATAATAATAAATATCAAGGTTGCTGCTCTCTTAACAGAGAGGCAACGAAAAGAAAGAGAAAAAAAAGGGAAAGAAGAAGCGGGAGAGAGAGAGAGAGATGGACGGAGGGTGTTCGGCGTCGGGCGGCGGCCCGGCTGACGCAGAGAGGAGGGAAGGAGAACGGAGGGGAGCGGCTCGACTGAGGACGCGGTGGCGGAGTGGCGGTTGAGGGCGCTGGCCGCGGAGGAAGGCGGTCGCTGGTTCGCCGAAGGGGGTTTCGACCGGGCTGGGGTTTGATTGGTCCGAAGGACGCGTCGAGCGGCGGAGGGTGCGCGCAAGCGGCGCCATGAGCATGGCGGTGGTCTGAAGGGTTCTATATTTTTTTTCTCTTGTTGGTTTGGTGTTTGGTTTTAGTGGTGGTGAAGGGTGGCTGAGGTTGAGAGGTTGGTCGGGTTACGGTGGCGGTGGTAATGATGGTGGTGGGTCTGTGGTGGTGTCGATGACGACTGTTGTGGTGACGGTGGTGAAGGGGGAACGGTGATGGCGTGATGTTGGAGGTGGTGGTGGCAATGATGGTCGTGGTGACCGGGGGTGGTTGTCTACGGCGGGCGGTGGTCGATATGGAATTTGGTGGCAGGGCCATGGATGTGGTCGGGTATAGGTCGGTGGATCGGTTAGGCGACCGATCACGTGGTGGCGGGCTGATGGTGTTGGTGAAGGAATGGCGAGGGAAGGATGATGGTGGTCGTGGTCGAGAGGAGAGGTCGTAGGTCTTAGATTTGATTTGTGTCGGGATGAGCCGACACGGGATTTGATGTACTTGTAAAATATATGGAATAAGATTGTGGATGGTGGAACACGGACACGGTGCACGCACTTCATGGAGAAATATTTATGGAGGAATAATATGGATGATAAAAATATTGGAGGAGTACCTGCCTATTTATAGGATGTGGAAATTCACAATTGGATAGGAACTAGAAATAGTTTAAACCCAAAAATAGATAATCCGTAATTTAATTTAAATCAATTTAAATCCAAATCCAAATACAAATCCAATTTAAATCTAATTAAATTTTTAGCTCAAAATCAAATGGGATAAATCAAATTTCGAATATTTAACTATTTAAATAAATCCAAAAAATCAAATCAAGATTTAAATGGCCACAATAATTTAAAAACATGTTTTCCAAAAATACTATAATAATTAATTTCGAAATATATTATTATTTAAAATAAACTAATAAATAATTACTAAATATGTATGTAGGTACAAATGATGTTCTCATAATTATGCTTTTCTAGCATACAATAAAAATATTATTTATTATTAATAATTGTGAGAAATGAAAGGCTTTATAAATAAAATAACAAACTTTGGAAATTTTGGAACGATAACAAAAATAATTATTATGTATATTATTTTGAAACTATAAAAATAGAAAAAAAATAATATTTTTAAAAATATGTACGCTCGCGCATAATCGCACTCGTCGAGCAATTTTGAAAAAATAAAATTTCGTGCGCGACGTATAATACGACTACGCGACGTATATTACAAAATTTTAAATCAGTACTAAATAAAAAAAATAGTAGAAATTTTAGGGGTTTTACATCCTACCCAACTTAAAAGAATTTCGTCCTCAAAATTAAGAATTAGTAGGGGGTGAAAGGACACAAAGGGGTATCAATGGGGATCCAACGATGACGGTGTTTTCCTAAAATCCTGTCGTAAGAAATCGCGATCTAGATTGTAGAAAAACAATACGGTATGGTCATAATCGATATGATGGCTTAGAGGAAGTTCTAGTACAACGCTTTCGTTCTTCTAAAATAGGTGAAGGAGAAAGCAATATAGAGTTGGATGGAGGCGTTATCGAATACGAATACGTGATTCAAAGACGATCGAATAATTTCAAAGGAATTGTCAAGGCAGTCATGGATGGGATTCTAAAGGCCAAGTTTAATTATGGTCCATCCACACAGAATAATAAACAAAAGCGAACCAAAGTGCACCTGGTTGATCAGACCATTATGCACCGGTTCTGATTAGACGATACGTTAGTGGGAGCTCTTCCAATAACATATGTCGTGAACAAGCTCGATAAATGAATAAACTTGCAAAAACTAGGCTATATTAGCATCATTAGTTAAGATGGTAACAACATAAGCACGAGAGATTTAAGATTTGAAATAAAGAATAAATATGAATAGTCCATGAGTCATAGAAACCTAAGTCTTGTTTATTCCTATACAATCATTATGCAGTTTTATTGACCAAGGCTTGGTTGACCAAATGGGTTAAATTCCTCTAGTCTCTATGGTCTAGATAATACTATTTGTATTCCCTTAATGGTCAATGGTGTGTCATGTCGTGGGGTATTCTATCCAACTTAAAGAATTAAGCTAAGGGTGTTTGGGACATCTAACTAGTAGGGTCAATCTCTAGGAAGCACGAAGGGAAGATAAGAATAAGGGTAGAAGAAATTAAGCAAGATGCAATCGATGAGTCGGTCGATTATGGAATCGAAGAAAAAGGTCAAGTATGTGGATGAGATCCTAGACTTCTAATCCTATTCGCAGGCTTGCTTGGTACGGTAAAGTAACCAAACAATTTATCTAGACCTGCATAGGCCACCACACCTTTTGACTCCTTCCTACATGTTGTACCAGATGAAGGTTGTAGTGTCCCATCCCTATATCGTGCCCCGTTCTTCGTCCATGGGGTGCGCGAGAAAGGAACACTGTCGCTATCGATTCGATCGGGACTGATAGGTCGGGATCGATCGAGTCGATCGAACGGGAACAGTTGAATTAAGATCCATTCCCCGTTATGGAATGGCTTCTTCGGAACCAAGTCCCATATTCAGCGGGTTGTGCTTCAAGGATTGACTCTGCGGCTGATTCGGGAGAGACCTCCCGTTGTTCTGCTTTTCACGCCGCTTGCGTTGGTTTTGGCTTTGTTTTCTAAATTCGTTTTCGTGAATGTTTTTGATGTTTTTCATGGCTTGCATTTCAAACTCGCATTTCCTATCGAACTTTTTGAATAATACAGTGTTCTAATCGGTTGCTTGTGCGATTTCAGGTAATCGCGTAGGCGACGTCTAGCGCGACCAACAAGTTCTCTCGCCTGAAGTAAACTCAAGGTGAGTGGCTGACCTTTCCCGTCTCGACCCCTTCTTAGGTCAATCAATAATGTTTTTGCGAATGAAAGGATAAATGTAAGGGCACGAACACGAATGAATGAGCAATTTTTCAAAGAAAATGTAGGCTATGTCTTAATAACTGAAAACATGTCTTTGTACGGTCATGGACAACTTATCGACAAGATGAACGTTTTCCCGTACGGTAACCCGATGCCACGGGACCGTTGCGGCCGAAAAAGGAAACAAGTAATTAGCTGTGCTGGGCACGGGTTAGGCGAGGACTTGCAGCGGGGCTCGCTACTCGCGCTGAAAGGACCCCGTCTAACAAAAGCTAGAGGAGTCCACGATGGCTCTGGGAACCAGTGACCAACCACACGTAATATTGCACTTGGTATGAAAATGATAACAATTGACAGGGAAGAACATGGTAAGTTTCATAAGACACGACGCGGTCCGCCGTGAGAAAGTTCCAACGTACTTTACATTATGCTTGTCATATGCTTGTTGAAATTCATTAGGATGGTTAGAAACATTCATGAACTAAGTCATATAAACTCTTCAACCAAATGAGAGCTTGGAACTTAAATAGCAACGCACTAGTATAAAGTGTAATGTACTGATCCTCGCTCTCCACACAGGTACCCCGAATCCCGAAAGGCGTGCCACTTAAATCTCAAGGCGGCGTGGACACTTTTGAAGCCTCATCCATGTAAAGGCTTATTTCTGAATGTCTTTTGAAGACCCCGTACTCAGTACAAAAGAAGACAAATGGCGACTCGGCTTTCCTCGATCGCGGATGGAAAGTGTAACTATTTTGCTTGTAAAAAAGGGATGTAATGTATGGAACGACTATCTCATCAGCTTTTATTTTGTATGTCAAGTCATGTTGTAGCCCGCACGGCAATGATTGTAATGGAGTCAATGTAAATAAAATTTTATTATCAATGAAAAGTTTACTTCTATTTCAAATATGTCAATCAATTATCTCTGCGTACTCTAACTTGATATTGTGTTTCAGATAACCTTATGACTATGCCTTATGCGATCGCAACTTAGGTTCGCACGACATCACGCCCGGGGGACGACTATCGATTCTACGGAATCGAGACATGACATAATGGTATCAGAGCACGACTTTACATCCTTTGGCCTCGCGTCTAGAGTTTCAAACCTTTGACCTCGCATCGATGAGATAAGTTATTCCATACAATGAGTCCGTAATAATTTGAGACTGATGTGTTTGCCTTCGTATCGCAGAAGTGCCAGAAACCACGGCCGGGCAAGAGCAGAGCGCTTGTAGCGGCTCTAGTAGTTCGTATCGTTCGCGGGCCGGACCTTCTAACAATACCATCAAAAAGATGCTGCACATGATGGAGGCGCAGCAGAACCAGTCCGAGAACCGACATCAACAGACGGAGGAACGACAGGCCCAGTTCGAAGCTCGCTTCGACGTATATGCGAAATTTCAACAAAAGCAGCTGGATACCCTGCAGCAGATCGTCCAGACAATTGCGGCCAACAAAAATTCTGCGACTGCGTCTACCGTTACCGCACCTACTGCCACCGTACCGACGATCCAACCCATTGAAGTCAACACGGAGGAGCCCGAGCGTCAACCAGCGGCACCCAAAAAGTATAACTTTGAAGTATCAGAATTCAAGAAGGCGTGCCGCACTTCCTTCAGCGGTACCGAAGGCCCTTCCATAGCAATCGACTGGTTGGACAAGCTGGAAGATCACTTCGAGCTCTTCGATATTGAAGAATCAAAGCAATTCGCCTGCGTACGACTTCATCTACGGTTGAACGTGCACGACTGGTGGGCCGTGCATAAGCGAGCGATCCGACGCGACAATAACTCAGTGCCGATCTCTTGGGCCACGTTCCACAAAGCTTTCGAAGTCGAGTACCTTCCATCAGCTGTTTGTCAAGCGAAGGAGAATGAATTCATACAATTGAGGCAGGAGAACCGGACAGTAGAACAGTACGCCGCAGAATTCAACAAGTTGTCTAAATTCGCTAGTGCGTTTCTGCCTACAGAGGAGTGTCGTGTGCGACGGTTCGAAGTGGGTCTGTGATGCTCTATCAGTGCGCATGTTGGGATCCTGAAGTACAAGACCGTGGACGAGGCTCTGAATCACGCTATTCGCCTTGAGAGCGAATACCCTTCCGGTGTTGCCGACGTTGTGTACAATTCCAATCACAAACGTCCTAGCCATACGGGAGGCAACAACTACGCGTCAAAGCGTCCAAATAATGGCAGCTACAAGGGTCAGAAAATGATACCTCAGTGCACCAATTGCGGGCGAGTCGGACACCATGCCAGCCACTACTTTTCCCATAATATTGAATGTTTCGCTTGCGGACAGAAGGGTCACAGGGCTCAAAACTGTCCAAGCTTTCATCAGACTCGTTACGCCCCACCACAACAACACCGCCAAGAGAATCGAGGACAGGCACCCCGACCTCCTCCGTCCACTCAACCCACACCGCAAAATGGCTAAGACCGTCGCCCCAACACTCAGGGCCGCGTCTACGCCATGACTCGAGACGAAGCGCTGGCATTAGATACAGTAGTGTCAGGTATGCTAAAATTCAATAATGTGCCTGTTCGTGTGTTATTTGATTCAGGCGCTTCGTCTAGTTTTATATCGGCTGACTTTGCTGCCGAGCACAAATATTTTGTAATATCATTAGATCTCGACCTTAGCGTATGTAATGCCTATAGTTCGTATTACGTATTTTGAAATACGTGTACGTATTTTATCTTGTATTGTATGATTCCTTGCTTGGCTTATCTTGGCATTACATGGTTTGGTCTATTTTGGGTTGGTTCGGCTAGGCTTGGGTTGCCTTGGTTCATCATGAACCAAGGGAAGAACCCTTACCTACCACCACCATCATCCTTTATTAACCCAACCCCCTTTCTCTCTCATCTTTACTCTTCATTTATTTCTTCATCTTCTTCCTCTTAACTTCTCCACCTACCAAGAGAAGCTTCATGGAGAAACTCTATTTTTGTTGTTCTATTGTCTTCCTTGCGAGATTCTAAGATACTTTAGAACTTGGCATTTTTTATTTTGATAGATATTTTCTTGTCGATCTAAGTTTATATTATTTTTGGTTTTCTTGGATTTTGATCTATTAAACTTTATTATTTTTATGTTTTGATTGGTCTAAGTTGTAGAGAATTCGATTTTATCCAAAATAGACCTTTAAAAAGTTAGATTTCGACTTATTTTGAGGAAGTTATGGCCAAAAATATTTTTTGCCATTTTTATGTTCATCTGTGCTGATTCTGGGAGGGACAATAAATAGTGGTGCATAGTATCCGAACCACATATGGAAGTGCTGCATAGTATCCGAGCTGCATATGAGAGTGCTGCATAGTGCCGCATAGTGCTGCATAGTATCCGAGCCGCATATGAGAGTGCTGCATAGTGTCGCATAGTGCTGCATAGTATCCAAGCCGCATATGGAGGTGTTGTATAGTGCCGCGTAGTGCTGCATAGTATCCAAGCCGCATATGAAAATGCCGCATAGTGCCGCATAGTATCCGAGCTGCATATGAGGGTGCTGCATAGTACCGCATAGTGCTGTATAGTATCCGAGCCGCATATGGAAGTGCCGTATAGTGCCGCATAGTGTCCGAACCGTATATGAGGGTGCTGCATAGTGCCGTATAGTGCTGCATAATATCTGAGCCGTATATGAAAATACCGCATAGTGCCGCATAGTGTCCGAGCCGTATATGAGGGTGCTGCATAGTGCCGCATAGTGCTGCATAGTATCCAAGCCGCATATGGGAGTGCTGTATAGTACCGCATAGTACCGTATAGTGTCCGAACTGCATATGGGAGTGCTGTATAGTACCCCATAGTGTCCGAGCCGCATATAGGGGTACCGTATAGTGCTGAATAGTGCCGCATAGTGCCTATTTTGGCTGTTTTTGGCTATTTTATGTCATATTTGGCCAATTTGTGGCCAGAATTTCTTCCAACTTCCAACATAAAAGTGGTAGATCTTTTCTTTGACTTTAAGAGCATGTTATTAGCTATTTTATGCAAGTTTTCTCATTTATTATAATGTAAGGATAGAACATGATAGTGGTCCGTCGTGGCATACTCTTGACAAGTAAACATGACATGTAATCTGGAACGCCGTTGCGACGGCTATTTCGACATACTGGTAATCCTCCTCTTGATACCGTGGACGATTGTACTTGTACAAATAAATCAGTCTTATCTTGCATCATGTCTAGGACAGGGACCCCTGAATACCACGGTCAGGGGTACCTACTGAATTCAACTAAGGCTAATAACTAGAATAATCCACTAGTCATGAAGAGATTTTCCAACTACAGGCAATCCCGTTATCTGGGCGCTCAAGTGGATTTGTAGCCTACCGACGAGTAGGGAACATTTCCAGCACACAGTTACGTGTTGCATTCTTTATAAACAAACATTCGACCTGGATAACCGGATGGTCTGCAGTGCTTGTGGCTGTTGGAATAATCTCATTGCATCTTGCTAGTAACTAGGCCTGTAATAACCCTAGTTAGTTAAAAGTATCAAGCCGTACTCTTGATTGGCCGTGATTGATTGGATGGAGTTTATTCCAGCTTAGTCTTATCCTGATCCTGTACAAGATTGTGACATGACATGATTATTGATGCTTGCCTTAACAATAACGATCGGGGGTCCAGTTCTGTTCAGGCGAAGGGTTACAACCCCGGTCCTTGTTTGGTTTAAGGATTGTAACCTGGCTCCCAGTGCAGTTCTGTATCATCTCTTCGTTTATTGTCTTATTGCAATCCCATGCCATGTTCGTCATATTTTACCTTACCTTAATACCATGATTATTTATACTGGCCTTAGCAATAAAGATCGGGGGTCCAGTTCTGTTCAGGCGAAGGGTTACAACCCCAGTCCTTGTTTGGTTTAAGGGTTGTAAACTGGCTCCCGGAGCAGTTCTGTGTCATCTCTTCGTTTATTGTCTTCACTGTACCAATAGTATTTGAGACGAGTTTTTATTCAGGTGAAGGGCTGCAACCCCGGTCCTTGTTTGGTTTAAGGGTTGTGACCTGGCTACTTGAATGGTTTCCTCGTACTTAGTTTACTGTTGTTATCTCTATTATTATAAGTTTTTTATTTATTATCTTTAATATTCTATTATGATTTACTGGTTTTAGTTCCTAAGTGAAGCCTCCTTTGTGGCACTTGCTCTTTCTGGGGTCTGACCCAGCTGGTTTTGTATGGCCAGATATCGGAGCAGCATCAGAGGATCCACCTGTCTTCCAGCCAGATGATGACCATCAGGCATAACCCTGGCAACGAGTAGATTTTTTTTGTCCTCCCACTTTATTGTAAAAATTATTCTTTTGAGGCGTTTAGCCGGCGAGCACGTGTTAGCTCGTATTGCACCTTTATTTATTGTCTACCTATGGGCTGTAACATGATTGACAGATCCTAGGGTTGATCATGTATGACTGAACTCTTGCTATTCTTGACATTTTGTACGACTAGCTTCATGATCATCCAATATGTAATATATGGGACGCCTTGCTATTATATATTTGGTGCTCTGACATCTTGTAACTATTATTGCTTGCTTGAGATTGAGACAATAGGCTTGTTCATGACCATAGGAGACTGTTGGCTTGTAGTTAAACCCTCATGTATCTAGACAGCCGTGACCGTATAGCAAGGTGGGTTGCACTTCAATATACGTAGCTGGCTATGTACGCCCCCGCTCTCCAGTATTCTGGTTCTGGAGCGTTACATGGTTTAAGTGGTGGCCCATACAGGTCTTGTAAATCATGATATGTGAGGGTTTACCGAATAGATGTCTCAATCAGTACTCGCCCTTGATCTCTGCTCGTATCTTCTGAATCCCTGTAATTTTGACCTGATCACATGCTTGTATCGTTGATCTGTCATGGTCCTTTCTTATTGTTCCCTATGTCGTCTTATTCAGCGGCATTATTCCTGGACCTGCCGATCAGCAAGGCGGAGCACCTTCCGTGGACCAGCAGTAACCCGGAGATCAAGCCCAACATTCAGGAGTAGCCCCCAGAGTCATACCTACTGGAGGAGAGCCACCAGTTCAGCACGTCCAGCCTGCAGAACCTGATGATGGTACTTTGGTGGGTCTCATCAGGTCACTATTAGCCTCCCAGGATCGTCGATGAGATGTCTTACACCAGGCGGTGGCAGACGCTTTGACCAGAGGAGGTCATCAGGGTAATAGCGCGGCCAACAGCTTCAGGCGCTTGAACCCTCCCTTCTTCGACGGCAGTGAAGATACGATTGTTGCAGATGCATGGCTTCAGGACACAGTGGTGATTCTAAAAGTAGCCAGGACTCCAGAGAACGAGTAGGTGGTCGTGGTGCACCTACAGCTATTGGATCTTGCCCGCAGCTGGTAGGCGGCACAGGCCGTTGGATTAGTGGCACCTATTGCTTGGACAGTATTCAGGAAGAGATTCCAGACCAAGTATTTTGATGCTGCAACTCGGTATGATCTACAGACGAGGTTCACCAATCTGAAGCAGATGGGCAGGACGGTCGACGGATATACGGTCGAGTTTTTGAGACTCAGTCCGTTTGCTTCCACCTTGGTAGCGACCGAGTTCGACAGAGCCTAACGGTTCCAGCGGGGGCTCCACCTAGAGATTTTGTTGACGGTAGAGCAGTTTGAGCATCAGACCTTTGATGCAATACTGAGGGCAGCCCGGAGGCATGAATATACCTCTCAGAGAATCGTGGATAGGACCGGAGGTCGGAAGCGATCCCATAGCCAGATGAATCAGTCATCAGCACCAGCCCCGACAGCCAGGGCTTTGACCATTGGAGCTCCGAGGCGGGCGGCCTCAGTGACGTCGGTTCAGTATTCCACCCCGACGTACCCTCAGCAGCAGAAGCAGAAGCAGTCTTCCGCAGTTGGATGTTCACACTGCAGGAAGCCGGGGCATGTGGTATCAAAGTATCGCAGAGCACAAGGTTTGTGCTTAGTTTGTGGTGCCCCAGACCACAGGGTTGGGAACTGCCCGAACATGGGGAGTTCATCGGCCTTCTCTAGTCCTTCAGTTAGAGGACCAGCACCAGTCCAGCAGCAGCAGCAGCTGCAGTACCCGTTCCCGAGGCCATTACCGACGCAGGCCCAAGCATTCCAGTAGCAGAGACCGAAGCAGTATGCCCAAGCCCAAGCCATGATCCAGAGCAGGCAGAGGAATTTTCAGCAGAGGGGACCCGCACCCAGAGGGCATAGTCAAGTGCTGGCCTTGACCATGGGAGAAAGGAATAGCACCCAGTGAGGTAGTGACATGTACTATTCTCGTCAACACCTTTCCAGCTTCAGTATTATTTGATTCTGGTACCTCGCATTTATTTATGTCTGCACAATTTACGACACGGATAGGATTGGAGCCCGAGTCATTATCAGTGAGGCTCAATATACTTACTGGTAATGGACTTGTAGGAGTAGATAGGGTGTTTTCCTCGTGTCGGATCGTAGTTAGCGGTAGAGAGTTTCCTGCTAGATTGATAGAGTTTTCAATGGTCGATTATGATGTGGTCTTAGGGATGGATTGGTTGAGGGACCAGTATGCTAGAATTGACTGCCACATTGGCAGGGTTGTTTTTAGCATTCCAGGCGAGCCGGAGTTTTCCTTCTCTCAAGGCAAAGTTGAACCTTCTTCTCCAGTATTGCGGATGGCAGTAGCAACAATGCAGTTACCCCGAATAGTTGAAGAGTTTCTAGATGTTTTCCCAGAAGAGCTTCCAGGGATGCCGCCAGAGCGAAAGATCGAGTTTACCATCGACTTGATTCCCGGGATAGCCCCAGTATCAGAGAGAGTCTACAGGATGGCGCCGTCAGAGCTAGAGATATTATACAAGATGATTGAAGAACTCAGAACCAAGGAATTCATTCGTGCTAGTGGATCGCCTTGGGAAGCCCCGATGCTTCTTGTAAAAAAGAAGGATGATACGTCCAGATTATGTGTAGATTATCGTACCTTGAACTCAGTGACAATCAAGAACAGATACCCTCTCCCGATGATAGATGACTTGTTTGATCAACTCAAGAGGGCAGCAGTATTCTCGAAGATCGACTTGCGGTCAGGATACCATCAGATCAGAGTCAGAGAGCAGGACATCCTGAAGATTGCTTTCAGATCTAGGTATGGGCATTGGGAGTTCCTTGTGATGCCATTTGGAGCAACCAATACGCCGGCTGTATTCATGGACCTTATGAATCGCATCTTCATGCCCTATTTGGATCAGTTCGTGATTGTGTTCTAGACGACATCCTAGTCTACAGCAAGAGTGAGGCGGAGCATGAGCAACATCTCCGTGTGGTTCTTCAGATTTTCAGAGAGCACCAGTTGTATGCCAAGTTTAGTAAATGCGAGTTCTGGCTCGATCGTATTTCGTACTTGGGCCATATCATCACCAGAGAAGGAGTAGAAGTGGATCCCCAGAAGATCGTGGCCATTGAAACGTGGTCGGTACCTAGCACAATAGTAGAAATTTGTAGTTTTCTTGGCTTGGCCGGCTACTACCGACGATTTATTTCAGACTTTGCTCGGATTTCAGCGCTATTGACCCAGTTGACCCGCAAGGATGTGCAGTTTGCTTGGACAGTAGAATGTCAGGATTCTTTTGAGAAGTTGAAGCGAGGCTTGATGACGGCTCATATTCTCACGCTTCCAGATGGAACCGGGGGATTTTCAGTGTATTGTGATGCTTCAGACAGAGGTTTGGGATGTGTTCTGATGCAACATGGAAAGTTAATAGCTTATGCGTCACGATAACTTCGTGATCATGAGAGGAGTTACCCAACCCATGACTTGGAGCTGGCAGCAGTAGTGTTTGCACTTAAGTTATGGACGTACTACCTATATGGAGATAGGGTGGAGACTTTCACCGACCACAAAAGCCTGAAGTATGTTTTCACCCAGAAGGATTTTAACATGCGTCAGAGGAGGTGGCTGGAGCTACTTGTGGATTATGATGTCAACCTGCAGTATCATCCAGGGAAGGCCAACATGGTAGCGGATGCATTGAGCAGGAGAGCTGGAGTTTATTTTCTCACAGCGCAGCCGAAGTTATTAGCCGATCTTCAGAAGATGGGAATAGAAGTTGTCCTTCCTACCAATGTGGCATTGATGGCCAGCATGCAGGTTCAGTCCAGCATAGTCGAGAGGATCCAGATTGCGCAGTCGACAGATTCTAAGCTTCAGCGGCTCAGAGCAGAGTGTGAGGCGGGACGAAGACCAGAGTTGTGCATTCATGAAGACGGTACACTTCGACATGGTAAGCGTCTTTGTGTACCTAGTGGAGATATCAGACAGGAGATCATGGCAGAGGCCCACAGTTTGCAGTATTCCATTCATCCCGGTTGCACGAAGATGTACCGTGATATCCGCCAGCACTTTTGGTGGAATGGCATGAAGAGGAAGATAGTCCGATTTGTCTCTCGTTGTTTAGTCTGCCAACAAGTTAAGGCTGAACATCAGAGACCAGCGGGACTACTTCAACCATTGTCAATTCCAGAGTAGAAATGGGAGCATATAACTATGGATTTTGTGACTGGATTGCCTAGATCCTCGACTGGCAGAGACGCTATTTGGGTTGTCATAGACAGGCTCACGAAGGTGGCTCACTTTCTCCCGTTCAGAGTTGGTCAGTCGATGGCTCAGCTAGCGGAGATGTATCTTCGACAGATTGTCAGATTGTATGGTGTACCAGTCAGTATCACCTCGGACAGAGATTTCAGATTTACGTTGCACTTTTGGCGTAGCCTGCAAGAGAGTTTGGGGACTTGCCTCCAGTTCAGCTCAACGTATCACCCACAGATAGATGGTCAGTCAGAGCATTCCATACAAACCTTGGAAGACATATTGAGATCTTGTACACTCGACTTCGGTGGTTCATGGGAAGATCACCTGCACCTGGTAGAGTTCTCGTACAGCAACAGTTTTTTAGCTAGTATCCAGATGGCACCGTTCGAGGCACTGTATGGTAGGAAAGGCCGATCCCTGTTAGCATGGGACGATGTTGGAGAGAGGCAGATGCTCGGTCCAGAAATAATTGCTCAGACCGTTGAGGTAGTCAGGAGAGTCAGAGATCATCTTCGAGTTGCCTAAGATCGCCAGCATTATTGGGCCGATTCTTATCGGCGCCCTCTTGAGTTTTTTGTCGGCGACCATGTATTCCTGAAGATTTTGCCTAACCGTGGCGTCATTCATTTCGGCGTGCGGGGAAAGCTTAGTCCTAGGTGTATAAGGCCATTTGACATTCTGGAGCGAGTAGGAGGTGTATCCTATCGTCTCGCTCTTCCACCATCGCTACGTGAGGTGTATGACGTATTCCATGTATCCCAACTGCGACGGTATATTCCGGACCCGAGCCAGATCCTGGATCATTCAGAATTGGTTGTTGGTACCAACCTTTCGTATGAGGAGAGGGCCGTGTCTATATTGGACCGAAGAAAGAAGACACTCAAGAACAAGACTATCAAGTTAGTCCGAGTTGCTTGGGTTCATCACTCTTTGGAAGAGTCAACGTGGGAGCGTGAGGATGATATCCGATTGCGATATCCTGACCTGTTTGACTCGTGAGGTGTAATATATTTCTTATGCCTCATACCTTCGATTCCTTGCTTGTATAAATAATTACTTGATTGCTTGATTAGTATAGCTTGCCTGTGAATAGTATAGCTTGTTATTGTCCCTCTAGCATCTTAATTAAATTCTAAGGATGAAATTCTTTTAAGGTGGGTAGAGTTGTAATACCTATAGTTCGTATTACGTATTTTGAAATACGTGTATGTATTTTATCTTGTATTGCATGATTCCTTGCTTGGCTTATCTTGGCATTACATGGCTTGGTCTATTTTGGGTTGGTTCGGCTAGGCTTGGGTTACCTTGGTTCATCATAAACCAAGGGAAGAACCCTTACCTACCACCACCATCATCCTTTATTAACACAACCCCCTTTCTCTCTCATCTTTACTCTTTATTTATTTCTTCATCTTCTTTCTCTTAACTTCTCCACCTACCAAGAGAAGCTTAGGCAAGTACAACTTGCTTCATGGAGAAACTCTATTTTTGTTGTCCTATTGTCTTCCTCGTGAGATTCTAAGATACTTTAGAACTTGGCATTTTTCATTTTGATGGATATTTTTTTGTAGATCTAAGTTGATATTATTTTCGGTTTTATTGGGTTTTGATCTATTAAACTTCATTATTTTTATGTTTTGATTGTTCCATGTTGTAGAGAATTCGATTTTATCCAAAATAGACCTTTGAAAAGTTGAATTTTGACTTGTTTTGAGGAAGTTATGGCCAAAAGTATTTTTTGCCATTTCTATGTTCATCTGTGCTGATTCTGGCAGGGACGATGAATAGTGATGCATAGTACCCGAGCCGCATATGGGAGTGCCGTATAGTATCCGAGCCGCATATGAGGATGCTGCATAGTGCTGCATAGTATCTGAGCCGCATATGAGAGTGCTACGTAGTGCCGCATAGTGCTGTATAGTATCCGAGCCGCATATGGGGGTGCTGTATAGTGCCGTATAGTGCTGCATAGTATCCGAGCCGTATATGAGAATGTCGCATAGTGTCGCATAGTGTCCGAGCCGCATATGAGGGTGCTGTATAGTGCCGCATAGTACTGTATAGTATTCGAGCCGCATATGGGAGTGCCGCATAGTGCCGCATAGTATCCGAGCCGCATATGATGGTGCTGCATAGTGCCATATAGTGCTGCATAGTATCCAAGCCGTATATGGGAATGTCGCATAGTGCCTCATAGTGTCCGAGCCGCATATGAGGGTGCTGCATAGTGCCGCATAGTGCTGCATAATATCCGAGCCGCATATGGGAGTGCTGCATAGTGCCGTATAGTATCGCATAGTATCCGAGCCGCATATGGGAGTGCTGTATAGTGCCGCATAGTATCTGAGCCGCATATGGGGGTACCGTATAGTGCTGAATAGTGCCGCATAGTGCCTATTTTTGGCTATTTTATATCCTATTTGGCCAATTTGTGGTCAGAATTTCTCCCAACTCCCAACATGAAAGTCGTAGATCTTTTTCTTGGCTTCAAGAGCATGTTATTAGCTATTTTATGCAAGTTTTCTTATTTATTATAATGTAAGGATAGAACATGATAGTGGCCCGTCGTGGCGCACTCTTGACAAGTAAACATGACATGTAATCTGGAACGCCGTTGCGACGGCTATTTCGACATGCATGTAATCCTCCTCTTGATACCGTGGACGATTGTGCTTGTACAAATAAACCAGTCTTGTTTTGTATCATGTCTAGGACAGGGACACCTGAATACCACGGTCAGGGGTACCTACTGAATTCAACTAAGGCTAATTAATAACTAGAATAATCCAGTAGTCATGAATAGATTTCCCAGCTACAGGCAATCCCGTTATCTGGGCGCTCAAGTGGACTTGTAGCCTACAGACGAGTAGGGCACATTTCCAGCACACAGTCACGTGTTGCATTCTTCATAAACGGATATTTGACCTGGATAACCGGATGGTCTGCAGTGCTTGTAGCTGTTGGGATAATCTCATTGCATCTTGCTAGTAACTAGGCCTGTGATAACCCTAGTTAGTTAAAAGTATCAAGCCGTACTCTTGATTGGCCGTGATTGATTGGATGGAGTTTATTCCAGCTTAGTCTTATCTTGATCCTGTGCAAGATTGTGACATGACATGATTATTGATGCTTGCCTTAACAATAACGATCGGGGGTCCAGTTCTATTCAGGCGAAGGGTTACAACCCTGGTCCTTGTTTGGTTTAAGGGTTGTAACCTGGCTCCCGGAGCAGTTCTGTGTCCTCTCTTCGTTTATTGTCTTATTGCAACCCCATGTCATGTTCGTCATGTTTTACCTTACCTTAATACCATGATTATTTATACTGGCCTTAGCAATAAAGATCGGGGGTCCAGTTCTGTTCAGGCGAAGGGTTACAACCCCGGTCCTTGTTTGGTTTAAGGGTTGTAACCTGGCTTTCGGAGCAGTTCTATGTCTTCTCTTCGTTTATTGTCTTCACTGTACCAATAGTATTTGAAACGAGTTTCTATTCAGGTGAAGGGCTGCAACCCCGATCCTTGTTTGGTTTAAGGGTTGTGACCTGGCTACTTGAATGGTTTCCTCGTACTCAGTTTACTGTTGTTATCTCTATTATTATAAGTTCTTTATTTATTATCTTTAATATTCTATTGTGATTTGCTGGTTTTAGTTCCTAAGTGAAGCCTCCTTTGTGGCACTTGCTCTTTCTGGGGTCTGACCCAGCTGGTTTTGTGTGGCCAGATATCGGAGCAGCACCAGAGGATCCACCTGTCTTCCAGCCAGATGGTGACCACCAGGCGTAACCCTGGCAACGAGTGGGTTTCTTTTTTGTCCTCCCATTTTATTATAAAAATTATTCTTTTGAGGCATTTAGCCGACGAGCACGTATTAGCTCGTATTGCACCTTTATTTACTGTCTGCCTACGGGCTGTAACATGATTGACAGATCCTAGGGTTGATCATGTATGACTGAACTCTTACTAGTCTTGACATTTTGTACGACTAGCTTCATAATCATCCAATATGTAATGTATGAGACGCCTTGCTATTATATATTTGGTGCTCTGACATCTTGTAACTATTATTGCTTGCTTGAGATTTAGACAATAGGCCTGTTCATGACCATAGGAGACTGTTGGCTTGTAGTTAAACCCTCATGTATCTAGACAGCCGTGACCATATAGCGAGGTGGGTTGCACTTCAATATACGTAGCTGGCTATGTACGCCCCCGCTCTCCAGTATTATGGTTCTGGGGCGTTACATCGTAAGTACACCATCGGGCACACCAATACTCACAAACTTAGCCTGTGCCGACGGGATTATCTGTATCGGCGGTCAAAAGATCGGTCTTGACATGATAGTTCTAGACATGAAGGACTTTGACATCATTCTGGGAATAGATTGGCTCGGGCCGTGCAACGCAACCATAGACTGTGCCGGAAAGACGGTCACCTTCCGCATACCAGGAGTGCCTGAATTCTGCTTTTCGTGTGGTGAGGCGTCGTCGACCTGCATGCTGATCTCGGCAATTTTTGCTCGAAGGATGCTGCATTTCGGGTGCGAAGGCTATTTGGCGTCCGTCCGAGACATACGACATGATGGTGCAAACGCGGGTCAGACCGACGTTATGACAGAATTCCCCGATGTATTCCCGGACGAGCTACCCAGCATGCCCACCGACCGAGAAGTCGAGTTCAGCATCGATACATTCCCCGATACTCGATCGATTTCCAAGGCCCCGTACAGAATGGCCCCCACCGAGCTGAAGGAACTCAAGGTCCAGTTACAAGAGTTACTCGACAGAAGATTTATTCGGCCTAGTGTTTCACCGTGGGGAGCGCCCGTTTGTTTGTGAAGAAAAAGGATAGGTACATGCATCGATTACCGAGAGCTGAACAAGGCCACCATCCGGAACAATTACCCATTGCCCCGCATAGACGACTTATTCGATCAACTGCAAGGTGCCTCGGTATTTTTGAAGATTGATCTTCGTTCGGGCTATCATCAACTCAAGATCAAGTCAGACGACGTGGAAAAGTCAGCCTTTCGTACTCGGTACGGCCACTACGAGTTCCTGGTGATGCCATTCGGCCTGACGAACGCCCCTGCCGCCTTCATGGATCTGATGAATCGGGTATTTTGACCCTTCCTTGATAAATTTGTGGTAGTCTTTATTGACGATATTCTCGTCTACTCGATGGACAGGACGCAGCATGTAGAACATCTACGGGCCGTGCTCTAGACACTTCGAGAAAATGAGTTGTATACAAAGCAGAGTAAGTACAAATTTTGGCTAAGCAGCGTATCCTTTCTTGGTCACATTATTTCGTCTGAAGGCATTGCAGTCGATCCGAAGAAAGTGGAAGCTGTTGCTGATTGGAAGCGGCCTGCGTCTGCTAGTGAGATTCGAAGCTTTCTTGGTTTGGCGGGATACTATCGACGCTTCGTGAAAGACTTCGCGAAGATTGCATCGCCATTGACTCATCTCACTCAAAAGGGAGTCGTGTATGAATGGTCGGATGACTGTGAAGCTTCCTTCCAGGAGCTAAAACAGCGACTAATTTTGGCACATATACTCGCACTTCCGGATGGGCCAGAGGGTTTTCAGATATTTAGCGATGCTTCAGGCCAGGGCTTGGGATGCGTGCTCATTCAGCAAAACAAGGTGATATCCTTCGCCTCCAGACAATTGAAGCCGCACGAGAAGAACTATCCTACGCACGACTTGGAGTTAGCGGCGATTGTGTTCGCATTGAAATTGGCGTCACTATCTATACGGCGTGGCGTGCGCGATCTATACCGACCACAAGATCGTCAAGTATCTCTTCACCCAGAAGGAATTGAACTTGCGACAGAGGTGCTGGCTCGAATTGATCAAAGACTACGACTTGACGATCGACTACACTCCGGGCAAGGGAAATGTTGTGGCGGACGCTCCGAGTCGAAAATATCATGCCTCGCTATCCATCAACTGCAGACTACTACAAGATCTAGAAGAAATGGGTATCGACCTCCGGTTTCGATTCAGGGATGTACGGTTGGCGCAGTTGCAGTTAGAGCCGAGTTTGCTGGAAAAGATCATGACTGCTCAGAAGGATGATCCGTACATGAAGAAAATGCGCGAGCGAATTTCAACAGGTAGTGCAACCGACTTTGCAGAAGATAAGACCGGCGTACTGAGGTTGAATGGCCGACTATGTGTTCCGGATGATTCAGAACTACGAAAGGAGATAATATCGGAGGCACATTATATAAAATATACCTTGCATTCAGGCAGTACCAAGATGTATAAGGACCTCCGTACGACCTTCTGGTGGCACGGAATGAAAAGAGATATGGCGCTCTTCGTGTCACAATGCATGGCCTGTCAGCAGGTGAAAGCTGAGCATCAGCGACCGGACGGGGAGATGCAGAACCTTGCTATTCCAGAGTAGAAATGGGATCACTTCACTATGGACATTATTGTTGCCCTACCGAAGACACCACGGGAGAACGACGCCATCTGGGTCATCGTCGATCGATTAACCAAGTCAGTGCACTTTATTGCCATCAAAGTTACTTAGAGCGTTGATCGTCTGGCACAGATTTATCTTGACGAGATAGTACGGCTGCACGGAGTTCCAGTATCTATCATCTCTGATCGAAATTCACGGTTCATGTCATAATTCTGGAGTAGCCTTCAGTTGGCGCTGGGTACCAAGTTGCAGTTCAGCTCAGCTCACTATCCTCAGACCGACGGCCAAACGGAGCGCGTTAATCAGATTCTCGAAGACATGCTACGACTCTGCGCAATTGACTTCAAATCAAGCTGGGACGTCCACCTACCGCTGGCAAAATTTACATACAACAATAGCTACCAGTTCAGCATCCAATTGGCGCAATATAAAGCTTTGTACGGCCGAAAGTGCAGATCGCCCATTTGCTGGAATGAAGTCGGGAAATGACAGATACTCGGCCCGGAGCTGGTGGAACAGACTGTGGAAAAGGTCAAGCTAATTCGAGAAAGACTAAAGATTGTGCAGAGTCGACAAAAGAGCTACGCCGACACCCATTGATGACCGCTTGAGTTCCAGGTGGGCGATCACGTGTTCCTGAAGGTGTCGCCCATACGAGGAGTTACCCGGTTTGGCGCGAAGGGAAAGCTGAGCTCGAAATTCGTTGGGCCGTTCGAAATACTCGAGCGGGTCGCCCCAGTAGCCTATAAAATTTCCCTACCACCGGTGCTTGAAGGTGTGCACAATGTCTTCCACGTCTCTCAATTGCGAAAGTACGTGCACGACCCTAGTCACGTGGTGGATTTTGGCCAGCTGGAGCTGAAGTCTGACTTATCCTACGTTGAAGAGCCAGTTCAAATCTTAGAACGCAAGGATAAGCTGCTGCGGAATCAAGCGATCCCTCTTGTTTGCGTACTTTAGAGGAACCATGCGGCGGAAGAGTCGACATGGGAACTCGAGTCAGAGATGAAGAAAAAGTTCCCTTCATTATTTTCATAGAAGTAGGTTCTGTTCTTAAGTTTCGAGGACAAAACTTTTTCTTAGTTGGTTATGGTGTAGTGCCCTGTCCCTACATCGTTCCCCGTTTTTCGTCCACGGGGTGCGCGAGAAAGGAACACTGTCACTATCGATTCGATCGGGACCGATAGGTCGGGATCGATCGAGTCGATCGAACGGGAACGGTTGAATTAAGATCCATTCTCCGTTATGGAATGGCTTCTTTGGAACCAAGTCCCATATTCAGCGGGTTGCGCCTCAAGGATTGACTCTGCGGCTGATTCGGGAGAGATCTCCCGTTGCTCTGCTTTTCACGATGCTTACGTTGGTTTTGGCTTTGTTTTCTGAATGCGTTTTCGTGAATGTTTTCGATGGTTTTCATGGCTTGCATTTCGAACTCGTATTTTCTATCGAACTTTTTGAATAATACAGTGTTCTAATCGGTTGCTTGTGCGATTTCAGGTAATCGCGTAGGCGACGTCTAGCACGATCAATAAGTTCTCTCGCCTGAAGTAAACTCAAGGTGAGTGGCTGATCTTTCCCGTCTCGACCCCTTCTTAGGTGAATCAATAATGTTGTTGCGAATAAAAGGATAAATGTAAGGGCATGAACACGAATAAATGAGCAAATTTTCAAAGAAAATGTAGGGTATGTCTTAATAACTAAAAACATGTCTTTGTACGGTCATGGACAACTTGTCGACAAGGTGAGCGTTTCTCCGTACGGCAACCCGAGGCCACGGGACCGTTGCGGCCGAAAAAGGAAACAAGTAATTAGCTGCGCTGGGCACGGGTTAGGCGAGGACTTACAGTGGGGCTCGCTAATCACGCTGAAAGGACCCCATCTAACATAAGCTAGAGGAGTCCACGATGGCTCTGGGAGCCAGTGACCAACCACGCGTAATATTGTACTTGGTATAAAAATGATAACAATTGACAGGAAAGAACATGGTAAGTTTCATAAGGCGCGATACGGTCCACCGTGGGTAAGTTCCAACGTACTTTACATTATGCTTGTTGAAATTCATTAGGATGGTTAGAAACATTCATGAACTAAGTCATATAAACTCTTCAACCAAATGAGAGCTTGGAACTTAAATAGCCACGCACCAGTACAAAGTGTAATGTACTGATCCTCGCTCTCCACGCAGGTACCCCGAATCCCGAAGGGCGTGCCACTTAAATCTCAAGGCGGCGTGGACACTTTTGAAGCCTCGTCCGTGTAAAGGCTTGTTTCTGAATTCCTTTTGAAGACTCCGTACTTAGTACAAAAGAAGACAAATGGCGACTCGGCTTCCCTCGATCACAGGTGGAAAGTGTAACTATTTTGCTTGTAAAAAAGGAATGTAATGTATGGAACGACTATCTCATCAGCGTTCATTTTGTAAGTCAAGTCATGTTGTAGCCCGTGTGACAATGATTGTAATGGAGTCAATGTAAATGAAGTTTTATTATCAATGAAATGTTTACTTCTATTTCAAATGTGTCAATCAATTATCTCTACATACTCTAACTTGATGTTGTGTTTCGGATAACCTTATGACTATGCCTTGTGCGATCGTAACTTAGGTTCGCACGGATCACGCTCGGGGGACGACTATCGATTCTAAGGAATCAGGGCGTGACAAAGGTGCTCCAGCTGAACTGAAGGGGAGCCAGGTGAGCGCTAAAAATGAAGCTGTTGAAGTCTTGCATGGCCGAAGGGGAGGTGGACAGCCCCCCGATTTCTCCTCTTTGCAGGAAATTATGTTGAGATCACCAACACAGAGCCAGGGAAGGTTGCTGTGATTCTGGTGGGTGTTCAATAGGTATTCTCACAGCCGCCGACGCTCAGGAATATCACAACTGCCGTGCACGGCCAATAAGAGGGAGTGGGAATGAAGCATGGGATGTTCCACCCAATACAAGAGAGCTTGTCTTAAGTCGTGAATGATGCCGATCTGTACGTCGACTGTGAGAAAGATCAAAATATCATGACATCCGATGATAGCCGAAGAGAATCCAAGCTACAATTGGATGGACTTGAGTTTGTTTGGAGGGATTTTGGGTTCGATGATCACAAGTATGTCTATTCTATGACTTTTCTTGAGGCTGATTAGTCTTCTCAAGGTGGGTTTATTGGCGAGGTCTCTAACATTCCAAGATAGGATGTTAAGCATTAAGGTTGCTGGATGGGGTAGGTTTGTTGAGTTTTGCGACTGAACTGGACTGGCCGTAACCTCATATGTACTTTCTTTGTTTGATTTTTTCGTGGTAGAAGCTGCCTTTCCGACCACCTTGGTTATAGTTTCAGTTTCCTCTGTCGGGTGCATGTAGACTACTCCTATAATTTTTGCAATAGTTTCGAAGAAGCTATTATGGATGGTAATTCTGACGTTTAAGCCCCGTTGCAACCTGGCGACTGGTGCTTGGCCGATGATGGCCAATGCATCTGCGCGTATGTTGGCCACATTTTAAGATGTATTGGTAGAGTCTGTGTTCGAAGGTTGTGGATCCTCCTTGTCCGTCAGAGCCTGAGAGCTCTCCTGTGATTCTGCTGGTGTGTTAGCCTCCCTTTCAGAGTCACCGCAGCTCCCTATTTCCTCTTTTGTGGTGTTCGTACCCATATGATTTACCATGTCTTGCGGATCTTCTGTGGGCTCTATTGCCAGTGCATCAAATTTGTTGGCGAGATTGATGCCTAAGTGATCGTATAGGATAATAGCTTTTCCCTGGGGGCTAGGTCTTGGGTGTGGGAGTTTCCGGAGCTGGAGTCGAACCGAATGTGGGAGTTGGATGGGGGTAGAAGGGGAGATTGGTGGGGTTGCTTGGGTGGTTGGGCGGGTGGCACCCTTCGTGTTACTTTCTTCTTCAGTTCTAGATGCGCATGGAAGCAGTGCTCAATGGTGTGGCCGCGCATATGGCAGTGCTTACAGTAGATGATGTTGTTGTCGTATATAATTCTTTGGGTATGTGTCTTATTGCCGAGCGAGATTTGGATGTGTTTGGGGAGGTCCTTCGAAAGGTCAAGTTCTATGTCGATTTTGGCATAGTTCCCTTTGGAGAGGTTGCGGGTTTCTTCCGCCGACACCATAAACGTCCAAAGGAGCTGGCTATTCTCTTCAATGCTACGGGGGCAAAACAGATAAGGGACAAATTTGGGAAGGTAACCCATACAGATACGATCATTGAGTCCTCCTTAATGTTGAAGTCTGGAGACCATTTAACAATTTTCATGATGTGATTATCAATCTTGCCAGTGCCTCTGGTATATACCTTTGTGTGGTGGCTTTCCGAGGAGAGGTGGAGGAACAAGTGTTTAGGATCCATGGGTGCAACTTTGTACCCTGAGGTGAGGCCCTAGCTGGCGATCACTTCCTGCACCCATGACTGTTTCGAACATCAACTTGAGAATTTTAGAACAAAGGTGTATGGGAACGTAGCCGACAAGGACGTGATTTCCGAAGAAAAAATGTCACCAATATCTTTTGAGTACCCAACAGAAGCGCAAAATCGATTTCTGGCAGCTCTATTGCGGGTGGAGTCAGGAGTTGCTTGGTAGCTCGATCAGGATAAAGTTTATCTGCATAAGATGGCACAGAAGGGGGTGGTAATGATGAGGATGTGGGGGTCTGCCGCCGTATCAGAAGGCACCGGGACTAGCCCATCCTTGTTCTGGATGGCACCGAAAGATAACGATGTGCAACTGGCAGAGGCTACTGTCGGGATGTGACGAAATGGGTCTCTCAATTTAACGGAGAAAAGGGGAGCCTCAGTGCGGGCGTCGGACAGGGCCTGATCAGTCAAAAGTGGTGCCAACGCTAATAAGTCTGCTGGCAAGGAGAGACGAGGCACGATTAGCACAGCCTTCGAAGAAGCTGGCCCGACCTCAAAGGAGGAGGGCAAAGTGGAAGTTGGCACAGCCTCAAAGGAGGGTGCCAAAGGTGAAAAGTGCGCCAGCGTATTGGAGTGCGCAACATTCACACGTGCGAGGGGCCCAACTGCGCCATAGAGTACATCACCACTCAGTAGACAAGTTTGTGCGCCAACCGCATCTGGCCCTATAACTGGACAGGAGAGGCATGGTGAGCCATTCAAACTAGGCCCCGCATCTACAGGCCTGACGCCAGCTGGAAGAACACCCAGGATTACCGAGTGGGAGCTGCCCAAAAGGGGCGCCCAAACCTATGCATCTGCAGGGGTATGAATTTCGAATCCGTCTCATTTATGGGTCGAGCAAAGAAAATGGTGAAGGCTCTGTTCCCAAGGTGACAGAGGAAGGCCCAGCCGTGACACTCCGGGGGCCACAGGTCGACGCCAGAGCACGAGAGGCGGGGTCAGTTACTGGGCTGACGAGGATAGAATCGACCATCGTCGGACCAGTGAACCGGGAGTCCAGAGAGAGGAAGGGGCTGTTGGAGGAGGATCCGGCGGCAGGCCCACGAGTGCAAGAAGGTCGGGAGGCCACGGGGCTGCCCGAGGGTCCAGTGAGGGAGGGAGGTACATGACGCAAACTCCGGGGGTGGAGGGCGGGGAAGATGACGGGGGGATGCTGACAACCGGACGGTCACCGAACTAGAAAGGGAGGAGGGCCCCTTGAGGAAGCACTGGCTGTGGGGGGAGGAAAAATAGAAAATCTCTCTCTCTCTCTCTCTCTCTCTCTTTATATATATATATATATATATATATATATATATATATATATATATATATATATATATATATATATATATATATATATACTATATTGCCATAGTGTGTGTATATATATATATATATATATATATATATATATATATATATATATATATATATATATATATATATATATATATTTTATGAATTTTCTTCGATTATAAATCATTGATCGACTAATCGTATTCTTTTCTTCTTGCGAATTCCAAAATCCTTCACATCGACCCTAGCCAATTTGACTATTCTGGACTCAATGACATGGTATGTCCCATCATCCGAGATCATCTTGCGTACTTTTGACATTTGTGACTATACTGTGCCAATAAGATTATATTGTGCGCAAGTCGACTGCAACTTAATTCAAGGCAAATACATTACACTGATTACTTTCAATTCTTAATTGTTTTTATGATACATGTTTTAGACATGCCTTGCATGATACATGACTCTTGATACATTGTTCACACGAGTATGGTTTCATATTCATGATTATTGAGTTTCGTGATTTACGTTATTTATCGGGTTTTGTGACTTATATTTCGTGATTATCGTGTATCATCATTTTCGTGTGGTGACACGAATCTATGAGTCGGACGGGAAAATATATGAGTAGATATGTGAATATTCCAAAAATAAGAATCACTCCCTCGTATCCAAACAAGAACGATAGCGCTCGTACACGTCACGTACGTGTTGCCGTATTTATCCCTAGCCATTTACATGTTGAAAGTAGTATTTCAAAATACTTTGTTAGATGTCTTAATCATTGTGTTTACATGTTCCACTTTATATGCCATGATAGTCTTGTTTACAATTTTCTTTCTACTGGTTTGCCATGATTGTCTTTTTTATTTGTTTTATCTAAATTTGTCATACTATCTCAACATGTATATCATATGCTATTTCTGTTTTGTAGTTTCTATTATGTCTTGAATAGTTTGCCATGTATGTACTTGTTCCATTCCTGACTGGAAACCATTTATAAAATTAGTCACTTGCTATGCTTTAGATCATTGGAAACTATGCTGGTATATTTTTAATGTCGACCCTGGAAGAATAGTTAGATAGATGAGTTGATCATATGATTTATTTAGTTATTTTCGATTTCTTGTGAGACATTGTATTTTTCACAAATATAATAATAGAATATTATAATTTGATTTAGTATTGTGAACGAGCAAATGAATTAATCATGAGCAATTATTGTGATTTTGAGCATAGTGGTATAGACAACATTTTACCGTCAATATCGCGACGTAGGCTGGCTTGGACACGCACTCGTATCCAGAAAAGCGGGTGCGGGTCGTGACAACCGGAACAACCGACATTACTGGAGGTACGGTAACCTCTGGTGTCATGATCCGCTTCCACTTTTGGGATACAAGTTCGTGGCCAAATCCAGCCTACGCCATAATATCGACGGCAGTACGTTGTCTATGATAATGATGGTCCACAACAAGCACAACACGCATATATAGCATCCACAACTAAGCCATCAGTAATAACCCAAAATATCCAATAGTCTTAATATTATAATTATTAAATAATCCACTACAACTTAGATAGTCTCGGGAACAAATCCAGTATCAAAAAATAAAACAAATAAACTAAACTCTATAACTATAACTACTAACTAATCTGAATTCATAAGGAAGGAAATATGCTAATTCGTATCAGTGCTAGAATCGGGTATGCCAGTGACTTCAGTATCTCCAACTTACTCACCGTCGACTTCTGGATAGATCATGTCGTCTACAACTGAAAAATGGTTATCCCACTACCAAAATGAGTCATATCAGCGACGAAATTAGCGACGCCAACATAAAATGTCGCTAATATTTTTGGAATTAGCGACGCCAACAGTAAACGTCGCAATACGTCGCTGATAGCGACAAACAGCGACATATTGCGACTACCTTTAGTGTAATAAAAACCAACGTCGTTGATATGTCAAAAAACGTCGCCAGTTTTATTAGTTCAGCGACGTTTAGTGTCGCAAAGCTTGTGGCGTCGTAGAATATTAGAAATACATCGATGCTTTGTGACGTATTTACAGACGTTGCTAACTTGCTGCTAATAGGGTTCCTCGGTTCGATTTTTTATTTCTCCCTCTCACCAAATATTAAGTTCCCGTCCCTCTTCCCCCGACCTTGACGACAGCCCGACCCCCTTCCCTCCGGCGCCGCTCAAACCCCTTTCCTCCGCCTCCGGTCGACGCCCCTCCTCCTCCTCCTCCACCGCGAGCTTCTCCTCCTCCACCACCGCGAGCTCCTCTAAAGGTAAACCCTAACCCTAATTGAGGTGTTTTTCATGTCCAAAATGGACACGGAGACACAACACGACCCTGTGTTCACTGATACACTATGTTCGTGTGGTTTTGGACACTTTGTGTCCATTTGTTGGACACGTGGACACCCCCAAGCATGCACACATATGTATTTCACCTATGTACACTTAATCCCCTACTTACACTTGTGTATTTTTGTATTAATTTGGATTTGTATATTGGGTTTGGATTTCGATATAGTATTTGATACATTGTTTCACCTTGCAACATATCCTACACTTAGAGACGTTCAGTACACAACTAATTATTTTATCCTATTTCGCAAGTGTACATTTGGGTAATCTAGGTATATTAGTTTACCAATATCCCCAATGGTCGAAGATTTTAAGGATCGCTGCATTGCAAAAAATGATAGCAACACCTACTTGGCAAATAACAAGCCACTATGCAAGAATCAAGATAAAAAGAAAATGGTATTTTATGGTGACTTTGTCACCAGAAAAAATTCTAGTATATATTAATTGATTAACACAAGATGAATTATAATATTTGTCTCAAGATCCAACACTCAAAAATCCCAAGAAGAAGAAGAGAAGAATAAAATGAGATCGCTCAACACCCTTTGACAACTCCATGAATAAAGTAGACTATCCTCCATACAAGTCTTCCTTCATCTATTGTCTTAAAGTATGAGTTCTACAGTATGGTTCTCTTTGTAGAATTGGTAGGCTATCTCCTTGAATCTCCTTAATGAAAACACATAGATGACATTCCCTTATCCTTCATAAATAGGCCAAGAAAAACATAATTAGGATATAAAAACCCTTATTAGCCCAGCCCAATCATGGTCATCCAAATCCAAATTAATACGAAAATACACATATGTATTTTACCTTGCATTGCATTGGCTTGGCTTGATTTGGTTGGAGGCAACAAGGTTTGTTGTTGGAATATAGCAGTAGCATTTGGTAGCAGGGACTTGTGTCTTATTTTAGACAACAAGGGTTTCCTATTTTTACAGGTAACATATCAACATGTGTAAGGGCACATATAGGTGTGTGTTTGTGTTTGAAAGGGAGTGTCACAAGAGTAAGGTGTGAGCATGTGTTAGTATTTTGAGCTATGAGAGTGTTTGTTCTATTGAGGTTAGTACCAACTGAAAAGTGAGGTTAAAAGAACCTGGGAACTATGGTGTGGTTGTATACATCATGTATATGTATGTGTGTGCTAGTGGGAGAAAGGGGGAGGGTTAACTACTACCAGGTATTTGGAGAGGAGGGAGAGTTTAGACTAGTATATAGCAGTACACTAGGGACAGGGTTAGGCTTGAGATGGGAGAGGGTGAACCATTGTGTATATTTAAGTAGGTGTCAACGGGTTTGTGGATGTGTCTAAGAGCAAGGAGTAACAGTTAGAGTATAGAGCAGTTGAGAGAAGGATATATAGAAGGGGAACCATGATGTACATACTTGTCTACCTACTATCTTTTTAGTATCTATTTCAATGTTTAGGATATGTCCTAATTAATACGCATATTACTTTTACAAGTCTTTCAACGATGTGCATGTATCTATCTTACAGAATTATCCAGAAATGGATATGGAGCTGAATTACTATCTGCAGAATCGTTCTTGGATGTACAACCGTCATCCTGATGACATGTGTGGTGTGCGAGATGAATTCATAGAGGGTGTACAGCAGTTTCTGCAGTTTGCCAAGGCGTTCTCTCAGTACATGGACGATACCAAAATTAAGTGTCCGTGTGTGAGATGTCGTAACTTGAAATATCATCCAGAAGTAGAAGTCACGTATCATTTATACTCGAAGGGTTTTACGTCGAATTACTATCAGTGGAGCACGTACGGAGAACTTGTGTCTTTAGCATCGGAGTATGAGCCTTATGTGGATGTCCACAACAACGCTGCTTACGACGATGGATTGGTGAACATGATTTTTGACACGGTGGGGCCTAGTTTCGATCTGGACAATCTTGAAGCACCTGAAGAGGCACCAAACACCGATGCTGTAAAGTTCATGGAGTTGCTGGAGAATACAATGACTCCATTATATCCTGGTTGTGAGGATCATTCACCGTTGGAGGTGGTTACAAGATTGTTGAGCATCAAGTCTAATTTTAATATGTCGCAAGATTGCTACAACCGACTTATGGAGTTGATTATAGAAATATTGCCTGAGGGTGCTAAGTTGCCTAAAGACTTTTACCGGTCTAAGAGGATGGTGAGATCGCTCTGGATGGGATATGAGAAAATCGATACATGTCGCAACGGGTGCATGTTGTACTACAAAGACGACAAGGATAAAGATGCCTGCAGATTTTGTGGTGCTGATCGCTACAAGGGCAGTGGTAGAGAAAAGTCTGTCGATGAAAGGAAGCCTACCGATTCGATGAACTACTTGCCGTTGATGCCATGGTTGCAGCGGTTGTTTATGGTGAAGGAAACTGCAGAAAACATGAGTTGGCATAAGCGAGAACAGACCGAAGGAGTGTTAGATCACCCATCTGATGGAGAAGCATGGAAGCACTTTGATCGAGAGTATCCAGATTTTGCTTCTGATCCGCGTAATGTCAGATTGGGTCTCTGTTTCGACAGTTTTACCCCAATCGGACTTTCGGGATCCCAGTATTCGTGTTGGCCTGTGATCGTCACTCCGTACAATCTACCACCTTGGATGTGCATGAAGACTCCGTATATGTTCCTCACCGTTATTATCCCAGGTCCGAACAATCCGAAAAGGAACATCGATGTGTATTTACAACCATTGATTGATGAGTTGAATCAGCTGTGGGAAGTAGGTTCCAACATGTACGATGTATCTAGAAAACAAAATTTTTAGATGTGGGCAGCACTTATGTGGACCATCAATGACTTTCTGGCCTATGATATGTTATCTGGATGGAGCACGCATGGTCGTCTTTCATATCCGTATTGCATGGACTGCACTAAGGCTTTTCGTTTGAAACACGGAGGCAAACCGTGCTTCTTCGATTGTCATCGACAATTCCTGCCGAAGGATCATCCGTACCGGAGGAATAGGAATACTTTTCGTGCTGGCATTGTGGAGAAGGCTAATCCCCTGCCAAGGTGGCCCGGATACACGACATGGAAAGAGGTAAAAGATTTACCAAGGGCTATTGAAGAGCCTGCTACGGCTACAAGTGTGACGGATTTGGTCAAACTCATAACTGGACGAAGAGGAGTATATTCTGGGATCTGCCACATTGGAGCACCAATCTGATTAAACATAACCTTGATGTCATACATATCGAGAAGAATGTGTTTGACAACATAATTAATACTGTAATGGACGTAAAGGGGAAGACAAAAGACAATCCAAAGGCTAGATTGGACTTGGAAGAAATATGCAGACGTCCTACATTGCATTTGATAGAGGAGGAGAATGGGAAGTTGAAGCAGCCTAAGGCAATTTTCTCACTGGAGAAGGAGGATAAAGTCAGACTTTGTAGGTGGATTCAAGGTCTGAAATTTCCAGACGGGTATGTTTCGAACTTGAGAAGATGCGTCGACCTCAAGGAGAACAAACTGACAGGTATGAAGAGCCATGATTGTCACGTATTCATGGAGAGGTTAATTCCGATTGTATTTTGGGAATTCTTAACCTAGGTTGTTTGGGATCCATTAACCGAGCTTAGCATATTCTTCAGAGATCTTTGTTCTACTAAGTTGCTCGTCGATCGTCTAGAAAAGCAGGAGAAGGATATTGCGGTAACACTGTGCAAGCTCGAGAAGGTATTTTCTCTTGGATTCTTCGACTCCATGGAGCATTTGCCAATTCATCTTTCCTACGAGGCACATATTGGTGGGCCCATCGGTTATCGGTAGATGTACCCATTTGAGCGGTATTTGAACCACCGAAAGAGGAAGGTGAAAAACAAGGCTCGGGTCGAGGGTTCTATTTATGAAGCCTATATTCTCGAGGAGATTACAAACTTCTGCTCGACGTATTTTAAACCTCATGTTGCTACGAATAGAACGAGGGCTCCGAGAAACGACGACGGATCATATCAAGAATCTAATGATGGAATACTGAAAGTATTCAATGCGTCCGGAAAGCCTTCGGGGAAAATGAAGAAGAGATATTTGAATGACAAAGAGCTAAGGGCTGCTCAGTTGTATATATTACTCAATTACGACGAGGATAAAGTGGAGAAGCTAGAGGGGTAAGTAATTAATGATGAGTTTACGTCATCTCAATATAATAGTATAAGCTAATATTATTATACTAATCGACGGTTGCTTCGTCGCTTTTCAGCACATATAATGATGAGTTGAGGTCGGTTAGACCCTACCTAACAGACGAAGCATTAGAACAAGAAATGAGACGTCATTTTCCTTCTTGGTTGAGCGAATATGTAAGCAACTCGGTAATTACTGGCCTCTTCTAATGCAACTGTGCAATAAAAAACTTACTATCTCTTCTTTGGTATTCAGGTCGATCGTCTAATTTCACCAGAGATTGAATTAATTAGAACTCTTGCCAAGGGACCAATTACTTTTGTTAAAATATGGCCAAGTTACTGTGTCAATGGCTTTAGGTTCAAGTCGACAAATGCTCCGATCAGAGACAGCTTTCTCAATCTTGAGTCCACGAAAAACAGTTATTTGTGTATCAAATCTTCAAACTACAAAGACGTCGATCCAGGAAGTGATTTCTTTGGCATCTTGCGAGAGATTATGGAGTTGACATATAATTATGGCAGAGAACCAACAAAGATCGTGTTGTTCAAGTGTGAATGGTTCGATCCGATTGAAAATCAAGGTTGGAAATTGACAAGCATGGTCTTGTGGATATAAACTACAAGCATAGATATCAAGGCTACGAACCATTTGTCCTATCAACTCAGGCTCAGCTTGTGTACTTCACAGCTTATCTGAGACGGGGAGCAACGAAGTCTGACTGGTGGACAGTATGCAAGACTAAAGCTAGAGATAGTTTTGATGTTGACGAAAAAGTTTATCAGGAGGACGAGCTACCTCTTGTAACCAATATTGTTGATGTAGACTCCACGGAAGTTACGCATTACACGACTAATGTAGAAGATGTAGAATTATCCGAAGAGGAAGGCGAAGCCGACGAAGGCGAAGATGAAACTGAAGATGAGAAGGAGGAGGAAGAGGAAGATGAGGTCGAGGAGGACGAACAAGATAAATATTCTGAAGATGATTGAGAGAGATGTACTTTCATTTTTTAGATGTTTCTTTTAGAATGTACTATTTGGACTTAGATATTTCTTGTAGAATGTACTATCTGAACTTAGATGTTTCTTGTAGAATATACTATCTGGACTTAGATGTTTCTTGTAAAATGTATCATCATATGTTGTCTTGGTTATTATCTTGTCGTTGTTATACTTTTATATTTCTAATGTACTATTATTTGTTGTATCTCATCATATGTTGTTATCAGGTATGACAGGTGGTTACGGATCATTCCGCATGTCCCGACATGGGGCACGGGGTACTGGTACTGGGAGAGGACATGGTACTCCTTTGGTACCTCCTACTGGTACCGGCTCTGGATCCTCGTCGCCCAGTACTCCTGTGTATCGGACAGTACCTCCGCCTGCCCCAACTCTACGTGGCATATCTCCTGGGACGAATAGTTCCAGGCCTGAGACTGTTTCGTCGTCTAGCGTTTCTTTTGCTGATACGACGATGGAGACAGATGAGCAGATGGAGGAGGCTGAGCCGACGACCGACCAGTATCAGACAGATGATGCATGCGCACCTCCGGAGGAGATGAGGACGAAGATCTGGGCCGACGGTACAAAGTAAGTGTTTTGGTTTATCATTTTTTTCCTGTGTTTATCATAAATGAACTTTTCTCATGAATATAATATATCTGTATATATATCGTCCCCCGTCGGTACAGAGACGCCTAGGCCACTTCTTGAGGACTAATTATGGTGGTCCTTGGATAAACTACTCTGATGCTCCGGACGAAAGGAAGGCCTACTGGTTTGCGCGCTTCAAGATTAAAATATATTTACTTTTAACATGAATCATATAATTTTTGTATATTATATATAACTGATAAATATTTGGTTTGCACACTTCTAGGATATGTTTTTCTATCCACCGCACCGGGCCGAGATGATCGAGGGGATGTTTTCTGCCGTCGCTGCTAAGCTGATCCACGACTCTATTAATGATCAGAAGACTCGTGATCGTGCCGAAAAGTCGATCCAAGGTTGGATCACCCCTGAGCAGTGGACTGCGATGAAGGCTCGATTCGACGAGCCAAGGTACAAGGAAAAGTCTGAGAAGGCCAAGGCGGCTAGGAAGTAGGGGTCAAAGTGGTACGGTGGGTCGATTCCGATGACGGAACATTTCTGTCGTTTGGTTTGTTTTTTTATTTTAGAAATATTATTTTAATACAAGTCCGATAAATTAGTAAAGGTGATATATTTAATTACAGGTAAGGAGGGGTGATGACGCCAATATGGTGACTGTCTTCCTGGCCACACATCGGAAGGACGGGAAGCTTATTGACGAGAGGGCGGAGCAGGCCTATGTACGTATTACAATTCTATTTATTAATTTTAATACTTCGTGTTAGTTTTGATATAACTTAGTAAATATGCATGCAAATAGATATTCATGTAGTTAGTAATAATAAGTACATTAGACATTATAAGTTATAGAGTATCCATGCTTTCTATGCCGAGTTTCAACGGCTTAAGGAGCGGGCGACTGCTAGTGCACATGCTGCGGGAGAGGCCGGTACTTCCTCGCAGCCCGCTCCAGCTCCGTCGGAGGACGAGCTGTGGGTGACCGCCGTTGGTGGTCTCCACAGGGGTACGTACTACGGTACGGGATCCTATGGCTCCCTAGTTGCGACACAGTCCTCTAGGGCCTTCCATGCTAGTGTGCATGGCCCACAGCCCTCCCAGGAGTCTGCCCGAGTTCAGCAGATGGTGGAGTCTGTCCATGACGAGCTCTTATGACAGATCCAGGAGCAGTACCAGACGGACGATGTTGCGCTCATAGCACGATTGGATACGCTCGATCGCAGCATTATGGTGCTCAGGGATGTGACTGAGAGGACAGAACGGGGCGTCACTGATCTTAGAGCGTCGACAGAGTGCAGCGTGACGGATCTGTCGGCATTACAGCTGTCCATGGGCGAGAGGCTCACGTTGATACAAGATTCTATGGTTGATAGCAGTACGAGGCTGTTATCTACCATGCATTCCTACCACGAGCGACTAGCAGCATTGGAGCGTTATTGTCCTCCGGGTGCGCCTTCATCGTCGTCGACTCTGCCGGCATCACTACCTCCGACTCCACCGACGTCACTACCTTCTTCATCGGTGACGATTTCACGGGAGGAGTACGAGATGTTCCTATCCTTGAGGCACGGCGGTGCCCCTCCTCCAGATCCGCAGTAGTCCGAGTTAGGACTGTTTTACGAGATTGTAGTATTTTTTAGTGTTTGTTTATGTTGTTTCAGTATTGGTTGTGGATTATTTGTTTGTGTAGACTTTCATTATTGGTTGTGTATTCATGTGGATATTGGTTGTATACTTTGGATATTCGTTTACCGACTTTGGATATTTTACTCTTGTAGACTTTTACTCTTGTTTGTGTTGATACATATGTATATTGTGATGTACCGGTGTTGAGTATTCCCCGAAGGGGTCGGCGAACCCAGGAAGAAAATGTGCTTGTGTATTTATTGTATTAAACTGCAGGAAGAAAATGTGATTCTGCGGACATTCTACAATTTATTTTTTTTATTTTTTTGCATTTTGCGACGTTTAGCGACGTTTACCGACGTTTCGCTGCGTCGCTAAACGTCGGTAAACGTCGCTAAATCACCAGGTATAACGACGTTTACCGACCCAGTTTCCCTCTTCTACAGAGTCGGTAAACGTCGGTAAAAACTAGCATACGTCGCTAAATTCACCGACGTTGACCGACATCCGAGGCATCGCCATTTTTACGACGTGGTGTCGGTGAACGTCGGTCATTACTGACATTTATTTAGCGTCGGTAATAGCGACGATTACCGACGTTTTGCCTGTCAAGGACATGGCTTTCTGCGACGACAGGAAAACGTCGCTAAAAACGTCGGTAAATACGATTAGCGACACTTTTTCTCATATTAGCGACGTATTTTGGCGTCGCTAATATGACTTATTCTGGTAGTGTCCGGTCAGGATTGGAATAGGCACAAGTTTAAATAGCATGATACAAGTACAATATAAAGCAATATAACACTAAATATGGAAATCAATGATCAATGGAAACATGAACAATATGAACAAGAAATCATGTACTATAAGAACTAATAAAGGAATTGGAAAACAGAAAAGATAAGAAACTCATGCCATCAATATTAGTGCACGTGTCATGAGAAGTACAAGTTACTACACATGGATGGCTTGGGCGAACGATGAGGATATAAAAGGCCCACTCCCGTAAACGGAAGAGTTGCCAACAATACAATCGGGCTTTGTCCATGTACCTGTAGAAGCATGGAAAAGAACAGAGAAAAGCCCATGCGGCTCCAACAGAAGGTTCCTTATGCGGCTTAGAAATCTATTAATGACTTATGCGGTTCAGAGTCTTTTAGAGCCTCATGCGGCTTGGGTAGCCCTATGCGGCTCAGAAAAGAGCCACGTGCCCTAAACAGTTCTCCTCTACAGCCGGCCATAAAGCCGCCTCCCAATTAATTGCTCTGACGACAGCTCTGACGCAATGAATGACAGCTCTGACACAATGAATGACAGCTCTGACATAAAAGCTGGAATGATGATGGCGTGCTCCTTGGAAAAAGAAGAAAATCTTTCTGGCAGGATCCGTCAAGTCCCAAGCACCCCTATGCGGCTGTTTGCTCCATGCGGCTGCCATCCCTATGCGGCTGTCAATTCTCATGCGGCAGCCATCCCTATGCGGCTGCCCGCTTCATGCGGCTGCCCGCTTCATACGGCTACCCGCTTCAAGCGGCTTCCCGCTTCATGCGGCTGCCCGCTTCACGCGGCTGCTCGCTTCATGCGGCTGCCCACTTCATACGGCTGCGTCCTTCATACGGCTGCTTCCTTCATGCGACTGTCCACTTCATGCGGCCATGCCCTTCATGCGGCTGCCCACTTCATGTGGCTGCATGCGGCTGCCCACTTCATGCGGCTGCTTCCTTTATGCGGCTACCCGCTTCATGCGGCTACCTCCTTCATGCGGTCGCCTCCTTCACGAAGCTGCTGCCCCCATGCGACGGTTACTTTCATGTGGCTAGGACTTGGGGGTCACCCGTATGCGGTTCACTTAGACCACACCCATACGGCTCTGCCAGACGCTCCGCTCATGACGGTTGAGACACGTGGCGATCTTCATGACAATTTGAGACACGTGGCTGTCTTATCCCCTCGGAGTTATGGCTGCTCGCAAATCCTGACAACCAGATTTAGTGCAATCACCATTATTACTCAAATCAAATCAGATTTGTTGTGATTAAGTAAATGGGACACGTGGCGGGAGATTCGAGCTTGTCATAACAGATTATGAGGATTCATTGCAATCAGCATTAATTACCCATACAGATTTGGCGCAATCAAGAATCAATTGCCCAGATGTAATACAATCAAGATTAATGGCCCAGATGATTGGCCGCCGACTTTTCAAGGAGGGAATCATTGCAAACCCTAATGATCACACCCTACTTCTATAAATAGCAAGGTACCATTCCCTTGCAGAAGGATCGGATCCAGAGAAACAAAGAAAAAGAATATAGCAAGGTGCCATTCCCTTGCATAAGAGATCCTTTCCACCCGGCTGGACATACAGAGAAACAAAAAGGCGCGCACAGAAGAGTCTTCCCATCCAGAGAGCATTTCTTCATCAGAGCCAAGGCTACGTCTGATCGTCCAAGGAGTAAAGCAGAGCGGCCGTCGCTTTCCCGAGCCTCTACCGTCACCCCCCAGAATCAAAACTAAATAATCATACTTAGACTGCTGTACCTAGGTTTTCGTCCCTAGGCTTTCTTTGTACGAGCGAGTTTGTGTTGAGAAGTAAAAGTCCAGTCCTCCCATATAATTGTTCTGTTCTTTTATAATCAATGACAAACACGATGGCGACTCTGCTGGAGACTAACTTCTCCACGGCTGAGGAGTTGGTGACGCAATCAGACGCAGCCAAACTTGGCTCCACTCAACAAATGCTGGTCGCCCGGTTTGACCAACAGGCGTTTGAAGAAATGCTCTCCGACGGAAGCGCTGGCCTGGTCCAGCAGCAAGCCCGCACGAAGAAGGCCCACAGGGAGTGGAGACCCAAATCATTTGCTCCTCCCTAAGCTCTCGAAGAAGTACTCTCTGTTGCCCGAGACAGCGGAGAAGTCTCGCGTGCGGCCCCACTTCAGACCACAGAGGACTCTGCTGTCCCCAAATCCGGCAGAATAAAACACTATGATGTTGGACTTACAGGGGCAAAGAAAAACTCTGTGTAATCCAAGCCGCATAAGGGTGCCAACCGCATGGGGAAAGCTCATGTGGCCGTAACTGTCAATCGTATGGAGAAAACTCATACGGCCACAAAAGTCAACCGCATGGAGAAAACTCATACGGCCAGAACTTCCAGCCGTATGCAGACAGCCTGCACGGCCACGACTTCTAGCCGCATACAGAAAGTTCATGCGGCCACAAAGGATAGCCGCATGCAGACAGCCTGTACGGCTACACATACCAGCCGCGTGAAGACAGCCTACACGGTCACCGATCCCAGCCGCATACCATCTACTCCATGCGGCTCGCGGTCAGTCTTTGACCGCCTCTCATATGGTCCTGACCATGGAGGCTCTCTGGAGCATATGCCAGACTCTGTTGTGACCAGCTTGGACTCTTCCTGCTACGCACTCTCAGGTGCTAGAAGGAAGAAGTCTCGGGCAGCGCGGGCTCGGCGAGCTCAGTCGACTGTCCTAACTTCTGACTAGCAGGGCGTTCCGCTGACTATTACTCGGGCCCCTGATGGAAAGTTGTACAGAACTACCCGTATCCAGTCCCCGGCGGCCAACGAACGGGATAGTTATCAAGAATCTCCCAATAAGGATCAGGGGCAAGTACTCGCGCTACCCCCATATCAAGGAGCAGGCAGGAGGCCAACACGCTCATGTACTCAGGACTCCCCAACCCACAAAGCAGGTGACTTGCGCAACGTGATTCTTCACAAGCGCAAGGAAAGAGACGAAGATTTGACGTGCAAAGAGTCCTGTCAAGGATATCAATGCACCCAAGTCATTGTCAACTGCTGCTGCAACAAGGCAGCAGTACAAAAAGATCGGCGGTCCTTCTTCCAAAGGTTGCAACACCCAAGCTCAGAAGACGGGGCGCTTCTCGTCGCCTCTTGCAATTCTGCTCTGAATATTCCTGGCAGCGGTAGAGGAAAGAAAACAAATGTCTCCAGCCCAAAAATTTCAACCGGCGTAACCAAGAAACTTTCTTCTAAACGGTTGTCTACCACCGTTACAGGAGGAGTTTACCAAGGTACCCGCTCAAAGACGAAATCTGCCACACTTGGAGGCATCGGAGCCGGGAGTAGCACTCCTCCAAACATCCACGATAATTCGGTATTCCAATAAGACAATCCAGGGGAAACGGTTCACCCAACAGATGCAGCAGACCCCGACGTCCCCGAGGACGTCCCCAACTCCCAAGACGAGGCAAGCTCTGAAGCTGGGGGTACCACTCTTTCTGAGTCCGAACCAGAGGAGAACATTCCTACATACCCAGACGACTTCTCTGTACAAGGGAATGACTCAGAGGGCACGTTCTCTACCGTTTCTTCCATCTCTCCTCATGTGAGGACGATGTTCATGACAGACAGCAACCAAAAGGGCCCCAGTGATCGCCATTGCATCGACACTCTGGAGGCCATACTACATGCTTTGGTCAAGTCTGTGGACGAGATCAAAGCGGCCCTTCCAACTCTGCAAGAAAGAACGCCTGGCCAAACAAGCTTGGGTCCCGCGGTCAATGCGGACTCGAACTCAGCTGCACCAAACCCGGGCGATAATCCTCCTGAAATATCGGCTTCTACCGCTGCAGACGAGGCCAGGGAGGCAAGAAGAGAGGTCTAGGAGCTCCGGGCTATGTTCTATGCCCGAGAAAACTGCCAAGTCCTCAGGATACGACAACCGTATCCCGCTGCGTGGAGAGATATTCCCTTCCCACCAAAATATAAACCATTCCACATCAATCCATATGATGGGAAGACATCTGCAAGCAGGTACATCACCTACTTCGAAGTCACAACCGACCATCTGCCTCATGACGACGCCATCCTTACACGGCTGTTCATCGGAGCATTGGAGGGGGTCGCCTTTGACTAGTACCGTAACCTGTCGGACAATTGCATCCACTCCTTCACCGGCTTCAAACTTATATTCCTGGAGAGGTTCTACGAAGTAGGACAAGACATGATAATGTCCACCCTCATGGACGTGGTTCAGGGAGAAAACGAGCTGACAAGAAACTATATCGAGCGGTTTCGCCAAACCGCGATGAAGCTGCCTTCCGGTAACCCTGATTCCTCCTTGATTGAAATTTGCCAAAAGAGACTGCTCCCGACAATCAGCCTCTGGATGGGCGAAAGTCAATTCAAGGATTGAAAGACGTTTATCATCAGTGCTACTAGCGCAGAAGACAAGGTGAAGAAAGCCGCCAACTGGGATTGCACATCTCGGAAGGGGAAAATAAGGGCAAATGCCCTAACGTCAACAACAACAACGGTGGTAACTCCTCCAGCAACCGAGACGACAAGGGCAAGCAGGCTATGGTGGCCGACACAGCCCCAAAGCCCGAATCAAAGCCAGCAGAAAAGCAGTGGCCTCAGATGACCTACTCCTTCGAGGATGGCCATGTTAAACCCATCTTAGACATGCTCATCCAAGGAGGACGAATTCAGCTCCCTCCTCCCAGGCGTGAGCCTCGTCCTGTAGACTTGGAGAACCCAAAATACTGCCACTATTATCGCTATGTCCACCATGCCACACATGATTGCTACCAACTGAAGCGATACATCCAGCATCTCATCGATTCTAAAGCCCTGGCCATTGATTTCGAAGAGGTGACCGTAGCAGCCAACATAGTGTCAGTACAATTCGACAACTTCTCTCCGATAAAGACTCAAGACGGAGTAGTACCTATCCCCCGAACAAGGATGGAGGTCGCTAACCTTCCACCTCCCCGAGACCAAGCTGCTGGTCTAGTACCCCTTACCATATCACGAGGGGAGATCATATGGGTCCATCCAGACTTGGTACCTGAGGTGACTCAGTCTGCACCTCCCTCCACCAGCAAGAAGAAGAATGGGAAAGTCAAATCATGCTGCACGATCTTGACAGAGGTCTAGGAAGCTACTGCTGTTGTTACCCGCTCCGGCGCACAAACCCAACCTCTACCGGGTAACTCAGCTGAGGACCATCAGCCGACAGCCGCTGATGCTCCCAGACCTTTGTAGCCTTCGACGACCGACAAGCCTAGGCCGAAAGAGACCAACTTCGATAAACCACTCCGAAGGAAGATGCCTCATGGGCTAGAGAGGCCGTACAACTTTGACATCTTGGCGCAATTGGCCAACACACCGACCAAACTATCGCTATACGAACTCCTGAGACTCTCCAAGGATGTTCGTGTCGTACTAAGCGAGGCACTTCAGAATGCCGACGCATATCTAGCTCAGTCCAACCTCACTGGGGAAAGCTCGCCTGCAGATCTCCAGGACATCGCTTGCACAGGGTTAATGCCGAACATTATCTTCACTCCGCAAGATATGCTCATCAAGACCAACCTGCACGATCGCCCTCTGTACTATACTAGGTACATTGGCGATATCAAGTTGGATCGGATGCATATTGATCCCGGTTCTTCCATAAACATTATCCTGAAAAACTTACTACTCTATCTGCGTATCACAATGCATCGCCTGACGCCGACAAGCACCACCATCAGCGGTTTCAATTCGGGTAGTAGCTATCCGATCGGGAAGATTCGCCTAAAATGCCAAATCGGCGACCTTCAGTCAGAAGTGACCTGTTATGTCATAGATGCGGACACTTCCTACAATATTCTCCTGGGGCATCCTTGGATACACGATTACATGATCGTGCCCTCCATACTGTACCAGTACTTCAAGTACGTCGACAAGCACGGCTTCGTGAGAATAGAATTTGTCGACATCGATCCCTTCAAAGGGGTCGAATCCTACTACTCAGACTCATGCTTGTATGAGAAGTCGAAGAAGTATCTCGCCGAAGGAGATACTCAAGCTCAAACTGAAGCAGCATCTGGATCAGAAGAACCTCTGATGATCCACCTCCAAGCCTGACATAACTGCGCCCCTTACAGCCACTCTGCATAAGGACACAATTAGCCTCTCTGCACAGGAGGAACAGATGATAATCCGACTGCCAAGGTCTGGCCAAGCGCCAAGACCCACGACAGAGCCACTGACAATCAGGCTGCCTAAAGCTAACCAGCAACAAACAGGGAAGCTCAATCCCTCTGTCAAGCCGATGATAATTTGTCTTCCCAGAATGAATCGACAACCGAGCACTATGCCAGGGACGCTAGCCAGCCAACAACTCTCCGCTCAGCACCGAGCACCAAACTGGGGGTGGCTAATACGTCAACGACTCTACATTCTGCTCCACCCATGGAGCCCCTGATAATTAAGCTGCCTAAGTCATCATCTCAGGCCTCATTTACATAGGGGGTAGCTGAAGAAGAGTCAGAACTGGCCAAGTATGTGGCTGCTTACACTGATGCACCATCCGTAAATGATGTAATTCTACTGGAAAAGATACCTTACTTCATCAATAAAGGGCTGTCTTTGAACTACCTCGAGCTTAATAAGCTTTGTACGATGTATGCTATGGAACACGGTATAGGCACTCAGCTACACATGCAGGTGACAAATGTCTTCACTACAAACCCACTTACTCCAGTGGAAGACGCATACCGCATAGTCGAGGAAGAAGACCATCCAATCATCTTCGGTCGGAAGAATGATCCACAACCCTTCAGGGTAGAAGAAGTTGATCTCGAACCCGATACCGGGAGATTGCCCCTTTATCTGTATAGTCCCCGATCCAAGTACCTTATACAAAAATAAGGGTATGATCTGGAAACTACACCAGGCTTGAACTACGGTACTGGACGGCGATTACCCTTACAATCGCCGATCCTGGCTGGAAAACCATGAGACTACTACAATAAAACCAGATGTGAGCTAGGTTATGTTACACCGACAACAACTCCTGAAAGCTCAGACGAGGAACGCGACTGGCATTCACACTCAACCGGATCACCCACTTCCGATTCAGACGTCAGCATCGGGGACATGTTCAGGCAAGTCTGGTCCGTCAATATGGCATTTGCCGATGCCTACGAAGAAGATGAACACATTCTCGAACTTCTTGAGCTAGAGCCGTGGGCACAACAACTAGATGTACAATGGGAGAAGCGGTTCGAACAAAGAGAGCCTTCCACCGAGGATGAGGTTGTACAAATCGATCTCGGTGATGAGTCCTCTCCAAAGCCCATCTTCGTCAGCAAGAATCTGACAAACGAAGAGCAAGAATCACTACTGCAACTTGTCAGAGAATACATCGACGTGTTCTCCTGGAGCTACGAAGATATGCCAGGACTGAACCCCGAAATTGCACTTCACAAGCTCAACATCCGTCCGGACGCAAAACCGGTCAAGCAACAGCAACGTCGGTTCTGTCCTGACATCATGAATGCCATTGAAGCCAAGGTAAACAAACTGATAGTCAGCGGCTTCATCCGTGAGGAACAACATCGTGACTGGGTCGCCAACATAGTACCAGTCCTCAAAAAAAGTGGAAAGATTCGAATCTGCATCGACTTTCGTAATCTGAATGAGGCGTGTCCTAAAGATGAGTTCCCTCTCCCTATCACGGATATTATGATTGACAACACCTGCGGCTTCGAGTACATGTCATTCATGGATGGTTTCTCGGGATACAACCAAATCAAGATGTCTTTCGACGACGAGAAGCACACATCATTTCGAACACCGATTGGCACATACTGTTACACAGTCATGCCTTTCGGTTTAAAGAATGCTGGTGCCATCTATCAAAGAGCTATAAGCGTCATCTTTAGAGACCACTTGCATAAGACAGTGGAATGCTACGTCGACGACATCGCCTTCAAGAGCCGCTCTAAAAAAGATCATCTACATGATCTGAGGACAACGTTCGGCCTAATGCGAGCGCACAATTTGAAGATGAATCCCATAAAATCCTTCTTGGGCGTATCCAGCAGGAAGTTCTTAGGTTTCATCATTACCTCCCAGGGTATTCACGTAGACCCTGAGAAGACAAAGGCAATCATGGAGATGGATCCCCCGAGAAATCTCCGTGAACTCCGAGGCCTTCAAGAGAGGCTAGCATACAATAGGAGGTTTATCTCCAACCTCTCCGGATGATGCCAGCCTTTCACCCACCTCATGAAGAAGGGCGTTTCATTCGTATGGGATGAAGAATGCCAGTGTGCCTTCGACAGCATCAAAGAATTCCTGACGAACCCTCCGGTCCTGGTAGCCCCGATTACTGGAAGACCATTCTTGCTCTACGTACGAGCAATAGAATATTCTCTCAGTGCATTGCTAGCACAAAACAACGATACAGGCCATGAGCAAGCCATATATTACCTCAGCCGAATGATGATGGGGCCAGAGCATCGATACATTGCCGTAGAGAAAGAGTGCCTTACTTTGGTTTTCGCCATTCAGAAGACGCGACACTACATCACAGGAAAAACCATCCATGTCATATCAAGGGTCAACCCCCTCAGGGTCCTCATGACCAAGCCAGGTGCACTCAGCTCTCGCCTCGCTACCTGGGCGATATTATTATTCCCCTACCACATGATCTTCGTTCCGCAAAAGGCTGTTAAAGTTCAAGCTCTGACAGACTTCTTAGCAGCTCATCCAGGTTCGGAGTCAACCAAAATAGACGAAGAGATTCCAGACGAGGTCGCTAATTCAAATATGGCCTCCCATGGTACCATATGGCGAATGTTCGTCGATGGCGCTTCTAGAACTGGGCCCAAGGGCAACATCGTCGCTGGAGTCGGAATAGTGCTAATTTCTTCCACCGGGTTGGTGATCAATCGAGCTTATTCCCTCACGGAGCCCTATTCAAACAACGTGGCCGAGTACAATGCTTTGGTCATTGGCCTCCGACTTACAAAAGAGCTGGGGGTAGAGTACCTTGAAGCATACGGTGATTCGCAGCTAATCGTCAATCAGATCCGAAGTTCATACGAAGTTCGTCATGAAGATATAATCCCCTATCACCAAATAGCAGTTGACATCATCTCGTCCCTGGAGGGGTTCTTCATAAAGCACGTTCCCAGGCTCCAGAACATTGAAGTCGATGCCCTAGCAGGCCTTGCCGCTTCCTTAGCAGTTCCGAATTATGCTCATCATCTGGTTGACATTATAGGCCGTGAGTTGGTCTGTCCCAGGAATAATGTTCAATGTGTTGAGAGTTACTCCATACGGACCATCGACGAAGCACCAGACTGAAGACAACCATTCATTGACTTCGTAGTCTACGACATCCTGCCAGAGAATCCGAAGAAAGCCACTTCTATCAGAAGACGTTCCCTCAGATTCTTCTACGATACAGAGACAAAAATGCTATATCGACGATCATACGATGGATTACTGCTTCGATGTCTGTCGAATATGGAAGCCAAAGAAGCCGTACGTGAAGCCCATGATGGCATCTGTAGGGCCCATCAGCCTGGCCCGAAACTACAAGATCGCCTTCGCCGAATGGGTTACTACTGGCCCATAATGGTTGCAGACGCAATAGACTATGCACAAAAATGCAAAGCCTGTCAAGTCCACGGAGATTTCATCCACCAGCCATCCGAGTTTCTACATCCGACGATGGCATCCTAGCCATTCGAAGCATGGCGAATGGACATCATCGGTCCGATCACTCCACCTTCGTCCAGAGGACATCATTTCATACTCGCAATCACAGATTACTTCTCCAAATGGGCGAAGGCTCTTCCACTTGTAGAAGTAAAGACTTCAAGCGTGATCAGCTTCCTCAAGCATCACGTCATCTATCGCTTTGGACTGCCCCGAAGGATCATCCATGATAATGGTCCGCAGTTCGTAAGCCACGCTTTCTATCGGTTCTGCGACAAACACCGAATCCAGAATATTGCTTCAACACCATACAACCCGGTGGCTAATGGTCTGGCTGAAGCATTCAACAAAACAATCATCAAGCTTTTCAAAAAGTTTGTGTCATCAAACAGACGCGACTGGAATGAAAAGCTCGGCGAATGCTTATGGGCGTACCGTAATACAGTACGGACGGCCACTGGAAACATGCCATTCTCTCTGGTATATGGGAGTGAGGCAGTTCTCCCATTGGAAACTCAAATCCCCTCTCTCTGTGTCGCCCTCACCTATCGGTTGACAACAGATGATAATCACCATCGCCGACTGCAAGAGTTGGAGGCCTTAGATGAGAAGCGCCTATTAGCTCAACAATGAATCGAGCTGTGCCAGGCACGTATCTCTGGAGCCTTCAACAAGAAGGTTAAAATCAGAACATTCCAAGTGGACGATCTCGTTCTGGCAGTTCGGAGGCCGATGGTTATGACTCACAAAACTGCCGGCAAGTTCCAGCCAAAGTGGGAAGGCCCATTCATCATCAATGCTGTGTTCTCCAATGAAGCTTACCGCCTCGTAAAACAAAATGGAGACTTGCTTATGTTGCCCATCAACGGTAAGTTCCTAAGAAGTATTACGTCTGAAACGACATCTGCCAGGGTATTGAGTTATGTACCCGCTGGTACCGCTGAACTCACATCCCAAAAATAAATCTTCCGAAGCAGTGAGTTACGTACCCCTGGTACCGCTGAACTCACATCCCGACTACAAAATCTTTCAGAATGACGAGTCATGTACCCTCTCATACCACTGAACTCACATTCCGACTCCAGATCTCCAGATTGTCGAGTCACATACCCGCAGGTACCGCTAAACTTACATTCTGGTCCTAAATCTCCCAGATTATCGAGTTATGTACCCGCAGGTACCGTTGGACTTACACTCTGGTCACTACAGATGAATCTATACCGCGTCTTTAGGTAGTAAGTCATGTATGATTATACCTCTGAACTTTCTTCCCAAAAGGAGCTCCCTCCCTTATGATCCAATACCCACACTTTCAGTGCACAAAAAGGGTAACAGATCCATAGATCTTTCGAAACAACCACGTCGATGTTACCTCTGAGTTGTTTTCCTTCCATCAAAAACAAACCGCCCCTCACATAGAACCTCCATGTCCTCATTACCTCTGAGTTGTTCTATATTCCCTTCATGAGCCCACTCCTACCATGTCCTCATTACCTCTGAGTGGGAAGGCTCCATCGAAGGAACCTGCATATTTACCACGTCCTCATTACCTATGAGTAAGCATGTTGGTTCCCTTCCAACTTATTATCCGTATCCAGAATCAGGGTACGCCAAGGATAATAGGTCCACAAAAAGTCTCCCATTGTGGCAACTACTACAAAGCAAAGAATAGAGCGAATGTATTTCGGTCATTCAAAAGCGGTTACATTCACATGACTACATCTCATGAGCAAGTCGGAAAAGTCCTCTATCATTTCATTCAGACCAAAAAGAAAAAGATTATATTGATGTCCAAAAGAAGCAAAACACAAACTGCAGCTAAAGACAAACAGAAATATCATGACAAAAGACGGACATTTATGAGAGCCCACGAATCCTAGTTGTGGGGGCGCATATACCAATCCCTCAACCATTTTACATATGAAGGATCTACTTGAGCAAAATCCTCATCCGGAGTAGGAAGGTCAGATCTCCCAGTGCTACCGCCGTCAGACTGGGGCTCCTCCTTTACAGCAATGGACGCCAGCTCTCCTTTCTGTTCCTCCGTTGTTGGTATCACCTCCTCCTTAACAAACGATGACTCTTGTTTGAGAGGAGGCAGCAGCTCTTCCTTCACAATAATCTCAGCCTTCGGCAGGGATGCTGCAAGAATCAAAAATAAAAAGAAACAAAGTTAGAAGGTCAGAGCCTTATGCGGCCCAATCCAGACGAACTCATGCGGCCCTGTTTGAGAGGGCTTCATGCGGCTCGCTTCATAGGGACCTATGCGGCTTTGTTCGAAGGGTCATTTTACGGTTCAGTTCGTGAAGCATCTATGCGACCACTAGACAACTCCCATACGGCTCGGACATGGAGTATACTCCCATGCGGCTCGGACATGAGACGAACATGCGGCCCCTACAAATTGAACAGTTCAACGAAAACGAGGAACGCATTAAAGGCTTGTGCATAAAGCATGCAACAAAATATGTGATTCGCCCAAACCCTTACCAGCAATGGGAGGGTGAACGTCGGGGTGAACTTCAGGCGCCGTGGCTGATGAAGTAGCCACTCCCTTACCCTTCGCCGCAGTCGCAGCCTTGGAAGACTTGGGGGCCATTGTCGATGATGATCGGTGAAGGAAGACGAAGGCAGAAATCTAGGACAAGAAGAGTTGAAGGCAGAAGAAAGTAAAGAAGTCTCTCTACCCAAAAGACGCTCTTATTTATAGGCAAAAAAGAGGGGACGCTTCGATCCACGTGCTGTAGAACCGACTCTTCAGTCATCGAGGCAAATCCGAGGCAAATCCGAACCGACCCTTGGGATCCTGTCCCAAAAGGCGGCTTTAAATCTCAAGCAAATCAAGGGCAATAAATGAGATACATACGTGGCAGAGAGCATATGCGGCCAGACAGGCCATACAGCCAGAAACGGCCCACGCGGCTAGCAAGACCATGCGGCCAAAACATCTCATGCGGCTAGCAAGGCTATGCGGCCAGAACATCTCATACGGCTAGCAAGGCCATGCGGCCAGAATATCTCATGCGGCTAGGAAGCCCATGCGGCCAGGAAGCCTATGCGGCCAGAAGAGCTTATATGAACATAGCCATGCTTCTTATTCAAAGTATTTCAATTTTGCAAATTGAAAACTTTGAAGAGGGTCTTGTAGAAGCATAGAAAAGAACAGAAAAAAGCCCATACGGCTCCAACAGAAGGTTCCTTATGCGGCTCAGAAATCCATTAATGACTTATGCGGTTCAGAGTCTTTTAGAGCCTCATACGGCTCGGGTAGCCCTATGCGGCTCAGAAAAGAGCCACGTGGCCCTAAACAGTTCTCTTCTACAGCTGGCCATAAAGCTGCCTCCCAACTAATTGCTCTGACGACAGCTCTGACGCAATGAATGACAGCTCTGACATAATGAATGACAGCTCTGACATAAAAGCTGGAATGATTATGGCGTGCTCCTTGGGAAAAGAAAAAAATCTTTCTGGCAGGATCCGTCAAGTCCCAAGCACCCCTATGCGGCTACTCGCTCCATACGGCTGCCATCCCTATGCGGCTGTCAATTCTCATACGGCTGCCATCCCTATGCGGCTGTCAATTTTCATGCGGCTGCCCGCTTCATGCGGCTGCCCGCTTCAAGCGGCTGCCCGCTTCATACGGCTGTCCGCTTCACGCGGCTGCTCGCTTCATGCGGCTGCCCACTTCATGCGGCTGCGTCCTTCATGCGGCTACTTCCTTCATGCGGCTGCCCACTTCATGCGGCCGCGCCCTTCATACGGCTGCCCACTTCATGCGACTGCATACGACTGCCCACTTCATACGACTGCTTCCTTCATGCGGCTGCCCGCTTCATGCGGCTACCTCCTTCATGCGGTCGCCTCCTTCGCGAAGCTGCTGCCCCCATACGGCGGTTACTTTCATGTGGCTAGGACTTGGGGGTCACCCGTATGCGGTTCACTTAGACCACACTCATGCGGCTCTGCCAGACGCCCCGCTCATGACGATTGAGACACATGGCAATCCTCATGACAAGTTGAGACACGTGGCTGTCTTATCCCCTCGGAGTTATGGCTACTCGCAAATCCTGACAACCAGATTTAGTACAATCACCATTATTACTCAAATTAAATCAGATTTGTTGTAATTAAGTAAATGGGACACGTGGCGGGAGATCCGAGTTTGTCATAACAGATTATGAGGATTTATTACAATCAGCATTAATTGCCCATACAGATTTGGCATAATCAAGAATCAATTGCCCAGATGTAATGCAATCAAGATTAATGGCCCAGATGATTGGCCGCCGACTTTTTAAGGAGGGAATCATTGCAAACCCTAATGATCACACCCCACTCCTATAAATAATAAGGTGCCATTCCCTTGCAGAAGGATCGGATCCAGAGAAACAAAGAAAAAGAATATAGCAAGGTGCCATTCCCTTGCAAAAGAGATCCTCTCCACCCGGCTGGACACACAGAGAAACAAAAAGGCGTGCACAGAAGAGTCTTCCCATCCAGAGAGCATTTCTTCATTAGAGCCAAGGCTACGTCTGATCGTCCAAAAAGGCAGAGTGGCCGTCACTTTCCCGAGCCTCTACCCTCACCCCCAGAATCAAAACTAAACAATCGTACTTAGACTGCTGTACCTATGTTTTCGTCCCTAGGGTTTCTTTGTACGAGCGAGTTTGTGTTGTGAAGTAAAAGTCCAGTCCTCCCATATAATTGTTCTGTTCTTTTATAATCAATGGCAAACAGTGCCTAGTAATTATACTCCTCTAATATCTATGTAGACATAGTCACGACAACGATCAAGATAACAATAAGAAACCATAAACACTTGTTATTCAATCAACTCTCGGGTATGTAAACAGTCAAGACATGGGAAATATCATGTATAAGTAAAATATAACAATATAAAGTAAATGAACATAAAAGCTTAAACAAGTACTTGCCTGAATTTTTGGATGGACTAATTTCACAAATTAAAGACAATATAAACTCTAGCCTAGAAGCTATCAGCGCATGCCATCATCCCACGAACCCCGTCGCACAAACAACCACAAGTTAGATCTATGATTCCCACTCAAAAAATCCTAGAAAGTGGCATATGGGGTAACCTAATTAATTCTATTTAATTCTGGAATAAATCATCTAAAATCCTATTTTCACCAAATTAAAATTTGGAATAAAAACTAAACACAAATTTTGGCCAGGGAAAGTCACGGTTGTTTGCAAAAACAAAAAGTTTATAACAAACTTACAAAAAGAGTACAAGAGTACAATGAATTATGGAAAAGTACAACTTTAGGAATCTGATCAGAAGACGATCACTTTATCTCCTGAACTATGTGAACTTGAAGACTAGAGCCTCTGGAGAATGCAACAACAATTTTGCAAGAGTTCCTGATCTCTGTGATGCTTTGGTAATGATTGGAAACTCTATTTATAGAGTTCAGGAAATAACTATTTTAGCAGTTATTCTGATGTGCACGAGGCTGAACTGCGCCACTTTGTGTTGCGCCAACCTTATGTTGTGCCAACTTCCATTCAGTTACACAATCGTGTACTAACTGTATTTAGACGTGTGGCATCATATGATTGAGATGCGCATGGTCGTGTACAGAGTAGTGGACACGTTTTGAGACATTAGTGGTGCGCCATATCATCCTATTTTAGAATGAAAGTTGTCTCAACTTTATCAGGTTGTACGAGCTTCAGTCAACAAGTCAAACTGCGCCTGATTGGGTTACGCCTAGGCGCAACTCAGCGCATAGGCATGTGGCAGCATTTGAATGTATGAGAAGAATTTGTTCAGATTGCGCCTAGGCACAACTCACAGAGTGTGCAGGGAATCTATTCGGATTGTGCCTAGGCACAACTTTCAGGATATGCAGAGCAGCTGTCAACCAAATCTTCTCGAGCGGCACGCTTTGAGGGGTTCGAAGAGATTTTCTTTGTTTATCGTGTTGTCAGCTGTCAGTGCTGTCAGGCAATGATGGCAATTAATGTCAGACGCCACGTAGGCTCAGGCGCAATGTGATTTGGGCACAGTCTGTTGTCAGGTGCAACCTAATCAGTCGCGCAGTTTGATCTTTAGTTTCAAAATAGTGGTGCAACTTGATTTCTGGGGCGCAACTTGATTTTTAGGTAGTAAAAACATGACACAACTTGATTTTTAGGCTCTACAAGACCCCCTTCAAAGTTTTCGAATTTTGAAATTTTATAAAACTTCGAAATACTTTGAATCATGATAATGACTGAGTCAAGTTGCGCCTATCTTGCGCAGTCTGTCATAAGTTGTTACGATTTTTCATGCGCAACTTAAGGCAACTGTTAGGATTCTATCTTTTTAGGCTATAAATATCCCCTAATTAGCCTATTGTAACTCTTTACATTTGCTTCTAATCTTCTTTGAATCCTTGCGACCTTCTTCTCTGATTATTCTCTCGACGACATGGCCCCCAAGAAGACCGTCGCCAACAAAAGGAAGGGCGTCGCCGCCCCCATCGACTCATGTTCCGTCAACTCGTACGCTTCAGTATGCGCCACCCACTTCTCGATGAAAGATAGCCAACCCAGCACTGGAAGGTGATTAAGGACGAACAAATTAGACCTATGGACGATGATTTCATCACTAATTGACTTGCGCCCCTCTTTTTAGAGTGTGGCGCATCAAAAACTTTATGCCACCCCTTCTTAAGGTGTGGTTGCTTTTTTTAAACATTGTTCGTTCTTACGAACCATATTGTGCATGCTGTTGCGCAACTTAGTTTTTTACGTAATAAAAAATATTGCATAACTAAGTTGAGGCGCAATTCAGTGTGTGGTGCAACTTGAGGTGTTGCACAACTTAAGTTTCGTGCAACACAGTATGTAGCACAGCTCAGGTTGTCGCGTAACTCAGAATATTGTGCAACTTATTTGTTGGTGTCACGCCCCAGAACCAGAATACTGGAGAGCGGGGGCAGACATAGCCAGCTACGTATATTGAAATAGAATACATCTCAACTATACGGTCACGGCTGTCTAGATATGAGGGTTTACTATAAGCCAACAGTCTCTTAAGGTCAAGCCTATTGTCTCAATCTCAAGCAAATAATATAATTACAAGATGTTTGACCACCAAATATACAATAAAAGGCGTCCCAAATATTACATATCAGCTGATCATGAAGCTAGTCGTTACAAAATGTTAGGACTAGCAAGAGTTTAGTCGTACATGATCAACCCTAGGATTTGTTAATCATGTTTACAGCCCGTAGGTAGACAGTAAGTAAAGTGCATCGAGCTAACAGGTGCTCGTCGGCTAAACGTCTCAAAAGAATAACTTTACAATAGAGTGAGCGAAACAAAATAGAAAACCCATTCGTAGCCCGGGTTCCTTCTAGTCGCCACCATCGGGCTGGAAGCTTGGTAGATCCTCGGGAGCTGCTCCAAAATCTGGCCACACAAAACCAGCTGGGTCAACCCCAGAAAGAGCAAGTGCCACAATGGGGGCCACGAAATAAGAACAAAAGCCAGCAATCAGCACAAAAAATCTAATATTAAAAGTTGAATTAAGAAAACATGTCAGGATGATATACGATGAGATAACCATGGAACTATTCCGATAGCCAGGTTATAACCCGTAAACCAAACAAGGACCGGGGTTGTAATCCTTCATCTGAACAGAGCTTGGTTTCCCACCATTTATCGGCAAGATAATAATGCAAGAAATCAAAACAGGAAGCAATCTTGTACGGGATCAAGACATGGCTAGACTGGTTATACTTCATTCAATCAATCACGGCCAAGCAGTTACTACGGCTTACTACTTTAACTAACTAGGGTTATTACAGGCCTAATTACTAACAAGATGCAGTGAGATTGTTCCACAGCCACAAGCCCTGCAGACCATCCAGGCTACCCAGGATGAAAGATTAGGGTTGAATTCAGGTGGGTACATCGCCCGGGAGACAAATGTACCCTTAGGTGACTTAGAGGGTGCAACACGCGACGGTGTGCTGGAAATGTGCCCTACTCGACGGCAGGCTACAGATCCCAAGAGCGCCCAGGTAACAGGATTGCCTGTAGCTGTGTCATCTCTTCATGACTACTGTGTTATTCTATTTATTAACCTTAATCCATTTTAGTAGGAACTTCTGACCGTGGTACTCAGGAGTCCCATCCGAGACATGATGTAAGACAGGACAAGTGGATTAACAAGCAAGCAAGAAAGAACCACCTACGGTGTCAAGGCAGGTCAAGTTAAGTTATCAAGATAAATCATGCCAGGATACTTGTCAGGAATGTGCCACGACGGGCCACTATCAAGTCAGGTTGGTCATGTCAGGAGTGCACCACTATGGGTCACTGTCGTGTTATGCAAGTTCTTTGCAATACCAAGCCATGTACAATAGTCATTCCAAACATATTAAGTAAAATCAAGTTCATGACAAGGGGTCAGGGAAGCAGAAAAGCCAAGCTTAAAGAAATAAGACCAAAACTCCAAGAGCCTGTGGGTTAAGCAAGGGGTCAGGGAAGCAGAAAAGTCACGCACGCTCAAGGAAGCAGCTGCGTGAAAAGTCACGCACGCTACAGGGAGCAGCTGCGTAAAAAGTCACGCACGCTACAGGGAACAGCTGCGTGAAAAGTCACGCACGCTCAAGGAAGCAGCTGCATGAAAAGTCACGCACGCTACAGGAAAGCAGCTGTGTGAAAAGTCATGCACGCTACAGGGAGCAGCTGCGTGAAAAGTCACGCACGCTCAAGGAAGCAGCTGCGTGAAAAGTCACGCACGCTACAGGAAGCTGCGTACGTGCAAAAGCACGCAAGCAGAGAGCTGCGTACGCGTAAAAACACGCACGCAGGGTCTGGGTCTTCTTCTCCATGGCTGAGAAGAAGCTCCAATGGCTCCAAAACTTCAAAACCTCATAACTTGGCCATCCGAACTCCAAATCCAGATTTCCAAAGTTCCAACTTGGGTGGAATTGAATGCTCTTCCACATGGAAACACCAAAACTCATGAAAATCCAACTTAAAGAGATCAAACCATGCAAAATCCGAAAATAGAAATAACTTAGATCTAGAGCCAAGGAGACTTCAAATCATAAAACTCCAAGTTCTAATGTTGATCACCAAGTCCTAAACTAGCAAATGGACAAAGAAAAGAGGGTTCTCATGTAGTGGCAAGATGCACTTGCCTAGGGTTGGGAGAGTTGTGGAGGAAGGAGAAGAAGAAGAAGAAGAAGGAAATAAATGGTGGTTATGAGGAGAGAGAGTGGTAGGTGGGGATATAAAGAGGGTGGGTTGTGGTGTGTTGAAGGTGGAGTGTAGGGCTAGGGTGTTCCAACACATAAAACCGAACCAGACCGAACCATCCCCAATAAAACCGAGCCATGCCAAAACCAAAATACGAGAAATACCGAAATTCCACAAGTCGAGAAAAATTAAATATATGCCAAAAATCCAGATACGAGCATAAATATGAAATACGGGAAATACGGAAAATGAGGGTGACAGTTGGCGCAACTTAGGATGTTGCGCAACTCTGAATGCCGCGCAACTCAGGATATTGCACAACTTAATTGCTGGCACAACCTAGGATATTTGTACAACTTAATAGTTTGTACAACTTAATTGTTTTGCTTTTTATAAAGTTGTACAATCTTGTTGCTTATAATTTTTGTTCATGTATTTTTTTACAGTTGATCTTAGGGAAGACCCTAATGCTGAAAGATTTGCTTCAGCATTCAATGTCCCGGAGTACAAGGAAAATTTATCTCATGTCACATTCCCTCAGTACGACGGTTCTGAAGCACGAAAAACCCTCCTTATTGCCCAAGAGAATCAAATCCTGCTGAACTTAATGAACAGAGAACCTCTTAAAAGTTTGGTTACTGTGGTCCACAAGAAACCTGCCTTTCTTTTTGGAGATGCCATCAAGAAGACTTTCCAGCCCAAGACAAGAAAAGAGTAGAGAATTTTCACAAAGGAGGATAAAGTCATATATCTTACAGAAATATCAAAGTCTATGGCATTATCCCAATATGCTTTTGCCAGTTATCCCAGAAGAATGTCATGGGATCTGACTCCCATTCAGTAGGCGAGAGTCGGTAAAATCTGTTACAAACTGGGTTCGAATAACAGGGACCTCTTTTACAGTACCTCTAAAAAGTACAATACACATTTAAGAGGTTTGAAGCCGAGCTGCATCCCTCCCGAGGATTCCTTCCTGCTCCTTCCGGTCAGAATATCTATTTTTGCAAATACATTTGCAAAACATGAAGGAAGATATCCATACCGCGCTATGCGTATGACAGGTCTGATTAATCCAAAGATGAAGCATTGGAGCAGTTTGTCTATTTAGATTTTGGATCAATTCAAGGACAAGCTCCTCGATCTGGGTCTCTACAATGCCATCTGGACTACAGTATATGGCATTCGCCCGAATGCTCATATGTTTTTGGCTCTAGTAGAGAGGTACAATGAAAGCACTGGGACTTTCATGACTCTCCATGGAGAAATAGGATTTGCTCTTCATGAGATGGAATATCTCTCTCACCTACCAATGGGCGATAATCCATACGAAGAGTATGTGCCCACAAATGATGAATTGGATGCTATGGCAGAGGAGAACCCTTAGATGATCGTAGTTTTCCAAGAATTATTGTGTCACTATAAGATCTGCTTGCTCTACTATAAAAGTGCTACTGCGGGTACTTGTTATACCACCAAGTGGATGCCTTATCTCTTCTTGGGTCATGCACGGGAAGACAAGCCACTCAAAAATCAAGCCTGTGCTTCTCGTTTCTTTGAACCCTTCAATCAGAGCGACATATAATCTCTAATGGAGCAACATGAACATGGAGATGTCATGCTGGATGAGGATTTGCATCCGTTCAAGGCTGGCGACACTCTCCAGAGTTACCTTAGACAGGGTTACAGACCTATGTCTGAAGAGGCCCAGCTAGCGGGTTTTCTATTTTTATGGCTACGACGCTTTATAGTTCCAGGAGCCAGTGCAGTCGACAGATTCCATCGGGGCTTCCTGTTTGTTGCAGCACGTCTTATCTTTGGATACAAGATGGATCTCTTATCAGCCATGACCTGCCGCTTGAACGCATGATTGCGTTTTTTTGTACAGACCATGTTAAATGACAAAGCGGCGAGGCAAGATTTTTTTCGTACCGAGATGCCATACACCTACTTGTTCGGATGGCTATTGCTTCACCATCCCTGTTTGATGAACCCTGATATGGAAACTGTTGACGGAGACTTCATCTAACGCTTTTCAAACGCTCAGTGGCAATATACTGCTCTTTCAGAGTGTAGACTTGCCTTGAACCGAGGACCGGGATGGAGTTTTCAGTGTGTCGGGCCTCCTCATGGATATAAAGCTATATCTCCACAAATGATGGATTTGACTGCAGAATCACTCTGTTTAAGCCCGCCCATCTTTTCGTGGCTGAAGGCGATCCGTCCCTCTCACATGGTCTATAGATTCGAAGAAGAGTGCTACTTGAAACCGTACTTGCTAAGTCGATTTGTACGATAGTTCGGATATGATCAGCCTCATGTGGGTAACGCCACCACTTGCCTATAGGCCAAGGTTTACCTCATCGATGGAGCTAGGGCCTGGAGCTATTACAACGCCCGGGGTACAAAAGCTATATTTTCCATGCCCTACGATCTTCCATAAGGCTCGTGTATGTTATATACATACGCAAACTTCTATACTTCAGCAAACACATTCGCTGAAAACTTCCATCCTGCACACAGCTTCGTAACTGAAAAGAGATCCAAACAAGGAAAACATACAGCTCACTCTTTTTGGGATGCAGAAGACAAAAATCCTGCAGATCCACCACTGGAGACATCAATTTTAATGAACTATGCTGATCAAGTTCAAGATCATCTGGACGTGTCCATAAAGGTGCGAAAAGAAAAATTTTCTGTTAAGGGTTTGAAAAAAAAAAGACTAAGAAGACGACAGCACCTCCTCAGCGGGATAATAGACCAGACTCTCCAAGGGTTCCGAAGAAAAAGAAAAGAACGTCACTGGTTATCAACGAACCAACGACCACGAGAACAACTCGTTCTCAATCAAAACAAATGCTCCTTAGTTCTTCCTCTGGAGAGAAGGACATCACTCCTACTTCTATTCAGAGGCAGGGGAGAGTCATATAAGGAGGAACATCTACTTCTTTGATCGATCCGAAGAGTGATCGCACTGGAGCTGCTGCGGAGCCGGTCGCATCACTACCCAGAGAAGTCAGAAGGAAGTTGGTAGTTACTAAAAAAATACCATCTCAAGAAGGTAATATCAAAATTGTGATATACCCTAATATATTAATTTTTTTGTCACAGATGTATATTAAATTGATCTCTTTCTTTGCATTTGTTATTTCAGCAGACGTCCAGCCTTCTGTACGTATTCCCGTAAATGTACTTGCTGCGGTGGGGATAACAGTTCCATCTCAACTCCTGTGAGTTCAGAAGCTGCCTCTCCAGAGAAAGATCTGCCTCCACAAGATCTTCCAAAAGCTCAAGAATCTACTCATTCTGAAGAGGCAATGATTGAAGCTTTGGCTAATTGTGACTTTGGTGAATATGATGATGATTGGAATAACACTACTAAAGAAAAACAAACTTTACTGAGTGCACCATCACCTCAGGAACTCTCAGCTGATGATGATCCTTCAACTGCTGAAGATGAAGAGAATGTGGTTATCGATGACGAACATATAAATCCCAAGATCGATGAACCCATAACCTCTGAGAAACCTGAGACGTCTAGAGTGGCAGCTGTAAAGCCCCTAAATTTCTACTATATTTTTAGTACTGATTTTTTTTTGTATTTATACGTCGCATAGTCGTATTGTACGTCGCACGGGAACTTGTGTTTTTCGTATTTACTCGTCGAGTGCGAATATGTGCGAGGTACATATTTTTAGAAAAAATGGTTTTTGATTTTATTATCGGTGATGGTTTCAAAATAATATATAAATAATTATTTTTATTAAAGGCAAAACCTATTATTTTATTTATTTATAAAATGCTATCTTATTTTAATAGTGGTAATTTAGAAAACTAGATTTATGTGAATATTCTACTCGTGTAAAGCACATGAAAAATTATTTCATGTATATTTTCAAAATTTATTTTTATTACTTATAATAAATTATTTAGCAAGAAAGTACTTTAAATATTTGAATGTTTATGTTTATTTTCAAAATTGTTTATCTAAATTATTAAAGTGTATTTTAAAGATGTTTCCTATTACTATTTAAAATATTTATTCTCATTTTTGAAATTATTATGCTATTTAATTTAAAATGTAGCTTGAAATTATTTCCTATTGATACTTAAATATTTATTATGAATTTTCAAAATTTATTATTATTGTAATTTTATTTTTCATAAAAATATTTCTGATTGATATTTAGATTAATTATTATGATATGAATTTATTTTATGGATTCTATTTTTAATGTAAAGATAGATATACCTAGATTTAAATTTGATTCGGATTTGGACTGAATTTTCTTCAAATCTATTTAAATTAATATTAAATTATCTAACGGGGTTTTGAATTTTCCTAATCATTATCAAACGAGGAGTCCACCTCCTATATAAGGAGAGGCTCCATTTTCTTTTCTCATAACCAAAATTTTCTCCACAAATATTTTCCCCACCCACGTGCATCGTGTCCATGTTTTCCCTACCCAATATCTTATTCCAAAATTATATATACATTCCATTATTTCCGTGTCGGACACCCCCGACACCATCAAAATTTCTATCCATAACCCTAGCACTATCTGCCGCAGCCACCGACCCCACCTGCTATATGCGTGATCAGTCGTCCACCGTCTTCTCTGAGGAGTCACTACCTTCCGTCCAAACCCGGCCTGCCACCCTCGTCGGCACCACCGCACTAGCCGAGACCCTATATCCTCCGCTTCCATCTCGTCGATCCCAGCCAACTCCTTACAAACACAAAAACTACTTGTCAACGCGACCGGAACCATCTACTGCCTCCATCCCAGCAACCGCCATATGTACTACCACCACGGCTGGCCACACCTAGACAACCCCTGTCGTCGGCGTCGATATCACCCGGTCACCCAACTACCACCTACTCACCGACAGCATGCCAGCCACCGCCACCAACGGCGCCATCCCAAATCAAAAACACCCAAAATCCCACCACTAATAACCAAACCCGACCTTGACTTACCTCTAGCCGAGCGCCGCCCATACGACTCTCGCTGCCCTCCGCCGTGACCTCCCGAGCCTCCGTACGCGTGGCAGCCTTCTCGCCGCGCCGGCCTCGTCAAGCCGCGAGCTTCGTCCGGAGCCGAACACCTCTGCCATAGCCGCCGCATCTCGATTCTCCGTCCGCCTCTGCTCGGCTCAACGCCCAACCGCCCGGCCGCTCGCCGCCACTTTCTCCAGTTACCTCTCCGCCTTCCAACCTCGTCGGCGAACCGCCCCCATGTCCTCCGCGCACATCCGCGCCGCCCGCTCTGATCTCCCGATCCCTCTCTCCCTTCCACTTCTTTCTCCTCTCCCCCTCGATTTCCTCTCACTTTCGTTCTTCTCCTCATCTCTCTCTCTCTTCGTGTCTCCTTTCCGCTCCTTTCATTCCCTCATTCTCTTTCTCTGTCTCCCTAATCTCTTCAAAAAAAAAGAGAAAGGAGCTGGACTTTTTGTTTTTTTGATTTTATTATTATTATTATTATTATTATTCTATTGTTATTTTTGTTTTCCTTAGTTGATTAATTTTATTATTATTATTATTATTATTATTATTATTATTATTATTATTATTATTATTATTATTACTAATCACTATCATTACTAAATCAAGTCTACTGATTTAATGTATGTATGAATATTGTTATTTTAAGCTTTCAACAAAATTAATTAATAATATTTTGAGTAATATAGTGGTATACCAATACAAATTTTTCTTAAATTTTATTTTTTTTATTTTTATTTTTATTTGTTACTATTATGGTTATATCCAATGTTTTACTATTATTTCTAATATTTTTATATTTCTAAAATTGATTCTTGCATTATTTCAAATACTATTTTACTAAAGTATTCTAGCTATTTTTCTTTCAAAACATAATTTGGCCTTAAATATATTACTATATAGTTTTTAATCAAAATGTAAGTTTTGAGCCTAAAAATATTTAGACTAATAAATTGTAGATTTCAAATTTGTTCTTATATATTTTCCTCTTAAGTATGGTATTATAAGTATATTTTAAAATAATATATGTATTATTTTCACCAACTCAATCATTATCGATTCCTGACCATCATATTCTACGCTCTTACGAATCTAGAACTTCTTTATGTCGTCCCTAACTAAATTGACCATTCTGGACCCGATGGAACAGTCCGTACCATCATCGGAGGTCACCTTGTGTAGTTATTACAATGAAGTCGCATGATGTGCCACCTTGACCATCGTAGCACACCATGCGACCCACCAGGCAAGTATACCTTGCTAATTTACTGTCATATTATTTATTTTTCGTTTTATTTATTTTATTTCATATTGTTAGTTTCCTTTGTTATAAATTGCGCGTCCAAGCCACACTTGGGTGCAAGCGACTCTATTAGTCGTTTTACTTTACTATATGCATGTTAACTTAGTTTTAGCGGACTACCTTCTTATTGGGGGATATCCTTATATCTCCTTGGGCCATGACACACACTACACGGTTTGAGACATTTTGCTAGGGGCACGACTTATGGACATGCCATCTCTAAAGTCGTGTGACGGTAGTTGTTCGTAACTGCTATGACTAGGGTTTTAGAGACTCAAGCAGTTACAAAACTGGACGAGCCATGGACATGACTTGAACAGTGTAGGAAATATTGGGGGAGGACAATCGCTAGTGCGTATGGGAATCCAAATAGGTAAACCACAGTCTTCGGATAGAACTATCGCGATTTATATTTGCAGATACCCTCTGACATTTTAGACGTTACGGACGGATACAGATGACTAGATGCCAGTTACGTACACATAGCCTAAATTCCACCCGTGCGTATGAAAGTTGTTATCTAAATTGCACAATAGATGGTTAGCATTCCCTTTTGCATATTGGTGTTTAGGAGAGTTTTACATATTATTATTATTTTGACAGTTCATATTAGCTTGTTCTTTCTGTATCTTGCTACGTCCGTCTGAGGACCTGGTTATTCCCCAGGTGTGTTTATGTCTTCCGCAGGTATCCTAGCCGGGATCGTGGTCTTCTTCATTTATTCGAAGATGAAGTGACTTGGTTCCTCCTTGCTACTTCCACTTAGTCCTTTTATATATCATGTATTTCTTCCTTTTTATTTTGGTTGGTAGTGGATGTGTCTCCACCCAACATATTGTACCAAGACATTTCATTATATGATATCTTTTATTCCTTTATTTTATGGATGAGATTAGTTAGTTGTGGTTTACTACATTTTACAGCTTATGTATACATACAAGTCCCCTGTACTTCGTATGTATACAGCTGGCATGTCTACGTACTTAGTCCTACGTATTTTGGGACTGGGGCATTACAGCAGCAGAATTAGTAAATGAAACTCTAATGACTCTTCCACCTCAGACTGAATCGGGAGCAGAAAGTAGTCAGGCTACTATGTCTGCAGAAACCCTGTCAAAGCTTCAGTCAGAGACATTGCCACCTCTTGAAACTCCTCGTGATGTACCCAGCTTAGGTAAATTTCTAAGCATGATCAAGTTGTCGTAGCGCCTTCAGCATTATATGTTACTAATATAAATGACATATGTGATTTGCAGAAGAACCCACATGGACTGTAGCAGGGGAGGAAGTTCTTCTCATATTAGTGCTCAAACTGAAGTGCCTCTACCTACTAAAACTGTAAAGACTCCAGCGGACGTAGTAGCCACTCCAGGAGCCGTGGAAACTAACAAATTTGTGGTGGCCTCCTTCACGAGTCTTCTTTACATCCCTGGAGCCTCTAGTTCATAGAGTGATGGAGAGAGAAGATGTTCCTTTTAGCACCGTCAAAACTCCCTCTATATTTTTGATCGGAGGCATCCGTAGTCAAGGAGACGAGGTTCAGGCTACATTTTTGGAACATATTTTGCATGAGCTGGAGGGCTCAATTAAAGCTTATAAGGAGATAAAAAGAGGAGATATCGAGCAACTAGTAAACACGGAATATAAAACTATGGCTCGAGAAGCAGAAACTAGTAAAGCCAATTTTGAGACATTTTTGCTGGCTTTCACTAGACAATCCTCCGAATTAGACATCCAGATCGCTGATGCTGCTGTTATTACCGAGAGTCATAAGACTAAGGTTACAGAGGAAGAGAAAAATGCTGCTGATCTGGAGGCTAAAATTGCCCAGCTTCAAGCAGAACTCCAGACTGTCAAGCAGAGCTTAGAACAGGAAAGTCAATTGCACCAAGCTGCTGTTAATCAAATGGAGGCTCTGAAGCATCAGAAGGAGGAATTTGAACGTCTGCAGAATGAAGAATTAATACGACAAAGTGCTGCTCTACAACCTTTCGATCCTGAATCAGGAAGAGTTGAAGCCAGACAGAGAGTGCTAGATTCTCGTGATGAAAGAGTTCAAGTTCTGAAGAAGCAAATTGCAGAACTTATCACCTATCCTTCAGAGTAGGATGAGCAAATTTTGTTGTCTTTTTTTTTTATTACAATGTACTTCTTTTTACAAAAATGAAATAAAATAATTTTTTTATTGTGGTTCCATTACTTGTTGCATTTCTTGTTATAGATATAAGTAATAGAATAGAAAATATATTCAGAGGTACTGGACATGATATATTTCTTGATTTAGAAAATAATAATATTTATTATATCTGCTCAGAGGTATTATGGACGTGGCAGAATATAAAGTTTAGCAATACTGTTATTTCAATAGACAACTTTATCATAGGTAATAGGGACGTGACAAGTTGTTGATATAGATAATCGGAATTCAGAGGTATGGAGGACACAAATTCTTGTTATTTACAATAAAGTAAATAAAAGACAATAAATGCCAAGATTATTTGATGAATGAATAAAAAGTCAAAGAAAGTGAATGAATGAACAGTCACTTCGGTTTTCGAGGAAAAGACGTTGAATGAACAGTCATAAATGAATGAACAGTTGGACTTCTTAAAAAGTCGCATCGGTTCTCGAAGCCGACTATCTAGTCGTTCTGTTTAAAAATAGAGCAAAAACTTTTGTAGATATCGTCAATTTCTTTTCTTTCTGTACAAAATGTCTTCCAAAGACTTGCTCACTCCAAAGATCGAAGGAATGACTGAGATGCCTCCTGCTGAACCTCCGGTAACTTCTAAGAAAGAAGTGGGTGAAGGCTCGACTGTTCCTGCACCAAAGCAGGACTTGATTGCCAAGCTGGTGGAGCCTGGGAAGACTGTCGAAGAAGAAGCAGTAAGGGTGGCTGCCTGTGAATTGCTAGTGTGTTCAGACAATGAGATGTTTGAATTGCTGGCAAACGATGTATTTAATCAAGAAGGATCGGGTCCTCGTCCCCATCCTTAATATTATGTAACTCTTTTCTGCTTTTAAATAAAAATGAACTTTTATTTATATTATTTTTTGAATGAAGAACAGTTTGCTTTTATATATAATATTTTTTGAGAAATTTGCCATTGATAGGCATCATAGCAACTCTGTCATCCATATCTGTTAATTGGTAGGCTCCATTTGAGAAAACCTTATTTATCACATACGGACCTTCTCATTTCGCCTCGAACTTGCCTTTGCTTATATGAGTCATAGTCATAGGACGTCTGATTGTAAGAACTAGCTCGCCTTCTTGAAATGTTCGCACTTTGACCTTACGATCGAAAGCTTTTGAGATACGGGCTTGATAAAGTTCAATATGTTGTTGAGCTAGTAACCTTTTCTCATCGAGTGCCTCCAATTCTTGAAGACGGAGACGATCATTATTTCTGTGGTAAGTTTATTAGCAATGACAATTCTCAAGGATGGAATTTGAATTTCCAGAGGTAAGACAGCTTCACACCCATATACCAGCGAAAAAGGTGTACAACCTGTGGGATTACGGACTGTAGTACGGTAAGCCCATAGACATTCTCCAAGTTTCTTACTCCAATTACGTTTGCTAACAGAAACAAAATTTTTAAGGAGTTTGATAATAGTCTTGTTGAAGGCTTCAGCTAACCCGTTAGCTGCAGAATTATAGGCCATAGAAGCAACATTATTAATTCTGTTGTCATCACAGAACCTAGTAAACTTCTGACTGACGAATTGTGGCCCATTATCATGGATAATTCTACGAAGTACACCAAATCTGTATATCACATGATGTTTGATGAAGTTGATGGCACTACTAGTCTTCGCTTCAGCTAAATGTATAGCTTCAGCCCATTTTGAGAAATAATCGATTATAGCCAAGATGAACCGATGTCCTTTAGATGAAGAAGGATTGATAGGACCAATTATATCCATGCCCCAAGCTTCGAAGGGCCATGAGGCAGCAGTTGGATGAAGAAATTCTGACGATTGGTGAATGAAATCCGCATGAATCTGACATGCACGATATTTCCTTGCATAGTCAATGGCATCTGATACCATAGAAGGCCAGTAATAGCCCATACGTCGGATACGATCCTGTAATTTAGGACCAGGCTGATGTGCTCCATAAATACCATGATGAGCTTCGCGTAATATCTGCTTTGCTTCATCACCAGCAAGACATCTCAAAAGTAGTCCATCAAAAGTTCTTCGAAAGAGAGTTTTAGTGGTATGATTATAATAGAATCGAAGCGATCGACGACTAATGCTTGTAGCTTCCTTAGGATCTTCTGGTAATATGTCATGTACTACAAAGTCGATGAAAGGTGCTCTCCAATCCTCGCTAATGACATCGACTTCAGTTGAATTATTGAATTCAATGTTATGGTTGTTTTTAATACAAAATAGTTCTCTATTAGAGATAACAACCATTTGTATACTGCAAATGAGATGTTTTATTGAGTATAATAAAAGACATCAGTATATTGCAAATGAAATATTTTATTGATTTTTATACCATCATTTACAACAGGACCTTTAGCCTTAACAAGCTTAGTCAGATTGATAACTAAAGAGGGAGAAGAAGAGCGAGAAGGAGGAAAAGGCTTTTTACGACGAAGGTCGATTACAAGTGGCTCAGAAGAGGTGAGCTCCCTTTGTTCCTGACTAACACTAGGAGGCTGTTTCTTGTGAGAAGGAAGGTAGATAGTCAATGGTTTGGAAGACTGATGACAAAAAATGCATCCTTTGACAGGAATCATCAGAGTATCATTCGGTATGCCTTTCTGTTCTTCATCAGTATCCATTGCCAGTACCACCTTCATGAATTCTTCTTTGTACATGCGAGAGTCGTTGCAGTACGTTTCAACCCCTTTGAAAGGATTCAGGTCTGCAACTTCTTTCTGGACTTCTCCATTACCATCCACATAATTGAAACATTGGTTGAGAGTAGAAGGTACAATATTATGTTCATTGAGGAATAGTCTTTCCAGCAAAGCATTGTATGAGCCATGATTATCAATCACATAAAAAGTTACCTTTGTACAAAGATTGTCGATTTGAAGTTTCAGGCGTATCTTCCCCGATGGTTCACTTCTTTCTTGATTAAACCCCAAGATGGTGGTGATAGTTGTAGAAAGATTATGCACTGGGATCTTTAAAGCATCCAACAAAGATTTTGGCATGATACTAAGAGCAGACCCTGGGTCAATCAGAATGCGATTAACTTTCATGGTGTCCACATATCCCATGAAATAGAGAGGATGATCATGACGATTGTCTTCTAGGAGCATATTATCTTGTGTAAAAGTAATATTGGGCATTAATTCAAATACACTATGACAATGTGTACAACTGATTGGTTCCTTTTCGAGCTTCTTAAGAAAAGCAAGACAAGCATCAACCTACATCAAGGCTTCACTTAATGTCTCTCGAGTTTCTTTTGAGAGGCATAAGAGTTCGAAGATCGACAATCTTGCTGGAGTATTGGCCAGTTGAGCCAGTATATCAAAATTATACGGCTTTTTAAGTCCAAGAGATGATGACTTCTTCAATGCTTTATCAAAACGGACATGTTGCTTTTCCTTGTCTGCTGATGTCGGTTTGGGAGGAGTTGGTTCCACTACTGGCGAGGATGTAGATGGTATATTCTCAGCAGAAGAAGATGATGTAGAAGGAACATCAGGAGATGGGACAGTATTCTCTTGAGTTTTGGGATATTCTCGAAGATAAGGTTTCCCTGATCTAGTACCGATTAGAATTTTTCTTCTGCTACCGGTTCAAAGGATACCATGTTGCAGCTCTTATATTTAGTTTTGGAGCATTTTTTTGATTGGAAGGGGAAGGCGCTTCAAAGTCTGCTACCAGATCTGGATGAATCCACATAATTTCTTTTTTGTCAATTGACAATGGAACAAGACCCTCATTTTAGGGAGGTGGGAGATTCACGATCTCGAAAGTAGCCCTCGAGATAGAGACAACACCATCTTGTACAAGTTGTGGTGGAAAGTCACCAAATTGCACAGAGACGATATTAGCCGTCACAGTCTTCTCATCTTGTTAAAGATTAATCGCTCTAGAGTTGACCATCTCTTGGATTTTGCCTTTGAGCACATAGCATGCTCGAGTTGGATGTCCTATAAATCTGTGATAAACACAATATTTAGGGTGGTCAGTTTTACCTACTTCTTCTAGCCATTTTGCCTCTGGCAGTTGAAGTTTATTGCTTTTGATCAAGCAATCAAAGATGCTCATAGTATCATCTTCGTCAAAAGAATACTCTTCTTTTGGACGGGGTGCTTTCTGTGGTGGTGCTGATGGAATAGGTGCCGTCTGAGTAACATTAACAGCCAATGACTCCTTGCCCTTAAGATTAATGGCCAATATTTCTTTACCCTTGCGGTTGTTCTGGCGATTATTACCACCGGGTGTAGAATGTTTATCTTGATTAAGATGATTCATTTGAACTCCTAACTTCTTGAACTTTTCGGTACTAACCTCTGCCGTCTTGGCATTCACAATGAAAGAAGGCTAATCTTGGAATTGTGTTGATTCCGTCCACATGCTGATAATAGACAATAAGTTTGATTTGCATGTGTCTATTGTTACAGCAGATGGAGTTCCTAAAGACATTTTAAGTGCCTTTCGGTAGAATCTTTCAATGAAACTCTCTGTGGATTCATTGTGTCTTTGTTTAATTTTAATAAGGGCAGACATCGTCATATCGTTGACTCCCTCATAGAATCGTTCCAAGAACATTTGCTTGAAACCAGCAAAAGAAGTTATGCAGCCATCAGGCAAAATACGATACCAGTCGTATGCTGTACCGGCTAAACAACCGACGAACACTCTGGTAAGAAGAGCATCATTTGGCTGCAATTGGTCATTCATCACTTCAAAATAATTGATGTACTGACTCGGAGAAGTACTGCCATCAAACAACATAATGGTTGGAAGCTTGTATTTAGGAGAAAATTGAACCTCCTTCCATTCTGCAGGATAAGGTTGTTTTATTCCAAGTCTTTGTAGACCATCTTTCTACTTAAAGGTCTCAAACTGAGTGCGTAAGAGTTTTACAGCCTCATTAGCATCTCCTGATGTTTGAGAATTAATGGGTTGATTTGAATTGTTAGGAGGAGAAACATCATGGTAATTACTACCCCCAGCACCAGACTGACTGGGAGCAGCTTGGACTGGTACAGAAGCAACCTGAGGAGGAGGAACACCCAGACTAACATTAATCGGTACAAAAGATGCTATAAGCACAGAATTTGTAGCAGGATTTATAACCAGTGGTACTGTATGTTGAACCACGATTATAGTGTACATACTTGCGACCATTTCAGCCATGGTCTTCAGTTTATTCTCTAGTACAACAATTCTTTGCTCTTGACTTACTGAACTAGAAGTATCTTGGTTTTCTGTAATAGCATACGCTGTCACTTCTCTTGCCATTATTGACGAGATAGTTTATTCAGAACTTTTACTATCTGCATCAAAATCAGACAAGGAATCCTCTACTAGATGAGTGATGGGAAGATCTTCCTGATTGAAGACATCCTGATCCGAATTCCGATCTTTAGATCTGGTATGTTGAAAGACCCCTTCACTGGATTCACGAAGTTGTCTCAATTATTGCTAACTCGGATTGCGAGATGAGCCACGCTTTGAGGATTTTCTACCCCTAGTGTCTCGGGAAGTCATATTGACAGAAGCATATAACAGCTCGTCTTCATCTTCCGTCATAGGTTCCGGAATTGAAGTATAGTTTAGATGATCGAAGACAGATCGTTTAGCTGATTGACAATAAAACTTGATGACTACCTCATGAAGGCAGTGGCGTTCTGATGAGTGATTTAGAGGTAAGTGAGACATCTCTGTGATCTCTCGTCTTTGTGTAAGATGTTCCCGAAGATCAGTTACTACTACCGGACGAGAAGAAGTCGAAGAAATATATTCCTTAATGATATTAGGAACATGCCTCCTGTTCTTAAGATGTTTAGTTCCATGAGTGTACAAAGAAGTACTTAGCTCATTGGCATAAGTGATTGGGTCCTTATTTTCAAATTTTTGTTTTTGGTACAGATTAGCCTTTGGCATAGGATTCTCGCATTTCACCAAAGTTGATACTGATTGACGTCTATTGAGATAAGCACGTAAATCAGAGAATTCTGCTCTGGGTGCCTCAGTTTGAGATACCGTCAATTTTCCTTGCTTGGATCTTGAGATATGCAAGGTTGGAAGATCTTGAACAGTCCCCATAGGGGTAGGCAAGATACCTCTTTGATCAGTATTCTTTCCCCTAGCAGAGATTTGAAGACCTCTGTTTAAGGGAATGGAATCTGATATATCTTCCTCTGAGTCATAGACTAGGGAAGTTTGAGAAAAGACCAAAGGGTACTTTTCTTTATTTTGTGGAGGGTTAGCTAAAAAGCGTTTCCCTCTATTTCGTTGTAGGACCGTCTTGGGCACAGGTTACGCCAGTTGAGAAAGTGTCAAAGGACCCTTCCCTTTGTTCTGTCTAGTTTTGGCACTAGAACATTGTTTCTCCAAGTTCAGAACTGGAGAATTGGATGAAAGAATAGCCAAAAGACTAGATCCTTTGGGTTGCGTCAGAGCAGCATGATGAGCAGACTGCGCCTGGACAACAGAGTGCTTAGGTTGCGCCATAGCCATATGGGCTACTGGTTGTGCCCTAGCAACAGATTGTGCCTTGGCAGAAAGATGGGTTGCTTGTGCTTTGGCAGCAAAGGGAGTAGTAGACTGCGCCTTGACAGTAAGAATAAGTTGCACGCGGGCAACAGAAGCAGGAAGAGTAGACTGCGCACGGGCAGCAGAAGCAGACTGCGCCTGAGTCACAGAGACAGATTGCGCCTGGGCAACAGATGCAGGTTACGCCTGACCAACAGCAACAGTAGAAGACTTAGGAGTCCACACAGTTTGGTTCTTGGTGATAGCTACAGTGCGCTTGTTGCACTTCTTGTTGATCATATCTTCAAAGGCTGTCTGGTTGACTTGAATAACCAGAGTCTTCTGCATCTTGTCGATCGACGCAGCATCACATTGAGTTGTCACCTTCTCATCGGAGGAGAAAGTCGTCTCCAGCAGAGTCACCATTTTGTTTGCAAAAACAAAAATTTTATAACAAACTTACAAAAAGAGTACAAGAGTACAACGAATTCTGGGGAAGTACAACTTTAGGAATATGATCAAAAGACGATCACTTTATCCCTTGGACTATGTGAACTTGAAGACTAGAGCCTCTGGAGAATGCAACAGCAATTTTGTAAGAGTTCCTGATCCTTGTGATGCTTTGGTAATGATTGGAAACTCTATTTATAGAGTTCTGGAAATAACTGTTTTAGCAGTTATTCTGATGTGCGCGAGGCTGAACTGCGCCACTTTGGGTTGCGCCAACTTCCATTTAGTTACACAATTGTGTACTAACTGTATTTAGACACGTGGCATCATGTGATTGAGATGCGCATAGTCGTGTACAGAGTAGTGGACACGGTTTGAGAGATTAGTGGCATGTGCGCCACGTCATCCTCTTTTAGAATGTAAGTTGTCTCAACTTTATCAGGTTGCGCGAGCTTCAGCAAACAAGTCAAACTGCGCCTGATTGGGTTGCACCTAGGTACAACTTAGTGTATTGGCATGTGGCAGCATTTGAATGTATGAGGAGAATTTATTCAGATTGCGCCTAGGCGCAACTCACAGAGTGTGCAGGGAATCTATTCGGATTGTGCCTAGGCGCAACTTGTAGGATGTGCAGGACAGCTGTCAACCAAATCTTCTCGAGCGGCACGCTTTGAGGGATTCAAAGAGATTTTCTTCGGTTATCGTGCTGTCAGCTGTCAGTGCTGTCAGGTAATGATGGCAATTAATGTCAGACACCACGTAGGCTCGGGCACAATGTGATTTGGGCGCAGTCTGTTGTCAGGCGCAACCTAATCAGTGGCAGAGTTTAATCTTTAAGTTTCAAAATAGTGGCCCAACTTGATTTCTGGGGCACAACTTGATTTTTAGGTAGTAAAAACATGGCACAACTTAATTTTTAGGCTCTACAATGGTTCCAAATTCGTGGCCCATGGCACGCAAACTGAGGCATATCGTTGACTAACTAGTCAGATATTATGAACTCAAAAAATTGAGTGTGCACCCTAGTAGATTTTAGTGCCACGCGTGCACCAGAATAGGCCATGCCACAAAATCATGCTTTGGTCCAAAGTAATCGGCAATATGGCTAATCGTGACCAAATCGATGAATCATTGACCAAATTTGACTTCTACGAATAAAATAAAATAGTAAATGAATTTTTTAAATTCTGGAAAAATTATAAATTATAGATCAAGCTTTCCAAAACTTCAAACAGATCGCGAATCGGAGTTCGAAAGCTCTCAGAATCTCGAAAATCGTATGACGTATCAATTTTTGGACAACCGACACACACATAATTATCCAAAAATTCGTACACAAAATTCCAAAAAAAAAAATTAAATATTCAGAAAACTAACCTCGATACACTTCTAACAAAAAAAATGGCACACGAAAAGTACATCTGGATTGGCGGCAATCGCTCAACGAAATCGAAGAACCTCCCTTGAACTCTCTCCCAAAAAGCTGCTGGATTTATTCTAGGTTTTTGGTATTAACCTATATATATAGGAAAAAGGGAAGTCGGTGGAGCCGCTAGAGTCGGCTGGTGCTTCCATGTGGCATAATCCCGTGCTCCTCCGCTGAGATCCAACGACCCATTATGAAGCCGGCTTGGCCTGAATCCGGTTGTGGACCGGATTTTGAGCCCGCCAACGTGGGCTGTCCATTGACCGCTGGGCCCCATCCTTTGGCCTTGGTTGGCTGATAGGAGGACCCGGCTTGGGGTGTATGGGTTTTGTTATAAATCGTTTTTTTCTTTTTCTGATTTAGAAAATTGGTTTTTAATTCTTTTAACCCCCAAATAATTCTAAATAAGTCACAAAAATTCCTAAAATTCTAGAAATTATTTCTATATACCAAGAGTCTATGTAAAAGTATTGGACCCAAAATGTCTTCGTGTGGCCTTACCGTAAATCCTAAAAGCCTAAAAAAATAATATTATAGATAAAATTATCTAAAAATCTCTCAAAAATCCAGAAAACCTAAAATAGTAAAATAACACACTAGGGATTTTCTAGGGAACCTAGTGACCTTATATGACCTAGTTTTATTATACTTTAACCTATAGGCTTAGGTACGCATCATTCTGATCACAAATCAATTCCTAACTATCCCTCTTAAAATATTTTTGTCCTCAAAAATAAAATAAGGCTACATATAACAAACATTACCTTAATCTTCAAACAAATGGGGAAATCTCTCACACATTTCAGCTTTTCGCACCCAAGTAGGCTCCCATGGCGAGTGATGTCTCCATGCTACTCGAACCAAATGTATGATCTGCCTCCTCAAAACCTTCTCTCGACGATCTAATCTCTCTATTGGTTGCTCCTGGTAGGATAGGCTCGGTCCTACCTCAATTTTTGAATGATCCAATACATGGCTTGGGTCAGCCACGTACTTCCTCAACTGTGGTACATGAAATACATTATGAACATTCTCCAATGTGGGAGGTAATGCCAGTCTATAAGCAACATCTCCAACTCTGTCGAGAATACCAAAAGATCCAACAAAACTCGGACTAAGCTTCTCGCTTCTACCAAATCTAATAGTACTACGAGTCAGTGAGATCTTCAAGAATATTAAATTGCCAACCTCGAATGATAATGGCCTCCAATGACTATCTGCCTAATGTCACTATCGATTTTGTGCTACTCTAAGTCGCCCACGAATCTTCTTCACCTTCTCTGCAACATCTACGACCATCTCTGGTCCTAACAAGGATCTCTCACCCCATGTCGTCCTATAATAAAGGGGTATGACACCTTTGTCCATAGAGCATCTCAAAAGGTGACATCTCTATACTTGCTTGATAGCTATTATTGTAAGAGAACTCCACTAAAGATAAGTGATCATTCCATGACCCTCCAAGATCTATCATACAAGTACGCAACATGTCTTCTAGTGTCTGAATAGTATGCTCTGATAGCCCATCAGTTTGCGGGTAACAAGCCGTACTGAACTTGAGCTATGTACCAAGGCTGTCTTGCAAACTCCTCTAAAAGTGTGATGTGAACCTAGAATCTCTGTCGGAGACTATACTCACCGAAATACCATGCAGCCTCACTATTTGTTGAATATATAACTCTGCCAAGCCTTATGTAGACAATCCAACCTTGAAAGGTTTAAAGTATGCCAATTTGGTCAACCTATCTACGATAACCCAAATAACATCATTCCAGCTTTGCGTCCTTGGAAACCCATTGACAAAATCCATCATAATGTGTTTCTACTTCCACTTCGGAATGGGTAATGGCTGCAATAATTGTCCTGGTCTTTGTCTCTCTGTTTTGACTTGCTGGTATACCAAATATCTCGAAATAAGTTGGGCGACTTCCCTTTTCATACTATACCACCATACGTGATTCCTTAGATCCTTGTACATCTTCGTTATTCCTCGATGTGAGCCTCCTGCAGAATCTTTTCTCGAATTCCTCCACTTGGTACACAAAGCCTATTACCATGCCTCAATAACCCATCCTCATGGATAGTAAAGTCACTGCTCTGTCCTACTTCCACTCGAGCTCTGATCTTCTGTAGCCCCACATTTTGTGTTTGTACCTCCCTAACCATGTCCATCAAAGTTGATCCAATTTGTAAGTTCATCATATGTCCTTCTACTCCTAGTATAACTACCTAAATACTTAAGCTCTCTAAGTCCACCAATAGATGTCTATCCATAGTTAAGTACATTATTGTGGGATATCGACTCAATTCATCCGCTAGTGCATTCGCCTTCCCCGGGTGATACTACAATACGAGATCAAAATCCTTCATCAACTCGAGCCATCTTCTCTGCCTTATGTTAAGCTCTTTCTGAGTGAAGACATACTTGAGGATCTTGTGGTCTGTGTATATCCCTGCCCTCTCACCATAAAGGTAATGCTTCCAAAGCTTCAGTACAAATACTACTGCTGCCAACTCGAGATCATGAGTAGGGTAATTCCTTCCATGTGGTCATAATTGCCTAGAGGCATACGCCCCCACCTTTTTATGTTGCTCTAATACACAACCAAGACCTGTACCCGAGGCATCAATATATATCAAATCCTTCCGATCCTGATGGTAAGGTCAAAATGGGAGCAGTAGTCAATATCCTTTTTAATTCATCAAAAGCGTCTTGGCATGCTTTTGTCCAAATAAAAGCCTCATTCTTCCTGTTGAGTTTCGTCATTGGCTCTGTAATCTTCACAAAATCCTTCACTAACTTTCAATAATAACCGGCTAAACCCAAAAAGCTTCTTACCAGTGCAACAAAATCTGGTGTGGGCCATGCCTTCATAGGTTCTATCTTTTTAGGATCTACTGATATCCCATCTCCAGTCACAATATGCCTAAGGAAACTAACTTTGTCCAAGAAGAACTCACACTTGGATAACTTGCCATATAACTTGTCCTATCGTAATGTCTCCAAGATAATCCTCAAATGCTGCTCATGCTCCTCTTGACTTTTCAAATATATTAGTATATCATCTATAAATATAACCACGAATCGGACCAGATATTTATGAAAGACCTTGTTCATCAGATTCATGAATATTGTCGGATCATTGGTCAATCCAAACGGCATCACTAGGAACTCGTAATGCTATACCGAGTCCTAAAAGCTGTCTTCGCAATATCTTCCTTCTGCACCTTTACTTGATGATTGCCAGATCATAAATTAACCTTTGAGAATACTCTGGCTCCGCTCAATTGATCAAAGAGAGGGTCAATTCTAGGCAAAGGATATCTATTCTTGACCGTTAGTGCATTAAGGGCACGATAGTCAATACACATTCCCACCGACCTATCTTTTTTGGGCACGAAAAGTACTGGAGCTCCCCAAGGTGAAGCACTCGAACGAATGAATCCCTTATGTAGGAATAATGGCACCTCTATAGGGGGTGAATAGAGTGCAGTGGAGAATATTTAACAATTAAAATTTTTAACTCTAAGCTAGTGAAGCAATATATATATGAAATGATTGCAAGTAAGTCAGTAAAATCGGGGCAAGAAAGCAATACGCAGAGACAGCAGATTTATACTGGTTTCCCTCTATGAGGACTAGTCCAGTCTCGAGTCTTGACCTGACATTTGAATCCACTATTTTGAATAGAGATTACACCACGTGTTTTGCACCGAAGAACACGCCAACTTCACCACCATCGTGTTTTTATTCAAAGCCTACGAACAAACTTCAACATCTTTCTGAAGAAAGCATTTATACGCCATGCTTGTACAACTCGAAAACTCCTACTCGGAAACCACCGGCACTTAGAAGAATTGAGTTGACTTGGAGATTTGAAGATTAAAGCTTTGGGAATAGAATAAGAAGCTTAGAAATGAATAGAGAAGATGAAGATTGAATGAGTGAATAGAAATGAAAATTTCTTCTCTATTTATAGGTTTTTGTAGGACAGAGTTCGGGCAGAACTCGGTACCCTAACGTTCAAAAATTTAAATATTTGTGATCCACGAGAATAGGTAAAGCTTCTGACCATGAATGATTTGGTCTAACCAAGTTCGGTCCGAGTTCAGGCAGAACTCTGGCCGAGTTCGGCTAGCCCAATTTTAGGCCCATTTTGGTTTTTAGATCTGGTTTGGTTTAGGATCAAAACTAGAATAGTTTTGGTTTGGTTCAAGATAGGTTTGGTTTAGGATAGAATCAAGGATAGACTTCTAATTGCCAGTGATACCGATTCACAAATATTCTAGACTCAATAAATAGAAAAATACAGAATAAATATAAAATCTCAGAGACGATGCAATCTGCATTCTTCGTTTCTTTTCATATCGAGATCGAAGTTTAAGACACTTATCGAAATCGGTTTGACTATAGCTAAAATGTGGCAACAATCTTCCCCATTTTGATAATGTGACAAAACTTATGATTGGTACTTAAAGAATGGTTCAGCTTGAAGTGGAAGTAGACTTGATGAGTACGGAAGGTACGGTAGTAGCTTTTTGTCCGTCAAATAGTTGGTACATTGCATTGTTCAATGCTCCCCAGTAGTGTACGATCAGGTCTTATTACTCCTCCGTAATAAAACATTCCGCTGAAACTATATCTGTAGAGTCTTTAACCAACATTCTTTCAAACCAAATTAGTAATGCAGTGAATAAGCATAAAAAATCTTAAGTTATAGCCAAGATGAATTAAATCAATCTTATTATCAATGAAATCAATAAAATATGATCAATCTTATCAATATTATCAATCTTACCCCCCTCGTTTTGTTATAATAGCAAAATGGTATAGTAATATTAAACCACAAAGCATAATAGAAGACATGCATGGAATAATGGAAATACTAGCATAATCTGAAAAGAGTTTTGCATACATCACATAGAAAAAGAAACAAAAAAAACCATAACTGATAATTCTTGTAAGAAGCATTTATCACTAATACATGCATAAAGTCAAAACAAAACAAAAGTCACTGAACTATCACGAGGAAAAACATATCCTCAACTATCATCCTCATCATCATCATCATCAGTTGCGGCACCAATAACACTAGAAGGACCGGTCTCAGCAGATCGGCTGGGGTCATATCGAGCGACAGCAGGATGAAAGTAACGTTGCACCTTACGGTCATCAATACGATAGCCAAGCCTGGATGGATCACGAACCATAGGAATGGGGCCACTAGGGTTGTGAGCAAGGCTGTATGATAAATCATGAACCATGTTCGAGATGGCCTAGAACTGAAGGGTAGTACGGAAATCCATAGATCGGAATTGATCCAGCATGAGAGTCTGAAGGGACTCAAGAGTAACACCGGCAGGAGGATGATTAGCCTAGGAGTTAGTGGAAGTAGGAGCAACTGCAGAAGGTGGAACCTGTACAGGCTGAGCTGGGCGACGATGCTCATGAAGATAGGCGGGAGCAGCATCCCCAGCACAGTCCTCAAGGCTGACCTCAAAATACTGAAATATGATAGGAAAATACATCATGTATAGAAGGCATCGCGAGGAGTTCTTGCGACAACGATCCATAGCGGAGATGATAGTCTTGGGTAGACTGCAGGGAACATGGAAGTGAAGATGATAAATTATCGAGAGTTCCATGTACGAAACCTCATCTGTGGCAATATTCTTAGAAAGGATAGTGGAGAACACCATGCGATAGAGATCATAAAAGTAGTTGTTCATATGTCTAGGGCGAAGAGTGCCATGGGGTCGAGGATTCGGCACACAAAGCAAATCACGGAAGGAATCAAAAGTTGTTCCCTTGGGAAACTCAACAGATGTAATCTCTATAAGGTCTTCTCGGTCATTGGGTACGTGGAGAATGATCGCAAGATCATCGACATCGAACTCAATGTCGACTCCACCAACTTTAGATTTTATCGTGCCTTTTGTTACCGAGAAATTACAATAAAACATACGAATGGTGTTGGTATAAACGGGAAAAGTAGATTGAACTAAATCTAGCAAATGATGATATGTGAATACGCTAGTGTGATCAGGAAATAGTGTGAAGTTGATAGGAGCACCTGGACAGATTTTTCTCTTATGAAAATTCGTGAACCAAGAGTCCGAAGCTTCTTGGGACACAAAAATAAATTCATCGTAGAAATTTCCATCGGGTCTCGAAGGAGTGTAAAGTGAAAAGGAGGCCGCCTTATAAGGGGTTGAGGACGAACCTTCATCAACCTTCCTGTTCTTTTGAGAAGAAATAGGTTGTTTGGGAGCCATATGAAAAATAGCACGAAAATAAAAAAGAGAGATACCGAAATTGATGGTGAACAGTGGAAGAGAACCTCGAGAGAGATCCGAATCCGAAGTCTGAAAGCTTGAAGAGCTTGGATGAGGGAGAACAAGGTGGTTAGGGTTAGGGTTTTCGGTAGGGTTTTGGAGGTCTTGATGAAGAAGTTGATGATGAAGAAGTTTTAAATAGAAGAGGGGTCGGCTTTCCAGCTTCTGTTCGAAATCCCCTCAGACCGAGTTCAGTCCGAGTTCGGTCGGAACTGTGACCGAGTTCGGTCACTAGGGTTTCAAGATAGAGTTGGAAACAGTGTGACAGTTTTTAACATAAATACGAAAATAATTTAGAAATAATTGTGTTGAAGAAAATAATTTAATATTTATTAATTAATTCCCATAAATTGGTATAGCTACTTTGGGTTAGCTGTAGGAGCCGGATCCCAGCTAGCGGTAGTCCAAAGACTAGTGTACCGTGTCGTTTCAGATTATTTACACCTGTGTGACAAAAGGGCCCTTTCAGCTTATAACCAAAATAAATTTAGCAAATTCATGTTCATTAAATAATAATATTATGTTATATTACCTCAACATCCAGAACTCCTACTTCTTTTCGTATAAAGTTAAAACGATCTTCAGCCAAAGGCTTTGTGAAAATGTCAGCTAGTTGATGTTCACTATCAACAAATTCTAAAACAATATCACCTTGCAAAACATAGTCTCTCAAAAAGTGATGTCTAATTTCTATGTGTTTAGTGCGTGAATGACATATAGGATTCTTAGTAAGATTTATAAAACTAGTGTTATCACAGTAAATGGTAATATGATGAAAGGATAATTGAAAGTCTTTCAAAGTTTGTTTTATCTACAAAATTTATGCACAACAACGTCCTGCAGCTATATACTCAGTCTCAGTCGTTGATAATGCAACTGAATTTTGTTTCTTAAAAAATCAGGAGACTAAGGATTTTCCTAGAAAATGACATGTACCGCTGGTACTTTTACGATCGACTTTGCATCCAGCAAAATCTGCGTCCGAGTAACATATCAAGTCAAATGAATCAAATTTGGGATACCAAAGACCGATTGTCAAAGTCCCTTTAAGGTATCGTAAGATACGCTTAACAGCACTTACATGTGATTCTTTAGGACAAGCCTGATATCTAGCACATAAACATACAATAAACATAATGTCTGGACGACTAGCAGTTAAGTATAATAAACTACCAATCATACCTCTGTACTTACGTATGTCGGTTGGTGTACCGCTTTCATCTATATCAAGCTTTATAGACGTTGCCATCGAAGTGCCAATAGGTTTAACGTTTTCCATATCGAATTTCTTTAGCAAGTCTTTTGTATATTTGGCTTGATTAATGAATATCTCTTGTGAACTCTGCTTAATTTGCAGTCCAAGGAAGAATGTTAATTCTCCCATCATGCTCATTCAAATTCACTCTGCATACACTTAGCAAACTCGTTACATAGGATCTCATTAGTAGCTCCAAAGATTATATCATCTAAATATATCTGCACTAATAGAATGTTTTTATCGAAAGATTTTATAAACAAAGTTGAATCAACCTTCCCTTTTGAAAAACTGTGTTCAAGTAGGAAAGAACTAAGGCGCTCATACCATGCACAAGGTGCTCGTTTGAGACCGCAGAGAGCTTTTCGAAGCTTGAATACGTGATCAGGAAATTTGAAATCTTTAAAGCCTGGAGGTTGTTTTACAAAAACTTCTTCTTTTTTAAAACCATTTAAAAACGCACTTTTAATATCCATCTGAAAAAGTTTGAAACCATGAAAACTTGCAAAAGCACAAAGCATACGAATAGAATCTAATCTAGCAACTGGAGCATATGTCTCATCATAGTCAATGCCTTCTTCTTGATTATAGCCTTGAGCTACTAGACGTGCTTTGTTGCGTATGACTGAGCCATTCTTATCTAACTTATTTTGGAACACCCATTTAGTACCAATGATCGGATGATCAATAGGTCTAGAAACATGTTCCTAAACTGGATTTCGTTCAAACTGGTTAAGTTTCTCTTGCATAGCAGAAATCCAAAATTCATCAAAAAATGCTTCTAAAACATTTTTAGGTTCAATTTTGGAAATAAATGCAACATTTGCTATTACCAATTATCTTGAGCTGGAACTAGTGCTTACGCCTTTTGACACATCACCGATTACCAGTTCTTCGGGATGGTCTGGTGTAAATCGCATACGTTTCGGCAAACATTCCAGATAAGACGTGGAAGTATCTTCTGTTGTGGGAGTTTCCTCTGTTGTGGGAGTTTCTTCTTCATTGTTACTGTATTATTATCTTTTGACATTTTGCTCATCGAACTTGACATTGTTTGATTCTTCAACAATAAGTGATTTTTTGTTAAATACTCTGTATCCTTTGCTTTTTGTCGCATATCCCAAGAAAATTTCTTCATCAGCTTTTTCATCAAATTTTTCCAAGTTGTCTTTTGTATTCAGAATGTAACATCTGCATCCAAAGACCTTGAAATAGCTGATATTAGGAGTTCTATTAAACCATAATTCATAAGGAGTCTTTTTAGAAATCGGTCTAATAAGAACTCTATTTAATACATGGCATGCTGTATAGATAGCTTCTGCCCAAAAGTACTTAGGAAGATTGTACTGATTAAGCATAACTCTGGCCATATCACCGAGAGTTCTGTTCTTCCTTTCTACAACTCCATTCTACTGAGGAGTTCTGGGGCAAGAGAATTCATGAAATAATCTATTTGAATTGCAGTAAGATTTGAATTCATGGTTATCGAATTCCTCCATGATCACTTCGAACATGAGTAATCATGAATCCTTTCCCGTTTTGCACCTTCTTACAGAAAGATACAAACTCAGAAAAGGCCTCACTCATATTTGCAAGAAAATAAACCCAAGTATATCGTGAATAGTCATCGACTATCACGTAAGCATAAATCTTTCCGTCAAGACTGGCGATTCTACTTGGTCTAAACAAGTCCATATTAATTAATTGCAGGGGTCTAGAGGTACTTACAGCATTTATTGATTTGAAAGATGGTCTAGATGCCTTATTCTTCTCACAATTATCACAGATCATATCTTTCTTGAAAGTTATTTCAGGTAAGCCTCTTACCAGTTTCTTGGTGGACAATCTTGCAATCGTGTCCATGTTTGCATGACCAAGACGCATATGCCAAATCCAGCTTTTGTCTTGTGTTGTAAATAGACACTTTCCTGCATTGTTAGTCTTTTCTGACAAATATAAAATATATATGTTGTCCTCTCTTATTCCCTCAAATAAAATAATTCCAGAGGTTTTATCATAGACAAAACATATATTCTTAACAAAATTTATTCCATAACCATGATCAGCTAATTGACTAATACTCAACAAGTTATGTTTCAATTCTGTTACTAAGCAAACATTTTTAATAATAGGAGAGGGAGAGATACCTATGTCACCAATGCCAATGATATTACCTTTAAGATTGTTTCCAAATGAGACATAGCCTTCTTTCTTCATCGATAGAGTTGCAAACAATTTGTCATCACCTGTCATATGCCTGGAGCAACCACTATTGAGTATCCACTTGCTTTTAGTGGGAGGAGGAAGGTTCACCTACAACACAGGTTGAAGATATAACCTTTGGTACCAACTTTCTTGAGGGTCCTGATATGTTAGCTTTTGGAACCCATTTATACACATTAATATCTACTAGCTTTCTAATCTTACACTGTGTTGACACATGTCTTTTTAATCTACAATAATGACATGTAGCAAAAGTGTTGGTGCTAGGTTTTGTTTAAAAATCATGCATATGAGTTCTTGAAACGTTGCATGCATTCTTGGTGTGTGGAAACATATACATAAAAGCATGATTTCTAATATTACGAGTCGTGTTGTTAGTGTGGTGTTTGTATTTAGCCTTCTGACTAGTGTTAATCTGAGCAGTTGGTCTAGCGACTTGTTTGCCCAGTTTAATCTCTAACATTTTAGAGTTGTCATTGGCTTCATTTAATTGGTTCGTGAGTGCATCTATTCTTCGAATAGCAATGTTACACTTCTTCTTCTTCTCTACGTCATAGAGATCGTTAAGTTTTGCATTTTCTTGATTTTCTTTTTCAAGCTTTTCGATAGAGTCATGCAAACTTAGCTTTAAAGAAGTAATCTCATTTGTGTCAATAGGAGTATCCTTGATATCTTCTAAGATCCTAGATTGCTTTGAAAATTCAGACTGTATAAATTTCAGCTCTTTTTTAGCACTTTTGTACATGTCTATCATTTTCTTCTGATCGGACAATAGATCAGAGAAAGACTCACATAATTCATCAAAAGTACATTCTTCATAATGAGGGTTATTTATTACCTTAGCATCTGTAGCCATGAAGCATAGGTTTGCTGAGCTCCGAGAGTTGTCTTCTTCTTTAGAGTCACTAGCCTCGCTTTCACATCAGATGCTTGTGTTTGCATAGTTTTTGGTTGTTGACCTTCTCTTGCTTGTTTGATCATGTCTGCTTGTTTGATCTTGTCTGCTTCCTTTTCTTATAACAGGGCAATCCTTCTTTATGTGACCTGTTCTTTTGCACCTGAAACAAATCGGTTCTTTGTCATCTTTGAAGTCCTTCTTCTTCTTCTTGTTTGACTTCTCGTGTCTGAGGAATCTCCTGAAGTTCCTTGTTATCAAGGCCATTTGCTCATTGTCCAAGTTGTCTGATTCACTTTCGTCGTCAGAGATTGTTTTGTGATTTGCCTTGAATGCTATTGTCTTCCCTTTTTGGATGTTGATCTTCAAAATCCTGAAGGTCCAACTCATGTGTCATGAGCTTTCCAGTCAAGGTTTCAAGACTCATTGTCGAGAGATCATTTCCTTCTATAATGGCCGTTGCTTTTGGATTCCAGCTTTTTGGTAGTCCACGAAGAATCTTCAGAATTTTTTCATGATCGCTGTAATCATTGCCAAGGGAAGTTAGATGATTAACAATATCTAAAAATATATTAAACATAGCAGTAATAGTCTCATTAGGCTTCATTTTGAATGCCTCATATTCTTGTGTAAGTCGTAAGATTTTGGATTCCTTCACTTGTGAAGTACCTTCATGAGTAACCTCAAGAAGTTTCCAAACCTCGTTGGACGTGGCACATGTAGAGACTCTATTGAACTCAGTTTTATCAATAGCACAGAATAAAGCATTGATGGATTTTGCATCAAGACTAGCTTATTTCTTTTCATTGTCGGTGTATCTATCAAATGGTTTAATCTGTCAACTAGAACACCATATATCGTAATAGGTAGAGGTTTTCTGTAACCATTGACGACAATCGACCATAAATTAAAATCAAGTGACTTGAGGAAAATGCTCATCCGTGTTTTCTAGTACGTGTAATTTGTGCCATAAAATAAAGGTTGTCGATTGGTTGACTGACCTTCACCGTTGCTTGGAAATAGGGATGCCATATCTCAAGGAGTGTTAATTCTGTCGAGAGAAACCCGCTCTGATACCAATGGTAGGAACAATAGCATCTCCAGAGGGGGGTGAATAGAGTGCAGCGGAGAATATTTAACAATTAAAACTTTAACTCTAAGCAAGTGAAGCAATATATATATATATATATATATATATATATATATATATATATGAAATAATTGCAAGTAAGTCAGTAAAATCAGGACAAGAAAGCAATACGCAGAGACAACAGATTTATACTGGTTTTCCTCTATGAGGACTAGTCCAGTCTCGAGTCTTGACCCGATGTTTGAATCCACTATTTTGAATAGAGATTACACCATGTGTTTTGCACCTAAGAACACGCCAACTTCACCACCGTCGTATTTTTATCCGAAGCCCACGAACAAACTTCAACACCTTTTTGAAGAAAGCTTGTATATGCCAAGCTTGTACAACTCGAAAAATCCTACTCGGAAACCACCGACACTTAGAAGAATTGAGTTGACTTGGAGATTTGAAGTTTAAAGCTTTGGGAATAGAATAGGAAGCTTAGAAATGAATAGAGAGATAAGATGAATAAGTGAATAGAAATAAAAATTTCTTCTCTATTTATAGGTTTTGTAGGACAGAGTTCGGCAAAACTCGGTACCCTACCCTCAAAATTTAAACGTTTGAGATCCACGAAATAGTAAAGCTTCTGACCAAGATGATTTGGTCTAACCGAGTTCGTCCGAGTTCGGTTAGCCCAATTTTAGGGCTATTTTGGTTTTTAGATCTGTTTGGTTTATGATCAAACTAGAATAGGTTTGGTTTAGTTCAATATAGGTTTGGTTTAGGATAGAATCAAGGATAGACTTCTATTGCCAGTGATCCCCGATTCACAAATTTCTAGACTCAATAATAGAAAATACAGAATATAAAATCTTAGAGATGATGCAATCTACATTCTTCGTTTCTTTTCATATCGAGATCAAAGTTTAAGAC